>JAMPIO010000159.1:0-253143 GCA_024699865.1 Aphelenchoides fujianensis | reverse complement strand
TGTTTTCGTCTACGATCTGCAGTCCGCTTTCCTTTGTTATTGTTTTCTACAGACCGGATGGGATTTTGAAATCTTTCCGAACTGCTCGCTTTCCGTTTGCCCTTGGCTCCAACGAAAAACATCCTCTTCTTCGGCTACAGAGTTGAACGCTGCGGTTTGGATCTCCGACTCACTCTTTGCACAGCGATAGGCAATTGTTGCCTGGATCGTGGGAAGATGCTTTCGACTAGCAGGCAGAAAGAGAGGCGGTCCCAATTATATTCTGGCTCTTCTTCCTACAGTCAGACCCTGTTCGATTCTTTCTGTACTAAACCGCAAATCTCTGCCCATTGCGAGCGCAAGGTAGTCGGTTTTGTGTGATTGGAAGCAGCGAGGAGAAACAAATGAATCGCCCCGCTCTTTCGTCGCCCAAATCGGCCTTTAAGCGGCGGCTGGCGGGCGGGCGGACGCTTTTGGAGGGTTCGGACGCGAACATGCGGCAGAAGAGAGGAGTTTTCTTTCGCCCCGCCGCCACTCCGCTCGCTCTCTTCGGCGGGAGTGTTCTAAAATGGCGACTTCGCTCGCCGCTCTCATCGCTTTTTGCGGACGTCTTCGTCATCCGTCCGTCGCCGAAATTCATTGAAAAAGCGCTTCCTTCCTTCGCAAACGGTGTGTTTGGGGCGGCGGGGGGGCGGTTAGCGCGTGTACACGAATCTTTCCGTTCGGCTCTCAACCTTTTCCCTCCTTCTTCCCCCTACCTTCGCCCTGATTTCCGCCCAACAAAGCGGCGGGACGCGGGAAAGCGAGGGGAAGCTTGCGAAATGTTCGTCTCTTTTATTCCACCCGCCTGTTCGGCGGCCCCCCGTTTTTAACCTGTGATTTGAGGGAGACGGAGAAATCGAGCGGCTGCTTGTCCACTTTTTAAGTGCGTCCGCCGCTTCAGCTCGCCGTTTGTTGCTCGAGACGTTCGGGAGTTTCGTCAATTTTCACGCGCTCATTTGATCACGTTCTCGCGTCATCCACTCGCCGCTTCCGTCGGGCGTCCGCTTTGCGAGTGAATGCGGGCGAGTGCGCAGACTTTTCACATTTTTAATGACAACGGGCGACCTTCATTCAAGCGACTGGCGAGTGTCCAATTGACACATTTCTGGCATTCCTTTCGGCCCACCACGAGATAAACGAAACTGACGGCGAATCCCCGAAATTCCGCCTCCTGCCGGCGAACTGCTGCTGATTTAATGCGGGTGACTCTTCTGCGGGTTTGTTCGGGGCGAAAAGGTGGCGGCCGGTCCGGAGGAAATTGAGAGCGACGCCCGAATGACGAGAGAGTGAGGGAGTTTGCGAGTCGACGTTTGCTTTCCGCCCTTTCCGTTTGTCTGCTTACTTCGCTCGCCCGGTGCGGTGCGTAGGAGAGTTTTTTGCGGCTCTCGCGATCACCACGCGCGCGCGTCTTCGCCGCCATCCGCGATGCGAGCGAGTGGTGTAGTGCTCACATTTGCACGATCCGCGAGTTCGCGAGGAATTGATTTTCGCCCCCGTCTTTCGCTCGCTTGATCCCGCGCTCGCCGCTCGCCCACCGGGCGTCCTCGTTCGCTTTTGGGGGGTTGGGGCCGGGCGTCGATGTTCGCGTGTGCCACGTCGATTTCCGAGTTCATTCCGAACGCTTGCAGGCTGTGGAACTTCGAAGGTCTACGGAAGTGCGACTGCTCACCCAATCGCCCACCTCCGCTCCTCCGAATCGGGCAGACGATGCGCGTTGACTTCGGTTCGGCGACGTCGGTCTTCTAGTGCTCCCAGCTGCTCAACTTGGTCGCCGAACCTCGCCGTGCGTCGATCTTGACGTGATCCGCACCCGCCCACCCTCGTCCTCTTCCGTCTGCACGCCCTCCTGCACCACTTCCGCCTCCCGACCACGTCCTTAACCAATATACTCCACCGGACGTCCTCTTTACCTTTTCTTCGTTTCTTCTTCCGCACCGACCGTCTTCCTCCCTCGCCATGTCACAAGTTGCCAATCAGTTCGATCTCGGATGGGGGTTGATGGCGAACAACCCGCCCCAATCGGGCAACGACGTCCAGGCCGCGGGCAACGCGTCGAGCTACGCCAACAACACGGAGCCCACGTACTACAACGCGGGCAACGGCGACGACGAGATGCTCAACTCCGCGCAGGCGACGGCCCCGAACTCCATCAACAATCAGGCACAACAGGCGGCCCTCTTCCACAATCACCAGTCGCAGTTCCTCTATCCCCAAGCGGCGTACGTGAGCGGCGGTCCGCCCACGTCGAACGACTACGCTCCGAAAGGCGCCAATCAATACGCCCCGCTCGCCCCGAAGAGCCTGCCGTCCGTCTCGCACTCGCTGGGCGCCCAGCCGCAAAAGCAGAAGTCGATCGAAAAGTCGCCGCACGGAGGAGGAAGCGGCGGCGGCGGTGACCCCGAGCAAGAGCCGCCGCATCTCGCCGGCCAACCGCTCGCCTACATGATGGCCTACGGCGACCAGCGGGATTACTCAGCCAACAGCCTCCAGTTCGTGCAGCAGCCGTCATCCCTCTCGATGGCCGTCCAACCGCCGTCCCACTTGCTGAACGCCGGCGGGTCTGCCGCGTCGGCCGATGTTTACGACTCGCATCAGTCCCAACCGACGACCTCGCAGGCGCTCTCTTATCAGCAACAAGCGATGTCCGGCCAGCAGCTAGGTGGTCAGAAGAAGCGCGCCGACTACCCGTCCGGGCAGCTCAACGACGCCTCCAAATCCGATGCGAAGCCGGCCCGAGATCCCGACGAGCGTCCGCTGATCCGCCTGTCCGTGAACCTCATCCACACGTACAAGAACATCAACGAGGTGAGTGCAATTCTTGCTTTATTGGATTCATTACTCGATTGTTTCCAGAACTACTACAACCGGAAGATCCGCCGGCGTCATGAGGAGCGGCGGCAGGACGCGCTGAACAAGCTAGCGTTGCTGAAGACCACCCAACAGCAGCAACAAGCGGCCATGTCCAACTCGCTGTCGGCCGCACAACTCCCCTCCCAGCAGCACTCGACGATGCAGATGCCCGCTCACGGTCAGACCGACCACGTGTTCCCCAACCGACAGCCCCAGCCGACCGCCGCCGGGATGAACGCGGGTCTTGGCAACAGTATGGTGAGTGATTCATCCTTCTATTCGTCTTTATTCCGTCTCGTTCTTTCAGACGCAAGTGGTCAACTCGGTGCTCGGGAACAACCATCAATCCAACCGGCTACCGCAGCCGGCCGCCGCCGCCGCACCGGAAATTCGGTCGGAGAGTCAGGAGTCGCGCGACGACGAGAACTACGACTACCGAATCACGATCGGCGAGGTGATCAATCATCGGTAAGCGGCGGCTGATCGAAATTCGTCGACGTGTTCAATTCCTCGCATTCTTTCAGCTACCGAGTGGAGAAGAACATCGGCAAGGGATCCTTCGGCCAGGTGGTCCGCTGCTACGACCTGGTGGAGAACGAGAACGTCGCTCTGAAGATCAGCAAAAACAAGAAGCCCTTCCACGACCAGGCGCGCATCGAAATCCGTCTGCTGGAGCTGCTGAACAGCCACAAGTCGGAGTCGCGGACGTGCATCGGTGCGTGCATGCGTGGGGCGTTCCTGTCCAATCGTGGTTTTTTTCAGTCAAACTGCGGACCTCGTTCATTTGGCGCAAACACTTGTGCTTGGTCTTCGAGCTGCTCTCGTACAACCTCTACGACCTGCTGCGGAACACGAACTTCCGCGGTGTGTCGTTGAATCTGACCCGCAAGTTCGGGCAGCAGTTGGCCTCCACGCTGGTCTTCCTCTCGTCCCCCGACTTGAACATCATCCACTGCGATCTGAAGGTTTGTTTTGTTGCACTCATTTAATGGAAGAGAATCCTCCTTGATTGCAGCCCGAGAATGTTCTCCTCTGCAATCCCAAACGGTCGACCATCAAGATCATCGACTTCGGGTCGTCCTGCCAACACGAGAACCGCATCTACCAGTACATCCAATCGCGCTTCTACCGCTCGCCCGAAGTCCTACTGGGCATCTCGTACGACAAGCAGATCGACATTTGGTCCTTGGGTAAGCGCCTTGCTTCCATTTGGATTGGGTTGATTGCTCGCTTCGCAGGTTGCATTCTGGTGGAGCTGCACACGGGCGAGCCGCTCTTCCCCGGTCACTCGGAGTACGATCAAATGATGCGCATCGTGGAGGTGATGGGAATGCCGCCCGTTCAGATGCTCCACGCGTCCAGCAAGACGAAGCGCTTCTTCACGCTCAACGAACGTATGTCCCTCCCTTCTCTTGCACTCGAACTCCTGCTCGTTTCCTGCAGACGGCGAGTACACGTGCCGTCGCCTGCGAGACGCCAAGGCGGGAGGCTACCGGCCGCCCGGCTCGCGGACGCTCAACGAGATCCTCGGCACGAACACGGGCGGTCCGTTCGGACGACGTCGCGACGAGGCGGGGCACACGCCCGAGGAGTACAGCAAATTCCGGGACCTCATCCAGAAGATGCTCGACTACAATCCGGCAAAGCGGTTGAGTGCAGCCGAGGCCGTCCGCCACCCCTTCCTCCGGAAGCCCGCTCATCATTCCGAAGACGCCCTCGGAAACTCGAGCCGCAACTCGCAGCCCCGACTGAGCGCGCTGGGCATGAGTTCGAGTGGGAACGAGGACCATCAGAACAACTCCCGCCTCTCGTACGCCGAGAACTCGAACGTCGAGGAGTTGGCGAACATCCAGCGACGCGCCGAAGTGGACGAGTTCGGGGCCGACGAGGCGAACAACATGGTCCAGATGTCGAACACGCTCATCCAACCGATCGACTACATGTGAGCATTCCATCGTTTGTGGACCACCAACGGATTCCTCTCTTCCAGGCAACCTCCCAACTACTCGAGTGCGATGCCCGTGACTGCCGCCCGTCCCGCCCCGGTCGCTCGTCCCGCGCCCTACTCCAACCAAAACATGGCCCAGCTGAACGAGCAGGGATTCGTGAGTCCTCCGACTTTTTATTCGATTGTTTGATGCTCGAATTGCAGTACGGGATGACGCTATCGGACAAATCGCCCGGACCGCCGATCGCTCGACCGCCGCCTCTCCACCTGAACAACAACCAGAAGAAGATGTCGACGGGCAGCGAGAAGGGCACGAAGTCCTTCGAGCAGCGCAGCAACGACGTGCCGGACAACTCGCAGGCGGACGAGGCGGCCCAACACGTGCACACGCATCCCGAACAAACCACTCAGGTACGCGGTTGAATGCTTCGATTCCATTCTGATTTTCTCTTCGTCTTTCAGGTCTGAGCGTTCAGTTGGGAACAGCGTGGTTTTCTTCGTTGCCCGCGAAGTCGTCGGAATGAGGAGCTTTGCGAAGGTCGTTGTTCCTCAAAGCCATCAGTTTTCTAGTCTCTTCCATCTTCCTAGTCTTCCACTTTCTACCTTCTCCTCCAAATTCACACTCGAAAATCAACAAAAAATGTTCCTTTTGATGTCCACTTTTCTTCACTTCCCTTTCTTCCATCCTTCCAATCCCAAAAATCCCCACTGTCCGGACGACTCGTTCGTTCGACTGTCGATCCCCTCCACACGATCGTCTTCACGCCCTCCCCATCCTGACGTTCAGCCCACTACTCCCGTCTTTGTTTCCACCTACTTCGTTTGTATTTATTCCAACTCTCCTGGCTGGAGGGCACGAAGTTGGGCCGAAGGTTCTCGTTTCTCCTTTCTTTTATCCGAATCGAAAAGAAGTCGATTTCGAGTTCGTTCTGCTCAACGATTCGAATTGGTTCGGTCCTTTGCTCGCCCTTCTCCCAGGAGACCCGCCTTTCCCTCTCCTCCTCGTCTTGAGTAATAATTACACGAACACAAACTACGGTTGGAAGTTCTTTACGGGGATTTGTGTTGTAATAAGCGAAGTCCTTTGAATAAATCCACCTGAACGCAAGGGTGTCGAGCGGAACGAGAAAAAAAGCAGCGGAAAGGCGCCGATCGACCGCCGAGAACATCAATCATCGAGGTTGGAACGAAAGATTGCGGTCGCTAACAACAAACAAGTGAAGCGGGCAGGTCTCGCTTTCGCTCAAGCAAGCACGCCGCGCACTTGTCGGCTTTTCCGCCGTCTTCTAATCAACACTCGTGTTTACGTCGACGGCAGACGAGATCTCCGACGATCAACAAGAGTGGTGAGCATGGTTTTGCGGGTTGTCTTTCTTTCTTCTGTTGTTCACGTGCACGGTGAGTGTTTGAGGACTTCTCCGCTTGTATTGAATCCTCTTCAGTTATGTCTGGCTGCCGACAACTCCACGGCCTCTTCGAACAGCACGGACGTGTCCGAAGAAATCAAATCGATGATCAACGACCACAAAGTGACCCTCTTCTCGAAAACCTACTGCCCGTACTCCAAGAAGATCAAGCGGCTTCTGGAGCCGTACAAGATCGAGGACATGAAGGTGGTGGAAGTGGACTTGCGGAGTGACCGAAAGCTCGTTCAAGTAAAGGCCCCGATCGACTCTTTCATGCGTTTTTTCACTCGACTGCTTGCAGGACGAACTCGCGAAGTACAGCCACATTCACACCGTGCCGCAGCTCTTCGTCGACCACAAATTCGTGGGAAATTCGGACACCGTGAGCGAGTTGGAGCGGAACAACAAACTGCGGCCCATCCTGCAAGCAGCCCATGCAATCTCCAACTGATTTCTCTCTCGTTTGTTCCTTCCATCGATCGGAATAAATCGTTTTTATTAAAACGACCGAAAACAACAGAGCGTCAACAATCCAACAACAACACTTGCGTTCAATCGGAAGGCAAACAAGCAGATCCTTTCTTTTCACGGGCAACATTCCGAATGCCCGCACACACGAACGAGACGAACAGAGCCGTGAGTGAGTAACAGGAAGCGGAACGTAGCAACTGAGTCCTTCCTACGGGTTCCTAATCGTGGCAGAGTTATGCAAGAGTCCATTTCGGCGGGGGCGGAGGTATGGGAAGCGATCGCTCAATGGGAGGGAGGAGGGGTGGGCGGTTCGTTAGAATAATTAGAGGTCGGAGTATCTCGTGGACAAACGAAACGTAAAAAACCTGAGCGGACGGACAAAATCTTGGACGTTTGAGTAGAGCTTTCGTTAAGGCAACATGGGGAGGGGAAGAAGATGAAGAACAGTCGCTCAAGGATAACAAATCAAATAAGAAACAAAGCAAATCAAGAGATTAGAGGGAGGTTGAGATAAACGGGCGTTCTTATCCACTCACGAAGGCAGGCCAAAACAATGAGGCGACGGGAAGAGGATCCACTTGCACACTCAATGGTCGTCGTAGAAGAGAGGTATGTGATGAGTGTCGAACGAAGGCACGAGTTCAACGAATAAGGCGGAGATATCACGTGAAGGCGAAACAAACAACAAAAGAGACAATCGTCGATTATTAAACGAAATAATTTAGAGAGGCGAAAAAGCAGGGGACTTATTGCATTGACTCATTCATGTGAAAAGATCTCCGTCGAGTTCAAAAAAGAGGGAAAAGAGGACGTCGATCAGTCGGAACGGTGCCCAACGGCAAGCATTCGTTCGTTCTGATCGGTGGTGAGAGGGAGAGAGGAGGGTCGTAAACAAAAAGAAACAACGCGTGCTTGTCAACCTAATCAAAGAGGGGAATAAGCGAACGAAACTACTCGACTACTCAATCAACGAACTAAAACGTCCGCCGCCAGGCCGTCGCTCACGAAGTTCTTCGCGTGTTCGCCGTCCAGCTGGCGGATGGCGTCCAGGATGACGGCCAGCGGATTGCGGCCGGGGCTCGGGTGCGGAGTGAGCGGTCCGACGGCCCCGTTGGCGGCGCAGTTCAACGCGCTGCTCAACGGAAGCGAACCCCCGAACGCGTTCTGCAGTTGGAGTGCGGGCAGCGGATTCTGCAGTGAGAGCGGTCCGGCGGCGTTCGCGAAGCGGGCGTCCGGCAGGCCGGCGAGCAGTCCGCTCAAGCGGCTCGCGTTGTTCGGCTGCTGCTGTTGCTGCTTGACGGCCGCGTTCAGGACCGCATTGTTGTAGACCATCGCCGCTTCGGCGGCCGCCACGAAGTTGCCGATCGGCGTGGAGGGCGCGGTGGACGGCAACTCGCGGAAGGCCGCCTTGATCGCCGGACTCTCGGCCGAGTGCGAGCGGATGAGCGGACTGGAATTCAGTTGGGCTGCAAACAGGCCATTAAATTGATCGTTCTTTGGGGCCTTTTTCCACTCACCATCGTTGCGACCGGGCAGCTCGCCGATGGAACTCGCGGCCGCGTGCAGGTTGTTTAGCACTTGAGTTCGCAGCTCCGTGAACTTGCGCTCGTACAGGAAGCGAAGTTGTTGCTCGCGATCCAGCGCCATCCGCAGCTCGTCGATGATGCGCAGGTACTCGGCTGCGGATGCATCGGGGATTGCCGACGACTGCTCCGGCTTTTGGTTCTCGGGCGCCTTTCCGTCTGCAAGAGAAGGAAACGGTTAAAAGAACGAATTCTTCTCGCCCACTCACCCATTCGTCTTCGTTTGCACTGCGGACGATCGAGCGGGGCGAGCGGGTCGTCGGCACCGCGCTCCTTTTCCAGCTTCAGCGTTTGGATCAACTCGGCGGTTTGCTGCAGGATGGCCGCCTTGGAGAGCTTCTCGCCCGATCGCTGGGGCAGAAACTGGCGGAGGGCCTGGAAGCCCGCGTTGATGGACTGCATTCGACGCCGCTCGTTGCAGTTGGCGATCTGCCGGCGAATGCGGCGGTCGTCGACCAGCACGCCGCCGAGGTCCGCGTTGAATTTGGACTCGACGGACGACTGGCGTTCTTGTTGCTCCGGCTGCGAGCCGGCGGTGTTCAGCTCGCGGCCCTCGGATTGATGGAACTTGGTGGATGTTGTTGTTGTTGGGTTGAATTCACGCTCATCGCTGCTCTCTTCGCTGTCCGGCGCGAGGTGGCTGTTGGACGTGGAGACGTGAACGGCGCGTCCGAATTGGATCACGTTCGACGAGATCGCTCCCAACGGTTCTTGCGAACTCACGATCTTGTCGTTGTCACCCGAAATCTTCGACTGAAGGGAATTTGCGGAAGTGGTATGTTGACTGAAAAAAAGGCGGTTGTTTGCAGCAGGTGGGGGCTTCCACTCACCTTCGCTCTGCTGCCAATTCGCTGCCATCGCTAACGACGCCGTCGTTCTGCGCACTCGTTTGCACTTCCATTCCGTGATGTTGGTCTGAAATCAAATGGATTAGTGGCTATTCGAGAACGCAATCTCGGAGCAAAAAGCCCGTTTGTTGCGGACAAACCACTCACATTGCGCGTCCTCTGCAGCTGGTTTCGAATCGTGAGGAACGGCGGGGGTTTTCGCGCGCTCGGAATGGCTGCCGGTGTTGTTGGAACAAGAGGGGAGCGAGGGGGAGAAGGCGGCGGTGCTGGCAAGCGGTGGAGATGCCCGTTCAGTCTGCAAGGCGGCGGGATGAGAAAAAATACAGAAATGCACGGGCGGGATCGTCGGGCGGCTCGATGCGCGCCGCTCGAAATTCGCAGGTGACTAACGAGAGCGAACAGCCAGACGGACGGCCGGCTCGCCGAGGGGAAAACAAAAAAAGAACGTTCGTTTTGGCTTCGAACAGCGTGTTCCCTGCTCGCTTAATCCCCCCACTCGCATTTGACCTTGGCGTACACCAGTGGGCATTTCGATTGTTCGTCGTTTTGGAACAATCGGCTGATAGGCGGGTGATAAGAAACAAGAACGAATTAATCGCGGAATGTCGAACGAGACCCTTTCTTCTCATAACAAACGACCCCCTCGATGCAGGCCACAGGCAAAGGTCGGGGAAAGCACAACAACGGAACACACGCGGACGTCAAAACGGACAGAAGTGAACTTGAGCTCAGTCGCTCGTCGTTACTGTAACCAGCAGACGACCGATCGGTAGGGATGTTTGATCGTTGGATCGTGTCTTTTTTGTTCTTTAGGCCACTTCCGAACGGGATCACAATCAGCGGGAGCTGCTCATAAAGAAGGGGACAAACGGTGCACTTGCGAACGGTTGATTGCATGGAAATGGCAACAAACGGAAGAGAGCACGTTTATGAAAAGGGGACGCTCGTAAACCGACTGCCACTTTGGGCGACCCGAAGAACAAACGTCGCCGAAAAGACAGAAAGGTTGCAAGACGAATGGCCACGTTCCGCCCGGCCGTTCGACGTCTGGATCAGCCGGCCGACCGGCTGGCGGCTTTTTTCGTCCTGCCAACGTTCCCCCCAGCCGCTCTCGCGAGACAACAATATGCGAGAGTGGGGCATGAAAAACGCGCCCAATCGCAGCCAAGAGCACTCCCGCGAACAAAAGGCGGTCGAGCAGCGGACGCGAAACGAACGGCGGCAATCACCCACCGGAAGGTCGCCCGCCTTTCGCTTCGCCCCGTTCGTTTGGCTCTCGACGGGTTCACGAGCAGCGGAGACGAGAACGTGTGCGTTCATGCCTCTCGCCCATGTGTACAGAGAGGAAAAGAGCAGGCAAGAGCGATGCGTTCGGTCGGTCGGTTGGGCGGTCGGGACGGGACGATGGAAAGCAGCAAGTGAACGGCCGGTCGCTCGGCGTGTTTTTTCCTCTTCTTTTTGCCGCCCGTGGTCGTCGTTCGGCTGGCTGGGCTGTGGCTGTTTGACCCGCCGGTCGCCGCTTCACGTCGCACAGTTCGGAGAGCGAAAAAGTTCGTTTTTTCTACGTCCACGGCCGCTCTTCTCGACCGGGCGAGCGGACGGGAGGGCCTTCGATTCGAGGCCGCCGCGAAGTTGCAACCCGACCGAACGGCCGCCGTTCTTCGCTCGCCCCATCCGAACGGTGGCGGCGGCGGTGGAGTGAAAACAAAAACACATCGTCCGTTTTCCCCCGGACATTCATCGATTGCAAAGTTTTTGTTTCTTGACACTTCCGTCCGCTGCAGACAGTTTTTCATTTCGTTCGAGACTGCTGAAGGCATCAAACGAGAGCACAAGTGAATGAAAGTTGCCGAGAACACGGGAAAGTGACCCGAAGCAGTCATTGCGGAACATCTCGTAGGACAAAACGAATGCGTGAGCCTTCCAAAATCATCGACCACGACTGAAACAGCTGACTGGTCACTTGCTGACCTTCCTTGTTCGGACTCCACCTTCAACCTACACAACTATTGCTCGAGAATGACCGTGCATTCTGTTTATTTCTACGAACAGATATCTGATGGGATGCGATTTCATTGCACGTTTTATTGCTCAACGAATAAATTAATGCCAACAATAACGACCTGTACCGTAAAGAAAACCCTCACAACGACGACCAAGTGAACAAATGGGGGGACTAAAGCTCATTGCGGGGTAACACAGCCCGCGCATTGGGCGTCAAGAAGGTGGAGATGAAGACCGACGTCTGCTCGTTGAGAGTCGCGTGCCACCATTGATGCGGGAAGTATATGATTTCACCCGCCTTGACCGTGCACTCCAGGGGGCGATCCGCTTCTTTGAGTTTGGGCAGCGCGTTAAGGAACCAGTCGAGAGTGGACTTGTCCGGATCGAAGGCGGGAGGCTTCCCGTACGGAGTGAGGAACCATCGCTGCAACCACGCGTGTGTACTTGGGGATTAAAAGGTCAAAAGGGCTCACCTTCTTCCCAAAAATGGTCTCCGAAAAGCCGGGCCCATGGAAATGAAACGGAACTCCTGAAAACGATCATCTCTTCCTCTTTCCCGCGCTCTTGCCTCCAACCTGTGCCCGCACCGGCGATCCCAAAGCTCAAAGCGGCGTCGTGATCGGGCACCGTCCACGGCGGCTGTTTGTACCGCTCGAGCAGCGGCTTCCAGATCTCCGGGTCGATATCGCCGAACAAATAAAGCGTCTCTGTGAAGACAGTCATTGCACACAAAGAAAGGAAGTGAACTCACCGTTTCCGAGCGTCTTCAAGTCCTGCGGCCTCAAGAACTTCTCCACGTACTCGCCGAAAGTGGACGGAACTAAAAGAAGCCAATGGATGTGCAATTGGAACGGCCAACCAACCTCGTCGGTAGGAGAACGTGTTCGCCGAGTTCAGCGTCACGAGGGTGCTGTTCCAGTGCTCCAACATGACGCTCTTTTGGGTCAGACGGCGGAACTCTTCGTTGGCGACGTTCTCGATTAGCACCGGCCGTTGGAATGCGAATCTAAAGACACAGAGATCATCCCATTGTATTGAGGAGCAAACGAACTCACTCGTGCAGGAATTCCTCTTGAGTGAAGGTTCGTGCATCCCGCCTCTCCACCGTGCACCGGCCGTCATCCTTGATGGGGACTTCGTTGGGCAGGAGCCTGGAAAGATGTCATCATGATTCAAATCCTTTGTTCGTTGCTGCTTGAATAGTGCGATTGTCTTGAGTCCAGCTTGTTTTCGATTATTCCCCCGGGTCTTCCATTTGAAGGATGAAGTGAATGGCGCACGCAAACCAGCAGATGGACGTAAAGCGGGCGGCCGAGTGCGTAGTTGACTCGCGAAACGATTCCGCTGATTGCAGGCACACTTCTGCTTGGAGAATTGCGTGCCGCTTACGTTGGTGACGAAATTACCGGAATTCCGTGCCGATGGCATTTACGAATTCGAACACAACCCGGCCGCAAGCGGGGCAATACGGAACTTCCCCGCCCGCAGACACGCGCACATCATTCGACCGCCCACACGTTTCTGCGTACTCACCAGCCGCCGTCCAGGTCCTCGATGACATGCGGACCGCCGGACACGTGTTCCTTGGCTTCGGCCGATCCGATCGAAAGAAGGAACACGAAGAGGATCAAAGCTGAACGCCAGCATCGCCAATCCATCGTCTGCAGTAAGAGACAGTTAGAGCAAGTGTAATCCAGGTTGAGAGTTCGCTAATTGACAAATGTGATCGGCCATACAGTAAGCGGAAGGAACAAGCTTGCTCGTGGGTTCAAGTTTGCAATTAGCACTTTTCCTCGGCTTACAGCGGTGCCCCAGCCGATCGCATGCGTATGTTTCCTAATCCACCGGCCGCTTTACGTACAGAACGTAATTCTTCCTACTGAAATATCGCGTGCATGGACCCACGTCCTTCCGAATTTCCCATTAGTATAAAACTCGGCCCTGATTGCACGCACCTTTCGCTTTTAGGTCCACGACCGCCGTCTCGACTACTCAGTTCGCTTCGAGTGCGGTCCGCGGAGCGGTAGTCAACGAAGATCGTGGTTGTCCTCAATCATGAAGAGCGGAAGCCTCTTCTTTTTGTGCGCTTGGTCATTCATTGCCCTCACGTTTGCGGAGCCCCTACCGTACGGAATCGTCCTTGGAAGTGAGTGCTCGTGCCCTATTTGTCCTCTTCGTGCAGCTAACAATCATTTTTAGCATCAAAAACAGCGACCTTGTGCGATGCCGATCTTTCCAACTCGGACGTTTGGTTCAACCTCGTGCTCAAGCGTTTGTGCAAGAATCGTGGTAGGCGAAAGAGAGTGAAACGATGAGATTGGATGAGACCTTTAAAGGAAACAACCACGTCATGCGCTACATCGTTTTGGCCCCCGAGTACGACGAGTTGGAGGGCGAAACTCCGGGCGAGAGGTAAACCCACAAGTTTTCAACTATGGCTTGATGAACGCAAATGCTTGCAGTTTGCTGAACGAAGAAGAGAGCGAGCAGAGTCCCGAGATGGCCATCTTCCCCACCCCCACGAAGCGAAGGATGTACGCGCGGATCGGGAAACGGCAGATGTTCAAGGCGCGCGTCGGCTGAACCTTCGGTAGATGGGGCCACGCTACCCGCATTGCTTCAAGAAATCAACGTCAATGAATTCACGTTCTGTTTATTACTCGATCCTACTCTGTTCTCTACCAAATGCGCTAAATGTTAGCCATCGTATCACAAATAGAACATCTCCGACAACAATAATCACCGCTAGACAACTAGAAGGGAAGTGAATTCGAAAGAAGGCTGCTTAAGGCGTTTCCAGCGTGGGCGGCGGAGGTTGCTGGTACTGGTCAGCACACTGCTGAATCTGATTCCACAGCTCTTTTGCGTCTTGCAGCTTCTTCAGTTCCGTGTAGCCTGAATGAAAAGAAAAGGTTGATTGAGAGAAGTCGAAGACAATTCGCTTACCTCCGATGAATTTCGAGCAAACGAAGATTTGCGGGACGGTCGTTTGCCTCGTCACGTAGACCAGCCCGTTGAGGTAGTCCTAAACAAACAAGAATAAATGGAAGGCTTTAGGAAAGTACGGAACGGACTTGAAATCCCTCCGGATTGACGGCCTTGATCAGGTCGAGGTCCTTCTCCATGTACTCGATGCCCTCGTCTCGGAACAATCCCTTGGCCATCTTGCAGTAGCCGCAGTGGGGTTTCGAATACATGACCACCGGGTATTCGCTCACCTGCAACAAACGAGTAAGAAGAAAGGAGGATGGAAGGGAACTCACTTCTTTTCGGATCGCTTCGTCGTTCACCTTTTTAGTCAATTTTGCGCCCATTTTACTCGTGAATTTCAAGGAGAAGATTAACGTGTGAGCAGAAAGATGTGTATAACCATTGATGGAGGAAGCAAGGAGTACACGAGGAGCATCGGTAAATCAACTGATTTCGGCCGAGTTTCCGGATCGATTTCCAGCAAGCGACGAAATTCGCCGAAAGTTGGAGCTTTTGGCGCTGATCTTCCACGATTACTCCACCGTTCTGTGGCCAGTCGAATGTAATCCACGAGACATCGAAGAGATTGCCGCTTGTCCAAGAATTGCCTCTCCTCCAAAGAACAGTCTTAGATTCGCTCAAAAGGACGCAAGCAATGGTTGGCTGATTTGTCTTTTGCTCGACCTTCGATGGAAATCAAGTCATTCTTATGTGGGTTTCTTGGAGTGAAATCCATTGAATCAAAAGGTCCAACGAGCACCGAACGGCAAGAAATTGACGAAACAGTCCGGGAGCTGCTGATAGGCGGAAGTACGTGGGAATGCCGCCGATCTTTCGGATTGCGCCATGCGAACAGCGGCGGGAGGGCCGGTCGGCGGCTTGCATCAATCGGAGGGTCGAACCGAAAGGAACCGCTGCCTTCTCGCCGGTCGATCGACCCTTTCGTCCACCTTTCTCCCGTCTTTTTGCATCAAATGCTGCCCGCACAGTCGAATGCGAGAATCCTGCCGGCCGAGAAGACGGGATGCCGGCTGGAGGACTTCCCCGAACGCTATCAGGAGGCCGTTCAGGACATCAAGCTGCTCATGCGGACCCATTCGGCGGTTTGGCGGGCGGCCATCCGACTGACCGAAGAGGACGCGAAGCTCGCCGACCAGAAGCGGATTCCCCGCCTTCCCGCCCGCTTCTCCGTCGACCGCATCTTCGAGGACGTGAGTTCGCCGTTCATCCGTCGTTTCTATCGCTTCTCCGTTCAGTTCAACGCCCAGCACAAGCCGCCGGAGGAGACGGACGCGGATGAGAACTCGATGCTTCTGCCGATCGGGGCGGTCCATCTGGAGATCCAAGAGGCCTTGCTGGAGCTCTTCAACCTCCTCCTCCGCCCTCTGCTCCTTCAACGCGCCGAACATCTCCAGCACGACGAGCACGAGGCGGCCGAAATGGCGAAGAAGGGAGTCCCGTTCGAGCGGCAGGCCTTCTGCACGTGCGATACAGACGGTAAGCGTACGAGTTAAATGCAAGAGATGTTCGTTCCTCCATTCCAGCCGAGGATGCGATCCCTGCGAATCCCGAGTTCGGAGCGAGTGCCCACTACGGAGTGGTGCACTTGTTCCGTTTCTTCTCCCGCCTGCCGCACATCCTCGTTGGTGCGGGGATCCGCCCCGACTGCTTCGAGTTGATCTACACGGTCGTCTTCCAACTCGTCTCCTTCATCCTCCAAGACAAAGAGCGGTACTTCGACCCGCAAAAGGACTTCGTCCAACACTCCGCCGCGTACGTCCGGCAGACGGAGCGGCATCACGAAACGCCCGCCAACCGAAAGCCGACCGTTGTGGAGGACCAAAACGCCTGATCTTCCCACGACCTCCGCTGATTCCAAAGTTCCAGTGTTGTTTGTTGATGAATAAACCGAAAAGAGTTCCAATCATCACGTTCATTCTTAGCAGCAATATCTTTCCACTTGAGCAATACACGACATGAAGGAAGAAGAAGACCTAGGACCTAATTGAACAGCCTAAACAGATTGAAATGGCACAGAATGGGACGAAGAAGATTACGTGATGTGAATGTCAAACGAATAAAACAAGAGAATAGAAGTTGCGGAAATGAAATGCGACAGATGAATCCTAATGCTCCGTGTGCCACGCCAGGTTCTCGTGCTCCTCCTGCGCCGACGTGTCCGACTCGTTGTCGCTTCCGGTGGGCGTGCCCGGAGCGCTCGAGCGAGGCGTGCTGGGGGCGCTCAGCGGGCGCGGCATCTTGCGGATGGCTTCCGAGATTTTGATCTCCAGGTCCGGGTAGAGCTTCTTCAGGGCCTGCCGGCGAGCCTCGCGGTAGGACTGAAAACAAGCGAAGAAGATGAAGGATTGGATCGAAAGCGGAGAGGACATACACTGCCGAGAGTGCGCCAATCCAGGAGTTCGCTCAAGCGCTCCGTCCGGTTGCGGAGGATGACGCGCTGCCGCCGGGTGAGCGTGCAGTAATTGAACAGGCAGTCGGCCAGCTGCTGGATCGAGTCGTGGGCGCCTTTGAAGCGCCGGTCCACGACGAAGATCCCGTAGTTGTCGTGGTCGGGCACTTGCTGCTCGACAAAGCAGCCGAAGCCCGACAGGTTGGTGGTCACAGACGGGATGCCGCGGACGGTGCACTCGGCTGCAATTCGGAGCGGGAATGAGAAGGAGGCGATCGATTGGGCTGCTTACCGGGCGTGTAGCCCCACGGCTCGTAGTAGGAGGGGAAGACGCCCATGTGGCAGCCTCGCACGAAGTCCTCGTAGTCGAGCCCGATCAACGGCGACGCGGAGCTCAGGAACTCCGGGTGGAAAATGACCTGAATGAAACGAGGAATGCGTGAAATAGAAGAGAGAAGAGCACTCACTTTGACCCGGTCCTGATCGTCGTTGAACAAGTGGCACTGGCGGAAGGCGTTCAGCACCTGGTCGTTGCCGTTCACCATGTTGTGCGTGCAAATCGGCGGCAGGCCCTCGCGCTGAAAGAAGGCGAACGAGGAGTAAGGAAGCAAGCCGACCGCCCACCTTCGAAGAGAGCAGGCAGCGCTTCAGCTGGACGCGCTCGGCCGGCGAGAGGAGCTGCTCCATCTCGGGGATGTTTCCGCTAAACGAGAAAGGATGAGAGGGCGGAGGGATTAGGCACTCACCGGAGGCAGTTTTCGAACAGCCGCTCGCCGATATTCTCCTTGATTTTGTGCACGGTGTCCTTGAGCTGCTTGCAGACGGCCTGACCGCGAAGGGAGTCCACGTTGAACGAGTTGGCGGGCGCCGGGTAGATGATGAACGCGATGACGGTGACGCCCTTGGTTCGTTCGTCAGTGGAGGTCTGAAACGAGAGGAATTGAAGTCGAGATTGATGCAGATCCCCAAAATGCCCTCCATTTTCTCCCGCATCATTCCAGTAGACATTTTTCAAGTTTATTCGTGGAAGCATCGGCTCTACTAATCGCACTGAATCCGGCATTCAAATTAACGCCACTAATTGGAGGCCAATTATGCGCGAAATATACGATCGCAGCAATCGTCTACAGCCACTCGATGGCCGTCGAAATCAGGGAAGCTTCTTGTTCGTGCGGGCGAGACAACGAAGAAGTCGGCAGGGAGCTGCGCGAGTCGGACGAGGGCACCGGCGGCACGTGGAGTGTGTTGGATCTCGTGGAATCTGAATGCTCGCCGCTTATTCCCGTCCACTCAGCTCGCGGGACTAACGGGGAATGGGCGACGTGCTGGAGCACCGCTCTTCGCTCGCCACGTCGCCCATCGACGAGAACACCCGCAGTTGGTGCAGGGCGACGCCCAACAGAGGTCCCGAAACGGACACCGTTCGGAAGGGGCGGGAAGAAGTGGTGGAGTCCAGGCAATTCGCACTTCTACAACCTTCATTCCATTAAACCGCCCTCTCCGTTCCCTCGTCTACCTTGAGCGAATGCGAGAACGCGACCGGAAGGGCGATTTGACCAGCAGGGTGTTACTGGTGTCCGCACTCGTCGTCTTCAAGTACATGCCCATGTTTTGAATGTTTCGCCACAAAGGAGCAACGGAACCGGAGGCCGAATTCGTCTGAGCCACGTCGACCGGAGTGGTGGTGAGTGCGGAGCGGTTGGCCAACGAGCAGCGAGACGAATTGCGGAGATTTCGGTTGAGAAACACGTAGAAGAGCCAGTTGAAAGCACTCTGTGTGTACGGAAGCGCGTGCATGATGTAGAGGATGAGCATGTAGGGATCGGTGCTCTCGGCCGCCACCTTGGGCGTCGCTTTCATCGAAACTGCCGTCTTGTTAGCGGGCGGATATTTGGGCAGTCGGGAGTCGTCGAAGTCGTCTACAAACACGCGCATGGGTTCACGCATTGGAAGGCGGCCACTTACCGGTCGTAACGACCGCGTACAATCGCAGCAACCAGTACGGAGTGGAGCACAGAAAGTAGAAGGCGACCACCATCACCGAACACTTGACCACTCGACTCAAACTGATGCTCGTCCGCCGCCCCACCGAACTCGTGCGCGTGTGGCGGTAGAGGCGGCGCAGGATCGCCACGTAGACCATGCAGATAAGCGTGAGCGGGATGAAGTAGCAGAAGACGGTGTGCAAGAAGTCGAAGATCTTTGGCATCTCCAGCGTGCACTTGAGGTGCTCCTCGCCGCCCGGAAGGGCCATCTCGCGGAGGCTCGCCTCGATGGTCACCGGAATGATGAAGAAGAACGAGAAGAAGACGCAGAGCAGAAGGACGGCGATGGCGAATCGTGACTGCCGCAGCCAAACGAACGTCGGCTTGCAGACGGCGATGTACCGGTCGACGCTCAACGCAGTGAGCACCCACGGCGAGAGGGACTTGTTGGCGCACTCGCAAGCGAAGAAGATTTTGCACAGAACGCCGCCGAAGACCCAGCGGTTGGCGACGATGTCGGCGGCAAGAAGGGAGATGGTGATGAAGGAGATCAGGTCGACGACTGAGAGCATGAGCAGGTAGATGCACGCGGAACGTTGAACACCGGGCAGCGTGCCCCGTCGACGCGCCCGTTCGGCCGGCGTGTTCGTGCGCGGATTGAGGCACGCGACCAGCTGGCCGAAGACGGTCGCGATCACCCACAGATTGCCGAGGAGACCCGTGATGGCGAGCAGAATGTAGATGACAAACGCGTACTCGATGTAGAACATTTCGCACGAGCACCACCCGCTTCTACAACCAAATGCCGAGATTAAGGGAGAATGAAGACGAGGAGAAAGAGGGAGGAGGCGGTGGATAAACACCCGCACGGACCTTCTGATTTCAAACGACGCCCACTACCATTTCGAGGATTCCAATGAGCACCGGGAGCTGCGCATTCGACCGTCGAGTAAACACGGCGGCCGAAAAGCGGCGACGGCAAACCTCAAAGAAATCCAATAAACCGGGCGGTTTTCGTCGAAGTCCTCCGCGCCGACCATCCGCGCACTTCTCGGAACAGGAACATCCGACGGGCCGGCCGGTCAGCAGTGATATGGCTGAAATCATCGGGGAACTGACCGCCACTCGACTCGCGCGATATTGAAACCGAAAGCAAATAGAAAAAATGTCTGAAATTGGACGACCCAAACCCCCCAATCTCCCCGACCGGCCGACCGACCGAATTCGCGGCCACGTCGGCGGCAAAAGTCGCGCGCAAACCGGCGGCCGCGTTCGTCGGAGCGGCCGCAACGAAACGACGGACTTCTTTATTCGAGCGAAGGACCGTTGAGAAGTGATTAGAATAGTAATAAGCCGAAGGGCAAACCCGCCGATGACATGAATTCCGAGAACCGGAGATTGGACGTGCGTTCGCGCGCGAGTTGCAACGAACTCCAAATTTGAAGCAGAAGAACGAGGAGGAGCACACGATCACGCAAAAGAAATGCGCTCGCCCAGACACGACGATAAAGCGCTCTAATTAGGCGCACAAACAAGCGCCGCTGCCAACTGCACTTGCAATTGTTGTTCGCCTATCGCTCGCAGCAAGAATGAGGCCCGATAAAGGAGGAAGGAGGGATGAGTCGATCAAGAGCAATTGGAGGATGACGAGCAGAAGATGAAAGCTGCGGGTCAAATGTGAGTTGCTCTTCGAAGTCATAACCCCGCGTTGACCATTGCGCTCACATTCGTACTTCTCGCTAGTGGCCCCAATTGTAGGGGAAGTTCGGTTCGCTCTTTCCGCACTCCTTTGCGACTGGGCGGCCGCTTTCCAATCGGCCGGCGGACGAAATCGGGAGGCGTGCGTCAAAAACACGCCCGCTGCGCACATCACACGCGCACGTTTCGAAGCCGAGCGGAAGGGCGGATGCGTACGAGCCTAATTGGCCAACAATTCGAGGGGGTTCCAATGAACACTGAGACAAAGGACTACTGCCTTCTGTCTTCAAACAACAATCAAGAAGTGAGCGGAAAAATCCACTCAAAGTACTTCCCGAGTGAAAACGAAACGAAAGTTCCGCTCGTCGGGCCGGAAGGTCGCGCGTAATTTTTGCGCCCATTTGCAGGAGCCGAGGCGGTCGGCCGCCGGACGTCAATCAAGACGCCCGACGGTTTCGCATGTTGGAATTAATTTTGTTCTTCCGCCTCCTCCGGCCCCCACCCGCCCGACCCGTGAATTGAGGCCAAATTTCACCGACCTTGAGCATCCAGTTGAGGCGGGCCAGGGATTGGATGAAGAAGTCGCCGCCCTTGTTGCTGAACTCGTAGCGGCCGGCCGTGAACACGTAGAGCGTCTTGTCGAGGTCGAAGTTGAGGTGTCCGTAGAAGTGACCACGAATGAAGTCATGAATCTTCTCTTTGCTCTGAGCATGCAAGTTTTGGAACTCGTGCAGGGCGGCGAACTTGACGACGTTCAGGCCGTTCGGCGTGAGCACGTCGGGCTTTCGCTTCAGCAGATGCTCCGCCTCGAGGCCGGTGATCTCGCTGAAAAAAGGGGCTTTATTTCGAGCGTCCACTCGCGCGATCACTCACCTGACGGTCGTGAACACGTGGGACATCGTGCAGCCGGCCCGTTCGAGGCAGTACCGGTGGTAGATCTGCTTCTCGCCCGCCTCGGCGTCCACGTTGAACTAAACGGAAGGAGATCATCACAATTGAGAGACGCCGAGACTCACCTTCTCCAGATTGTTGTACAAGTCGGCCCCGGCCGCGCACAGATGACGGCCGAGGAGCGTGGCGTGGGTGGTGAAGACGGTGGCCACGTTGACCTTCCACAGCCTGAACCGAAGCGAGTGATTGGAGTGGCGAGAGATGAATGCTCACCGCAGCATAATGAGACCGACGGCGGCCTGCCACTCGTGGAAGTGCCCAACGACGAGGGGATTGAAGTTCTCTTGCGAGTCCACGAACTGAATCGAATGAAATCACAACTCCGCCTTCGTTTTCCCGCTCACCGTCTTCAGGAAGATGGCCACCAAGTAGCCGAAGATGATGCAGTCGTTGGACTCCTTGTCGTGGTACGGGACTCCGATGTGGCACTTCTCCCACAGCTGAACGAGGGGAGTGGAGTGGGTGGTCGTTCGTTCGGTCACAAACCTCGTGCTTCCAAGTGTCCAGCTTCCAGGCCGCGGAGCCGATGTCGAACAGGACGACCTTGGGGTAGCCCTCGATCAGCCAGCGGCCGTACACGCACCGGAAGCCCCACTCTTGCAGCTGGTCGATCGTGTACTTGAGGGCGGCCGTGTCGGGGTCGAGGACCTCGACCTCCAGCTTCACCTGCTCCTCGTTGTAGGGGCCGAGCATGATGTACTGGTCCCCGAGCTCCTCCGTGCTGACGGGGGCCTTCGTGCGCAGGACGGTGTAGATTCCGCCGACTGGAAGCAAAGAGATGAGCTCCAGGTGGCCACTCCACCCGAACTCACCCTTGTTGGCGACCTCCCACGCGCACTCGAAGACGAAGCGGTTCTCGGCGCGGGCCGTCTCGCCCCGATCCATGACGTCCTCCGCGCCGACGTTCATCTCCTGCAAACGAAAGGAAATCAAGAGAATGAGATGGAGAGAAAGGACTCACCGCGAACTGTTTGACCAACCGCGAGGACGAACTTTTCCTGGACATTTTCGGAGTTTCGGACATCTCGAGTGCGTCTGTTGCTCTGCAAAGGGAACGATTGAACGGAGGGGAACACGAGCAGGTGAGCGAGCACGACACGAGTCCTCCGCGGATAAAAAGAGTGTACAGAACTGTGGAGTTCAATTGGAATGCCGCTTCCAATCATTCGGTTCGATCAAACGAATCTAATCACAAACAATTCGATCGCATTGGTCAGACGGCGGGAACCACACGCTCCCTTCAGCTCGCTTTCTAAAACAAACACCCGCATCATGGGAAGCGGCGGCCGTTTGCTCCCGGACGAGGCCGGCGGGCGGTTCGGAACCTTTCGGCTTGTTGTTGTTGATCGCGGGCGAAAGGGACGAGAATTCGATCGCCGTTCTCCCCCGTTTTGATTCGAAAATGCCGCTTTGTGGTGGATTTTTCCGCAATTTCATTCCATTCGCTTGTTTTTGGTAAGCAAAAAGCGGCCCCGTTCAAGGAGCAACGGCGGAAGCCGCTTGCAGGCATTCGAAACGGGGAGGAACGTGACAAAAAGCGAGCGGTCGTTCGGGTTGGCCGCCGGTCGAAACGCCCGAACATCTTCGCGAAAAGCGCATGATTTCCAGCCTCAAATTGCCGCTTGACATTCGGAATCGAGTTTCCACCCCATTCGCAGCATAAGCCGTTCGATAGACTCGCAGGTCAACTCGAACTGAATTTGGAGTTTTGGTCCAAAACACGCGTGGCTCGTGAGTTCGCCGGAGTTATGAGGCACGAATGAAAGCAGAAAAAATGCCGCCTTTTCCTTCTTTTCGACGGGCGATTAAAAACTTTTGCCTGCGGACACGCGCCCTCTTCCCGCGATGCGCGAGCGTTTCGGCCGTCAGAAAGCGTTCCCCAATTGTCGATACACGATATGATTGCAATCATAATTGGATTAGGGGGATTAAACAAAAAGGACGCGCCCACTCGTTATCGAAATTCACTCCGCAGTCTGCGAGCTGAGTGATCGGAGGGCGGGCGAGTAGGGCAACCGCCCGGCGACCCGCCCGCAGATTCCCAAAGCGAGCGAGCGGCAGGCGATCGACGGGCCGCGCCGCGAACGGCCCCAGCGATCGGGCGGGAGAGCGGCGAGATCTTCGTCTCAAAACACACTCTTTTCGCTCCGTGGACGGAAAGTGAGCGACCGCAATCGCCGCCGCTTCGCTCCGACCGGCCGGAATACAAAAGAGGCATTAGAAATGACACGCGATTGGAATGGAAAGCATTCCTTTCATTAAACCGAACGGGAAGGATTCGAGGAGGGTGGACGAAGACCCGGGGATCAAAACAAACAACCGAAATGCGGCGATCGGGTCGGCCAATTAGGCGAAAGGCGATCAGGCTGCTCGAAAGATAAGCGGAATGAATGGACGAGCATTCCGTCGGGTCTTCCCCCCCCGAACAAACAAGTGGACGCCCGCCGGCATTCGAGTGTTGATTTTTGATTCCCGACGGAAGGCGAGCGAAATAATCGGCGGGGGCACAACGGGGATCATCAGTTCGTCCGATCAACACCTTACGCAAACCCTTCGCTTTGTTTACTGCCGGACCGTCGGCGGGAAACGGCGACCCGTGGAAGGAGGCAGGGGAGTGAGGCGTGCAAGAGGCGTGTTTACAAGTGGAAAAAGATGCAACAAAGCGGGCACCGAAATGAGACGAGCGAACGCGACGAGGGGGCCGATCGCCGCCGCTCCTGCACTCGGGGGCACTCGGAGGGTTCTTTTTGATAAAACGGGCGGCGGGCCGCAACAAGATCGAGGTGGCGGAGGTCGAAAGGCGATCGTGATGCTCCTCGCCGATGTCCTTGAAGCTCGTGCACACGCTCGAGCATCCGAAGATTCGAGCGGTTTGATCGGATCTCGAGAAAGAAACAAACAAAAGTGAGTTCGTTTTTTGCTCGCAAATCGAAAACAATCGCCTTCACGCATAAATCAGCGGACGTCTCGCTCGCCGCCCCGCCGACCGGCCGGCCGGCAAACGGCGGGCGGCGGGGACGAACGCGCCGAATGGCCGCGACCCATAAACATTTTGCTGCGTGCACGGCGCGTCCCCCTCGAACGAAGTTGTTTTCCCTTGCAGGTGATCACTGGAAAAATGGCAAACGAGCAGACAAAATCGCCTCACGCAACAATTGGAATTCCCGAGAGAACCCCCGGGCAAATCGAAGAGGAGAGGTAGCCGCAACCTCGCCGCTACTCAATGAACACTCGACCACCGATTGATCGGAATGCGGGAATTGAGTCGACGGTTGATTGCAATCGAATTAGTGAGTAATTCCGATCTCTACGCCTCCCGTTTGCAGCCGTCCCGCATTCCCCGCCTTCCCGTTGATCACGATCAAAACACGCCGCTTTCACGCCGTCGTTTTGTTTCGACCCGCCCGCATTCACGTGTGCGTGGACGAAGGCAGTCGTTGATTATTTGGCTCCGATTTAAATTCGCTTCAATTTATTTTAGTTCAAACCAACAACTTGAGCAATGGGCAGGAATAGAAGGGGACAGAAGGGGGAATAACAAACAGAAACAACGCACTCTTGCGGCTATTTGTACACGACTAAACACTCTTCGAATGGAATCACAAATGAAAAGACGACGGCGGGACGAGGCGAAGTGAGCACCAAAACAGCTTCGACATCACACAACTAATGGAATCAATCGATTCTGAGCGAGAGGCGGCTGCATTTGTCCCGATACGTCCACTTGCACTGGCCGCTGATCTGCGAACCGCTTTGCATGCAGCAGTTGCAGTCGCCTCGCACGTGATTGCCCGCACTCAGCTTCCGGAACAGTTCGTGCCATTGCGGGAGCTGCTCTTTGGTGGGCGACGTGTCCAGCCGATCGGCGAGGAGGGCCCAGCAGAGGTCAGAGAAGGTGTTCTCGGCGGCTTCGGGCGAGATCTCCGCGCACTGCTTGTTCTCCACGCACTCGGTTATCCGCTTGTAAGTGTCGACCTGTAAGCAGAAGATGGAAGACGTCTCGCAACGGAGTGAACACTCACGTCGTAGATTGCCCGGAAATAGGCCGTGCTGTTCGGGTCGACGACCACCGTTTGGCCGGGAGCGTCGAACGTTTGCTCCGTCCCGTTGTGCACGTAGTCGTGTCGTTTGGCCGCCTCGTTCAGCAGTCCGTAGGCGACCGTGAACTCGTGATCGTCGGCGGGGTCCGAGTTCTCCGCCTTCACGCTCAGTTGGCCTTCGGATTGCTTGAGGCGAAGGACGGGGTAGTTGGAGGAGTCGACGAACGAGTGGAAGATTTGTTCTGGAAACAAATCCACCTTATTTTGTTTCACGTGCTCATGACATACCGGAAACAGAATATGAGGTCGCGTCGACCAGCAGCTTCCCGATCTGTTCGTTCCCGACACACGTGGACCACGAGGGAGTTGCGGCAAGGGCCTGAATGAAGCGGCGAATGGCGTCCGAACCGAACGCTTCTTCGATCGAGGCGAACGTCAACGCCGCCTTGACGACGCAGTCGTCTTCCGTCTGCAAGAAGCAATCAGTTGACGGCTGCAGAGGAGTAAACCGAACCTGCGACGGCTCAATCAACAACGCGCGCATCAGGGAGGGATCGTTCTTGTTGCGGAGGAGCTTCTGCTTGGCGTCCAGCGTTCGCTTCTTGGCCGCGATGTTCACTCCTTCCAGCTGCTCGCTGACCAGCCATTCCATGTACGAAGCAAGGCCTTCCTGCAAGGTGCGAGTGATTAGCTCGTTTTTTGCTGAGAATTGATGTTTGCGGAATGCTTCCTGCTTTCATTGGGGTAAATCTTCGTTTTGAAATCCCGCAAGGCACCCAACGGTTGTCGTTACACATTCTTCGTGGATGAGCCGCTCGATCGGCCGGCTTGCGGGTTATTGGGTTCAAGTTTCAAGCGGAACGGAGAGACGAATCCGAGACCCGCCGGTAATCTCAAATTCCGCCCCTCTTTGCCCCCTCGGCCGGCCTCCATTCACTCATTTGTCCCATCCGCGGGGTTAATCATAAGTCGGGAAGGAAGGGCGAGCGGGCCCCTCGACTCGCCTCTTTTCGCGGCTCATCACCGCGCCCGTCCGTCGGTCATTTCGCCCCTTTTTCCAGCGGCCCCGTCCGAATCGAATCCTCGTCATAATTCCGACAGATCGGCGGCCCGCTTATGCTCGTTTGTTTATTCCCCCTTGCCGCGGCCAACTGTTGTGGCGGCGGACGTGCTTTCAGGTTGGCAACTCCTCGGCCCGCTCTTCCCTTTTTTCTCTCAATTATGAGGAGTGGAGGAGATGAATGCGAGAAAACAAAGAGGAGCCCGCAAAACGATTCGGTTCTTCATGAGAAGAATCGTGTTTGACACCCGGCAACCGCATCCCCGCACCCACCTGCACACACGAGTCGCACGCCGAGAAGATGTTCGAAATCCACTGCTGGACGACTTGGCGGACGAGGATTTGGTGCGTGATCAAGTACTTGGGGTACTCGACCCAAGTCTCTTTCAAACGGATCAGGCCGAGGTCATGGGTTCCGTCGACGGGCAGCGGCGTGGAGATGAGCGTGAACTTCTTGAGCGGGTACTCGACGCCCGTCAGCTCGGCCGTCCGCCGCAGGGCCGCGTCCACTTCGAGCACCAGCCATCGGTTCTCGTCCGACTTGAGATGTTTGCCCACGAGCACCTCGATGTGGGGCGTCTTCGTGTCGCCGTGGACGGCGAGCAGGTTGTCGAACAAAACGAAGATGAACTGATCGCTGCGCAGGGCGGGCGATCGCTCGAAACAAGTCTGATGGTTGCCGGAAGACGTGTCCGTTGGGGTCGTCGAGGGCATGTTGCTTCTAAAAAAGTTCGTTATTGTTTGTGCCACAAGAGAGCACGAACCTCGCAGTCATGTTGGCCGGGTGTTCGATGCACGGCCGCCAGGAACTCTTGGCTTTCGGCTGGTCGACGGACGGGAAGACGCTGCGGGCGCCGACGCCCTCAAATAGCGTTCCCAGGATCCACGCGCGTTGTTTCTCCCATTTGGACGGGGCTTGCAGAACGAGGCCGGGGTTGGAGTAGATTTGAGTCTCGAAGTGCTTGAAGTAGACGGACAGCAGGGTGCCCGCATTGAGCTTTTCCGGCAACACGATCACCACCAATTGCTTCTCGATCAGCCGCACAATAGCCGACACGCAAACGAAGCGACCTGAAAGCAAGCACGGATGGAGTTCGTTCGACTAATGATGATGGATTTATTGCCCCGTCCACTCACTCGTCTCGCAGTCCCGGACGAAGACGTTCGCCGCGCTCAAATTGATGATCGTCCGGTCCAAATGCAGCGGGATCGCGCGGCTGTTGGCGGAGAGGCGGACGAACGCCTCTTCGCTCACGGACAGGATGCGCGTCTCCGCATTTGCGACCGTGAAGTTCACGTCGTAATGGATGGGCTGGACGTGGCCGAGCAGATCCAACGAGCCGTTGCGCACCTCTTGATTCATCCATTTGGAGTAGACCTCCAGGGGGGGTTGGCTAAACGACGAAGATTTTAAAAAAGCAGGGAAGAAGACAAACCTTTCGGGCGGGCATTTCGGCAGCTCGGTGGTCGTTGCGGAGCATTGCCACAGACGCGTCTTCTGCTCCTCTTTTGCGGGCTCGAACGGAAACGTGGACGTGGGCTCGGTGGTGGTCGTGATCTCGTCCTCGGTCGACGAAATGGCGGGGATCGTTTGCTCGCTGGGCAGCTCGACGTCCTCCGTCGTCCCCAGAGCCCTCCACATCGTCCGTCGGCTGAGCACTGGTGCCGTTGGTGAGCGTTCGAGTGGTCGGCGACTGCTGGCTGGAAGACGTGGTGGCGGTCGCATTGTGTGGCTGTGGCCTCGCGTTCTTGTTGCCGGCGAACAGAAAGAAGATCAACGCGATGACAAGGACGGTGATGCCGACCGAAACGAGAAGCGTCCTCGCCCGATTGGAGAGCATCGCGCCGATGGACGGGACTCCCGGATGACGAACGGCCGAGTGTTGAGTTCGACTCCGCGATTAGGACACGTGCAAGCGGGCGCGAAGCATGCGAAAAGTTCACGGCCGAGCGGGCGGAGGTTGCGATCTGCGGGCGACTCGGCCGGCGAAACTCCGACGGTGGGCGGGCGGGAGGGGCGGCGCCAAGACGAAGGAGGCGGAAATTGTCTCCGATCGGCGGCAGAGGCGGAGTCATCCCGCAGTCCACCGAAAGGACGTGATCAGGAGCGACGAATGGCGGCCGCCTTTTCGGTGATTCCCGCAATCCAACCCGAAACTTTCCGCGTGCTCAGATGGCCGCTTCCTCAAGTGCATCGCGCCGCTCGCCGCCCGGAATACGACCTCGCGGCCCCGGCCGGCGATGGCGGGTGTTGTGAAAGTTGAGAGCGGGAGGGCGCGTTTTGATGTGCCGCCGAACCAGACGCGCACGGCCGGCCGCCTGCTGTTGCCGAACGACGATCCGATGCGGCAAACCGTTTTATTAATCCGCGCCTCTCGAATGACCGCCCGCCTGCCTCCGAGGCGTTTTTGTGTCGCCGCCCGCCTCCAAACGGAAGCTCAAATCAGCAGCTCGTCGGCGGCTGGGCGGATGTCTCCGGCGGTCGTTAGGCACCGATTGTAACACGTTTTTTATTGCTTCCTCCCAAACGATGCCCGCGATCAATGACTGATGAGTCGTGCGGCTTCTTTTCCGGTCCATATGGCGATGATCGGAGCGGGCGAAAAGGCGCGGAGCGGAAATTAGCAGTCGGATTGCGCAATTCGCGGCCAACTTCTGCCGCCTTCAGCTGCGACCTCAATTGCGGCTGTCTGGTCGCATTTCGTGTCGTTAAGGATCGAGTCGAGTGTTGTGGTCACTCGGCAAAGTGAAGAACGAGTCAAACAGACGGCCACCAGGGCGGAGGATAAGCCCATCGATCTTTCGTTTGGATCAAACCAGCGAGTGCGGCTGTTTTTTCCTCGGTTTGCGGAGGGACTAATTACGATCACTCATTCATTGCTCACTCAATTGATCTCGAGTGTGATTCACTCCGTCTTGTCAGCGGTGTTTTCAATTGAACTGGCTTGTTTTGGAGGACAAGGAACAAATCGAAGTGGTCGCAGGAATGTGCAAACCGAACGAAAATAAACGCAATCACTCGTCTTCGGCTTGTACTCACAAACCGAATGCAAATGCCACAAAAACACGGTAATATTTTGGTCGTTTAGGCCGGCGATCAAACAAAAGCAAGACTCAACGAATCAACCCGAAGTTGTTGTTCGAAGTGCTCGTTGACATCGAGAGCAAATCGAATGGAGGGATTTTAATCCGCCGGTTTTACGATCGCGATCGTTCCGCCTGCTCGCCGCGGATTTCGACCGACGACCACGTAGCGAGCGAGCGGGGCGGTCGGCTTCCGCGAACGTCCGTTCGTTCGGCTGTTTTCTTTTCTGCCACCTCATTCTTCTCACTTGTTTTTTGTTCCGTTCGAAAACGGGCGAGCGTTCGCATGGTTAGCCGTTTGTTCGGCCAACTCGTCGGCATTCAAATACTCCCGAACTGAAGCCAAAAGGTCACTTCTTGACTCCTTTGCTTTCTACCGCGTGTTATTCTTCTACACGAACAGAAGCGAGCAAAATGCGAAGTGTGTTGCTTGTTCTGATGGTAACTGGCCTTTGATGAGTTCTGCTCACTCCGCCTTCCAGGTCGCCTCCTGCGTGGCCATCCAGTTGCAAGATGACTCGGAGAAGCTGGCGGGCAATCGACGTCCAGAGTTCGAGGTCGGAGCGCCCGATTCCTTCGCGTCGACCGCGATCCCCGATTCGCGATGTCCGGCCAACGCCCGCTTCCGCCAATGCAGCAACCTGTGCCCGCCAAAGCACTGCGGAAATGACCGAGTGGTTTGTTCTTTCGGGGATGACTGCTGGTCGATTAATTGAGTCCATTCATTCAGAAATTGCCCTGTTTCTCGCTTCGATGCGGAACTCCGCGCTGCGAGTGCGCCCACGGCTTTGTCCGCTTGAGTCTGGACGCGAATTCGGGCTGCGTCCGGCCGAGCGAGTGCCCTTAAGGAAAGTGGGAGTTGTGTAATGATGGGATGTCTGTTCTTATTGTCAATTACCTACACGTCAATTATACCCGCGACAAGCACTGGAATAAACGGTCTCAGTACTCACGGCGGCAGACGGGCAACGCGAATGATTGCATAAGGAATGAAGGGATTATTCGTCCCTCTACAACACACGGTTGTCATGACGACGGACAGCCCCGACAGCCATTAATTCCAATTCTTTCCGTCTTGCACCTAAGAACATGCTTTTTGGAGTGCGGGCGGAACGAATTCATGACTTCAGTACGCGTACCGCCCGCCGGCTCACCCGCTCCAAATGCGCGCAGATTACGCGCTTGGCCGGCGTTTGTATTCGTGGGAGTTTTCGATTTGTCGTCCTTGTGCTGCGAATTCTTGTTGTTGTGCAAATGAACTGAACACTCCGCTGTTGCTTGCAGCTCGCTTTCGATTGAAATGCCCGTTCCTTCGGGATTGGACACCTTCTGACAGCCATCAAGCTCCAATGTCATCCAACCTGTCTTCCGGCAGTGAGTTCACTCGTCCGCAGCTCGATCGGAACAATGACCGCTCGCTTCAGATCACTACAAGTCGGTGGATCGCCTGTACAACTCGCAGAAGATGGATCACGTGGAGAACTTGCAAGAAGAACTGCTGAAGACTAAGAAGGTGTTGTGCATCGTTATCTGTCCTCACTGTTTGCTGCTTCTTCTTCAGGTTCATGCGTTTGCCACCCGCGAGTGCTCCATCATGCGCACAAAAATCAAGATCCTGGAGAAGGAATTGAAGAAGAAGGATCAACAGATCGACGACTTCCTTCGAGAAGACGTTCGTCCTCCCAGCTGATCCCAACGAATCAAAAGAGCGGTTCTTTTAGCAGTTCGTGAGCAAATCGGAGCAACGCATCGAAATGAACTCCCTCAAACGGAAGGTCGTGCAGTTCGAGCGGGCACTGCGGGAGAAAACGGAAGAAGTGGCGTGAGTTCTTCTCTTTCTTTCACCCTTAATTGATCTTTTCGCCTGCAGCAAGCTGATCAACGACCGTGAGGTGGCCAAAGCGGTGGACACTCGCCGTCAGATCCAGAAGCTGGAAGCGGAAATCCATCGGCTGAGGAAGCACTTGTCCGAAAGGTAGGGTGGAGTGGTCGAAGAGATGACATTACTTTCTTTCAGCATTCCGGAGTCCGAGTTCTTCCGCGAGAAGCAGCAGTACATCGAGGTCATCAATCGCTTGACGGAGGAGAACATGGAAATGCGGAGAATAATCGGCGATTTTGAGGACGGACAGCAAGGTTCTTTTCTTCTTCCTTTGCCCATCAAACCTCCGCGGATTTCAGCTGCTGCCCACCTACCGCTCAGCGACTTCGACGAAGACGCGTTCATGCACCAACTGCGAGACGCCGCTCTGGCCAAAAAGTCCCGAACAACGGAACTCCTTGCACTAACTCCTTTTTTTAGGCAAGATGCTGAGAGCTACAAGAACGCTCTGAACACACTGGTCAATCGGAAGCTGAAGCGAGTCGAGAGTCGAAGCAGCCCGTGGAGCGAAAAGGCGCCCACAAGAACTCGCGTTCAACGACGAAAGACGAGCATGAGCCCCGCTCCGGTCACCCAACCGAATCACTCGCTTCCCCGCCGCAAGAAGTTTCCCCTCCGCTCGCAGCCGGCCACCTCGAAGATCGCGGGCCTTCGCTCCAAATCGATCGAAGCGCCCGTTCAGCAGCCGCACGGCCGTTTGAGTCGGCAGTTCTCGGACAACCACATCGAGAAGACGTGCACCGACTGCGCGGACGTGGAGGACAAGGACGTGGGCAAGGAGGTGATGATGCCCGTCTACCGGAAGAAGAGGAACACCGTCATGTACCGGAACGCCCTGGAAAGCGACTCCTCCACTCAGTCGGCCCAAGAGTCCAACCACGAGGGGTCCCCGCCCAAGTGAGTTCGCTTCCGCCACTCCTTTCGAGCAACAATGAGCGCAGGAATACAGCCTATCGAGAGGGGTGAGCCTGTCGACGCCCACGGACGAGACGGCCGAGCGCTCGGACGGGAACGAAATGCCGACCGAAGTGTTCGACGCCAAGGGCAACGTGTATTTGATCCAAGCGGACGAAGAGGACGGGCCGAGTCTCGAAGAAGCGGACGAGGAGGCGAACAGCGAGCGGCTGGCCAGCGACACGAACGAGGCGGCGAGTCACTCGCTGATGGAGCGCGCCTACGGAGTGCCGCCCAGCGACGTCGACTCGTGGCCGGACGTGAACTCGGTCGACAGCGAGCACGTGAGTGGAGGACTCGTCATTCAACCTTCGAGTATCCGATCATCTTTTTCTTCTGCTTGCAGGAAGACAATCAATGTGCTCAAGCTTTCGTTCGCGCCCTCAACTGCCACATTCTCCGAGCGAGGATGTGCACCGTGCGGAAGGAGACCAGCGAGTATTGATCCCACTTTTCACGCCGCCCCTCGACCGTTTCTATCGAATGATGACAAAGACGAAAGACAATAAACGAGAACTGTCGATCGTGTGCGTTTGTTTTCTTTTTACAATCAGCCTTCCGTCAATGAATCACTGCTTCCTGGAGATTCCTTTTCATTTAACAACAACATCTACGAAAAAGAAAGTCGCCTTCCTTTCGGTCGTTGCCCCACCGGCGATTCCAGACGATTCGGAGGCCGCACAGGCAGGAAGGGCGGGGCGAACGGTGCGTCCATTGACGACGTGGCGGAGGGCAGCCACTTACCTCGCCGAACGGGGCGGGCACAAACAAGCCGCAAAACAAGACGGAGCGATCGGCGACGCGGGCAAGAGGGCGAACGCCCGAATTTACGGCAAGGAGGGCCGATTGCGCAATCGTTCGCCCGACGGCCCGCCCGCCCGCCACGTTCGATCCAGCCCCACGAGTCAGTCCGAGGTTCGGGCGGCTCTCCGCGCCTTCCGTTCTCCCCTCTTGTTGGCGATGAGGCTGAGCATGCAAGAAGGTGAGGACTCGTTCGGTCCATCTGTCCCTCCTCTCTCCATTAGTGCACCGCCAAAAGCGACCGTCCGGCGGCTTTCGGCCGATGCTGCAGCGAGAGTGCGAGCGGGACGAAAGTGTAACACCGCCCGATCGCCCCGACCGTCCGGCCGGCTTCTTCGCGTTGACCGGCGAGAATCGATGGCGAGAAAAGAGCCTTCTGCTCGACCGAATTCTCCAACTTTCTCTCGTCCACTCCCGGCTCGCAAAGTTCGAATTCGGGCGTGTGGTCCGCTTCTTCCAAAAATCGTGCCCATACTCCAGCAATCCGGAAAGCTTTCCCACTCGTTTACCCGCTTTCATGTCATCGCTTTCCTTCGGCCGGTCAATTTCGTTCCTCCCGTTCGCTTTTTCCCGCCTATTGAAAAGTGCGTCCACTTGTGGCGTGCAATCGCGGCCGTTCACTCCGTTGGGAAACGAGGGGGCGGCGGCGGCGTCTCTTCGCGAACGCGGGCTAAATTCGAAGCGGCAGCAAAAACACGCCGGCCGTTGATTTCTTTCAGCCGTTCGATTTGCGTTCTCCCTTCCTCCTCCTCGTTCGGCGGCTCGATTGTTTGCGTGTCGACGACGTGCGAACAGATCGGACAGATGGGCGCGCAGATGTCCTCATTTTGATCACCCACTTCCTCCGTTCCGTCGACTCACCGATTTCCGTTTAGCCGCCAACCATGGGCCGGGATCCGATGGAGCCCGTCTTCTCGAGCGACGAGGAGGACAGCGGACATCCCGCGAGCCCGCCAACGTTCACCGACCCGCCGCAGGAGTCGCGCGTCTGGCAGAAGCGGCACCGCTTCAAAAAGACCACGGCCGAGCGCGTTATTTCGAAGCTGAACAAAGCCAACTGGGTCGTGCAGAAGGCCAAGGCCGCGATGAGCTCCAATTCCGCCCACAAGACCTACGTGCAGCCCGATCATGACCTGCACTTCTGGGATTCGGATTACGTGGACGAGGACGAGCAAACGCCGCCGGCGACCGGAAACAAGCAGCAGGTAAGCGCGGGAAGGTTCCGCCGGCGGCTCGTCCAATCGATTCATCCATCTGCTTGTTTCAGGAAGCGGCTCAAACGACCGTCGATCGGGATGCGGAGCAAGACGAAAAGGAGGCCACGGCTTTCGGCCAGCAGCAGTCTGACGCCTCGGGAGTCGACGAAGAAGACACGGCCACTCCGCCGGACACGGACAACGAGCTGCCGGCCTGCCAGATCTCGGGACTGGTCGAACGCCCGCCCCCGACCCCGCTCTCGGGTTTGTCGCCCGCCGAAACCCTTCCTTTCATTCCTCCTTTCAGTCCTGCTGGAAGAGAACCCCGACTACGACCCGATGGACGCGCTGATCAGCAACGAGGACTACCAACACTTCCGTTTCCTGTCCAAAGAAATCCGCACGGCCATCACTCAGGCCGAGAAGCGCATCGTCTACAACACGAATGTATTGCGGATGGTGATCTTGCTCGTTGCTCATGTCTTTCCGTTTCAGTACTCGTTGCAGTTCGGCGTGTCCGGCTCCATCATCAACCGTCTGGCGCTCTCGACGGCCTACGGAACGGACCTGGACGTCGTGCTCGGCTGCGAGCGTGGACCGTCCTTCCTGCATGTCAACTTCTACGTGCTGGAGGAGACTCTGCGCGAAATCGGCTTCTACGGCAAGTTCACGCGCCAGCGAGTGGGTTTCGAAGCCCTCCGTCGGGAATTCGATCGTTCTGCCTTCAGAATCCCCTCCCCTGGTTCAAACCCGTCTACCGCGGCTCCATGGCCGACGTGCGCGTGGACCTGAGTCTGGACAACTCGGGAATCCGCTTCAACCGTCTGATCGGCGCTCTCTGCGACTACTACCCGACCATTCACCGCGCCCTGATCGCCTTCAAGATGCACGCCAAAGAGCACACGTACGTGGGGGCGACACGGAACTGCACGTCGATGACCGGCTACCTGATCGTCTTTCTCCACTTCCTCCAAATCCGCTACGAGCTGCCGGCCATCTTGAAGCTGGAGGCGATCCTCAAAACGGGAAATCTGCTCCACTGGCGTACGTTTTCCCTCTCCACTTCCACACCTATCGCCCGCTTTGCAGCCAAAGGCGCCAAGTTCACGTCGTCATCGAAGACGGACTGGCGGGAGTTGTTGCAAGAGTTCTGCACATATTTCGTTGCCTTCGACTACAACGGCGTGCCCGAGCTCCACTTTCCCACCGATCGGTGAGTACGAATGAGAGGTCCGATTCTTCATGCCGGTCGTGCTTTCAGGGCCATGCACAAGAAGCAGTTCTGGGCTCTCGTGGACATGTGGGAAGTGCCCGAATCGTACCGCCGGCAGCACGGCACGGCCCTGGTGCCGGATCCGTTCACATTCCAAAATCAAGCCTGCCGCACGACCATTCGGCAGGAGGAAATTGCCGCCCGCCACATCAAGGATCTGTGCCGAATGCTCGAGAAGGCGGTCGAGAACTCGACCAACTACCGCCTCTACGGCCGCCCCGTGAAGCCGCCGCCCCCGCCGCCGCCTCCGCTCTACCGCGGTCCGCCTCCTCATCACCCGGACGTGACGCCACCGGAGTTCGATTGAAGAGTCAGGCCATTCGTTTGTTGTGCTCATCGACACGAGTTGTTTTCGTTTAGTGTCGATTGTTTCGTTTGATGTCGATTATTAACCGTTAGCGAATAAATTCCGTTTGGTTGGCCGCTCGGCGTTGTCCTTAGAAGTTTTATTCCAATCCACTGGTGAGAGCAATCGATGAACGAGAGGGCACATGACGACCATGCACGGATGGAATGAATAACGTTAGCTGATGATATCGTACAGTTGGCCACCTCTAATTTACAACAATCGACTACGAAAGAAGGCAAGGGTTAAGAAGTGTAGAATTCACATGAAATCCGTTGCAAGACGAAAAGCGTACCGGAAATCGGAGATCGGGGGCTGTTTGGACCAACGGTGAGGAGTGAACACACGTTTCGAAGCGGAGCAGAGAAGAATTCGATGGGATTTGCGGAAGAACCCAATGCTCGGAGAAAGTAGATGCGTTTAGGGGGGAAAAGAAGGCCGAAAATGCTTGGCTTTGTTGAAATCACGCGTGATTAAGGCAGGAGAAAAAAAGAAGACGAGCGGCCTCAGCGGGGACTTGCGGGGAAAAACAGGCTGAACCTGAAGATGGACGAAAGAGTGAAACAAAATGCTTCGACGGAAAAACTCACATTCGGCGGATTCCACTCGCTTTCCGCTGGTACTTCCACGGGTGGAGTTTCTCGTCCGGCTCGCGGTTGATGGGCCCGTAGACGACGTCGCCGCTGTTGTTGCTGGAAAACGAGGAAAGTTGGAGATCAAAGAATGGAAGTCCACACGAACCTTTTCTCCACTCCGCCGTCCCCGAACTCGCTGTCGCAAACACTCGTCGTGGCGGTGGACGACGGTCCGGACGTCCTGAAGAACAAACAGAAACAGTTGAGATTGATGGCAAGCAATCACTCACATCATCGTGCCCAATTGCTCGTTCGTGTCCGACAAACAAGCCGAGCTGTCCGGACGGCCAATCTTGAAACTCTCCAGCTCCTCTTGCAGTTGGATCAGCTTCTGCTTCAGGCTCGTCTTCTCCTGCAGCACCTCGCGGAGTTCGTTGATGGAGAAGCGGGGAGTGTCCGAGTCTTCCGGTCGTTTCTGAACACAAAGGAGAAAAATCGAAATGGACGGCTCCCGAACTCACTTGTTGCAACTCCAAATCGCGGCAGGCGCGGCTCGTTTCGCGGAGTGTTTGCCGAAGGTTGAGCGTCGTCTCCTCCATCGTCTCCACCTTTGTCGCCAAATCCATGCGCTCTTTGATCAGCCCCTTGCACTGCCGTTGGAGCGACTTGTTCTTGCGAATCAGCTCGTAGTTCTGGGCGAACAGCTTTTCGATGTGACCGCGGAGTTCTTCGGCCTCTTTCTCCGCCTTCCGCACACTGCCGGTGAGGTCCTTGATCTTCTCTTTCTGCTCGGAGTTCACTTGCTTCATGTTGAGGAGCACTTGGAACTCTTCTTCGCGGACGGCTGAAATGCGAGCAATCAAAAGGGATCGAAGAGAAGAAATCGACTTGCCCTGTTGTTCGGTCTGCTCGCTTTCGAGATCCGAAAGGTTAGCGATCTTGTTCTCGAGCACGCTCTTCTCCGACTGCAGCGTTCGGACCATCTGCCAGAGGTCGTCGTTCTCTTTCTTCAGCGATTCCTCCAGCTCGATCATGTCCTGCAAGCACTCATTCACAACGGCCATCAAAGAGAGCGGGCTCACCTTCTCGAAGTTCTCTTTGTCCCGCAGCTTGGCGAGTCGCTCGTTCTGCAGGCGGTCGACCGTCTTCTGCAGCTCGCTGATCTCCGCGTTCACCCGCTCGTTGTTCTTCGCGAGTGCCTCCAACGTCTCGAGGGCGGAGACCACCTGGAATTGCAGTCGTTTACACGAGGAATTCCGTCATTCAAATGGACTCACTTTGCACGCGAGATCCTGAACACACTGCTGTCCGTAGTGGCGGACGATCGAATCCAAGTCGAATTTGATCGAAGAGGCCAGATCGTAGACATCGACGACCGTGAGATGTCTGGACGGACTCGAGTGGGTGGAACTTATGTCCGTCGCCATTTCGCGCACACCGAAGAGGAAGAAGAATTCAGATCAAAGTGGAAAGACCGGGCGGATTTGAACATCAACGATGAGAGAAACGGCGCCTGAAATCAAAGTGGATTTTACTGGGAATCAAAGTTGCCGCGATTGATAGCAAACAATTACTCGAAAAAAAGAAATCAAACCGCAAAGAAGACGCCGCTTGAATACGGACAAATTGTGGCTACGAACCGCGGGAACGTGCTGATGGCGGCGTGAAGATAAAAATAAACGCGCGATCCCCGAGCCGCCAAAACTGTGAGGAGCGCGAGCGAAACGGAAGAGCCGGAGGCAAGACGACTCAAAACGAACTAAGTGCTTGGCAAAAACCGCGCTCTCCAGTTGGTATTTCGATAGAAGCCGGCTGCCTTCGCGGCTGCCGCTCTTTTCCGTCGTCTTTTCGGCGTCCAGCGCCTTCTTACGAGGAGGATGCTGTTAACGGGAGGCAAAAGGCGCTTTGTAAAAAAAGAGCCGCTCGCATTTCGAACGCATCAAACGCGATTAATCCAACCGACGGGCGTTCGCGTAAATCATCCCCTCCCCAAAAAGGAATTAGAACACGAACGACGAGCAGATGGCGTGAGAAAATCGTCGCAATCCCCTGCGAATTCGTGAATAATCACTCGCCGATAAGAACGGCGAGGGCGATGCGCGTGAACAAACAGTGTGAGTCAACCGCCTTCTTCTCGCTCCCACTCACTCCCGAAATTCCCGTTCGAATTGGCGCCCTTTGCGGCGGGCTGGCGGCGAGTCGCCGTTCGCCACGCAAGCCGGAGCGGGAGTGTGCTCGTTGTTCGGGGATTTTTCATCCGTCCGTTGTTCAACGTCGCCATTCGTGATGTGGAAGCTGCTTGTGGCCGTTCTACTCGTGCTCCCCCTCCGGCCGGACGCCTACTTCATCAACATCGACGCCAACGAAGGAGCAATGCTTCTTCGATCGGGCCACTTCGGGCACCAAGATGGGACTCATGTTTGAGGTGGCAGAAGGCGGATTTTTGGACATCGACGTGAAGGTGAGCCGCTTTTCCATTTTTTTTTGGCAGGTTTTCCGTGAACTCCTTCCTTGGGATCTTCCAACGTTGTCGCTGCTGCGGACATCTTACAGCTCTCATTTCTCTTTATATTCATTGTTTCGGATTTAGATCACCGGCCCGGACAACAAGGAGATCTACAAGGGCGAGCGGGAGACGTCCGGCAAGTACACGTTCGCCGCGCACATGGACGGCGTCTACACGTACTGCTTCTCGAACAAAATGTCCACGATGACGCCGAAGGTCGTGATGTTCACGGTCGACATCAACACGCCGACGGCCGGCGCCCAGGGAGCCGCGGGATCCGATCCGAACGCCGCCACGCATGATGGTTCGTTGATTCTCTTTCTGTTCCGCTGTTCATTTCTTCCTTCTTGGTTTCAGCGGAGAGCAAGAAGCTGGAAGAGATGATCAAGGACCTTTCCGCCAGCCTGACCTCCGTGAAGCACGAGCAGGAGTACATGGAAGTGCGCGAGCGCGTCCATCGATCAAGTGAGTTCCCCTTTCTTTCCGTCATTCCTTTTATTCGTCTTTTTCAGTCAACGAGAACACCAACAGCCGAGTGGTCATGTGGGCGTGCTTTGAGGCCTTCGTCCTCGTGTCCATGACATTGGGGCAGATCTTCTACCTGAAGCGGTTCTTCGAGGTGCGGCGCGTGGTGTAGTCGACGGAACGAAACCAGCAGGGAGCATAAGGCTTTTGATTGTTTATGTGTCCTTCCGTTTATCGCGATAATTATTCCTCTTGTTGTCCGTTTACAACCAATAAAAGTGCGTACGTGTAGGCCTGTGCTAATTGGGGTTTCAATGGACCGAACGGAGAGTGATAAGCAAAGGAAGATCTTATCGCTTCTGTTGACTCTTGAAACCCTTGCAAGTGAAACATTTGTGAGCCGTCCGCAGTAAAGACTCAAGAAAGCGGTAACCATGGAAACGGTGCTCCTCACTTTTCTGAGCTTCCGCTGACTGAAATTCGTCCGTTGAACGCGCGACTTTCCTTTTTCTGTCGACCAATCCAATCTCGATTGTCCGACACGATGAGCGATGCGGAACCCACGAATCGGAACGTCATTACGGTCGACATGATCAACAATCTTCGGCTGGTGGATTCAGGTATTCCTTCCATTTTATTGCTTCAAACTGAACACGACGATCGCTTGCAGACACGACGGAGATCTCGGAGCAAATGAAGACCCAGGGCGAGCGTTTCCTCAACGGATTCACCTCGTTGGAATCGCAGATTGCGGAAATCCGCTCTCTCTTTAGAGATGTAAGCGAAGAAACTGCTCACTCGTTCAACTCATTTGTGTGTTTCTGTTTGCAGTTGGGCCAATTGGCCGACCGAGAGCGCATGCGGGCGATGAGCGCGTTGAACGACGTGGCCACCGCCGAAACGCATCACATGCCGAAGGAGTTGCTCCATTTGCACGTAAGTCGACTGCCCATTGATTCGTTCTTTCAACTCGTGTGTTGCAGGCGAGCATTCAAGAGAAAACGAACGAGCTGGAGATTGCCAAGCAACAACTGGAGAATCTGAAGCAATTGGAGGCGAAGCAGATCGAATTCATCCGCCGCCTTCAATCCATGTCTTGATAAACGACTGATAGATAGTTGAAGAGTTCAACACTCGGATTCATGCTCGCATTTCACGGCCCGCTCGTTCGTTCGATCGGCCGAGCGGCTCCCGGCCATTCGAATGACCTTGAAGAGGCGGCGGTCGGGAGCGAAATTTGAGGTTGCGTGAGTGACGAGAAATGTACGGTTGAGGTCACCAAAAGGGCCCGCTCCGATGAGCGTAACCGCCCGTTGAAACTCAAACCCAAAACGCCGAACCGGCCGGATCGGCGCCAACTGTTCGTAGCGGCGGTTTGACTTCAAGCCGCCCGCCGGACGGGCCCCGGGCGTTATGCAAGCGGCCACACATCAAAAACTCATATGTCTTCTTGTTCATTTTTTGCAGACACCGCCGAGTGGCTCATTGCTCATAAGTTGCGGTTTTGATCGTCGCCATGATTTACGACCTTTCGCTGTCGCCTTCAATTAGCGAATCTGTTCGAACTGTACCCCTCCTCCTCTTGTTAGCAGCGATTATCCTTTTGCCCAATTTAAATCAAGTACAGAATTGAGTCTAACCCGTTAACAAACAGAACTCTTGCGGTCAATCGTTGAGAATCGGAAAGGTTTGGGGCTTCGAGGTTGTGTGCATGCGATAAGCGGCCCGGCGGGCGGTCCGCAACTTGCCGAAGAGCAACTGAACGTTTTGCAAACTCGCCCCTCATCCTCCGCCTTCCCTCCGCACTGTTCGGGGGGCCGGAGCGCGTGCGACAAGCGAGGCGGAAGACGGCCGGGAGCGTCGGCGGTGTCGGGTTACCCGCTTTTAACTTAATTGTGTGATGCCTCCAGGCCGCCATACCTACGTTTTGCGGTCCTGGATCGGCCGAGCATCTATTGGCTTTCTCCTGGAAACTGGAAGGTTGCCGATCGGCTAATCACTGGTGCCGGGAGGGCAGTTGTTTTGTGCATTGAGCACCTTCTTTTGAACGTTGCTTTTTTCATCGTCCGACTCCTGGCGAAAGCATCTTCTTCAAAGGAGAATTCGCGTTCTCCCGCTTGCTTCACAGGTGACAAGAACTTCCTCTTGGAGCAATTAGGCCACTCGTTTCGCTCCTTTCCGCTCGTCCGTCCAACACAATTTCGATTGATGCGAGTTGGAAGTCGGCCGAGAGGACGTCCCCGCCAACAGTCGAAGTGCATCGCCAATCCGCCAAATCGAATTCGCATTGAGCGGCCGATGGCACGAGTTGGGTTGGTGGGAGAAGGAAGAAAGCGGTTCGAAGGAATCGGAAGTCGGGGCGAGAATTGCGCGATTTTCCCCCGCACCGCTCTCGAAAGTGGCCGACGGGCGATGCCTCCGAATTTCCACCTTGTTTGCGCGGCCGGCCGAACGGCCATCCATCCACCGCGAGGGCAAATCGCCGGCCCGAAAGCGGCATCCAATTGGGCCGATTGGACGTCAAACGAAACGGGCGGAACGATTGCGCGCTTCCTCGCATTTCCCCTCGCCGCCTCACGTCGTGTCCGTTTACGACGACTCCTTTATTTGCACAAGACGACTATTTGCACAAGGTTGTGGCCTAGCGCCGGTGTGTTGGGGCCGCTTAGCGCAACCACCCGCCCCGGCTCCGACGAGCCCGTGGGTCGGCGAGGACGCGCTCCGGCGGACGTCCGCCTCGATCGAGCGCGACGATTGAGCGGCACAAACTTGCGAATCAATCGAGCGCAGCGCAAAAAGGCGCGACCGTCCCGAACGCAGCAGCCGTCCCGCCCCGCCCGACCGACCAACCCGATCGTCGCATGGCCAGCGGCCGCCTTTGAGCTTCGCGAATCAGCGCGCGTCGTGCGTCCGCCGGTTTCGTAAACCCGCGACCGAGTCGACGGCCGGCTGATCGCGCGCGTTTCGAACTGCTCGACGTCCACTTCTTGACGCTCTACGCTTCTTTCCGCATTCAAGACGCGTGCCTGCATTCACTTTTACCTTCGGGACATTCAGACATTTGAGAATCGTTCCAAAACGTTCCAATTTGATCGCACTTTCACTTAGTGAACTGCTTTCTCTGCAAAGCATTCCTCGCGAGCGTCGGTTTCGAATTTAAGCGGCGGCTTAGCGTGAGCAAACCCCGACCGCCCATCTTATCAGGCGGGCGGCCAACCGGCCGGTAATGATCGGAGCCCTCGCGTTCTCTTCCACGCGCTCTTCGCTTTCCCTCTCGCTCTCTTCTTCTCGTCATCGTTCCTTCTCGCCTGGGATCGTGGATCGACGAGTGCATGGCGGCGTTCTTTTGATTTCGACCGTCTTCGTCGATTTCTGAATAAATTCTTGCATTCACGTGGATTACAGCGCCACTTTGCTTGCAGATCTCCCCTCCGCCCGCATTCGCTCGTCATGGACGCGCCAATCACGGGTACCTTCGTCCAAACACCCAATCCTCGTGTCGGTGGCAACAAACGGGCGAATCCTCGACTATGAGACGGCCGAGAAGCTTCCGTGCAGTGCGGGCTCGTTGGACGAGAGCGCCAACGGGATTCCGGCCACCACTTCTTCCCCGCAGATGTCCGTCATTCTGACCGTTCGGTTGCTGATGCAAGGAAAGGCGAGTGGACGGACCTCCTTTCCTCCAATCATTTTCTTGTCTTAGGAAGTAGGGAGTATAATTGGCAAGCGGGGCGACCACATCAAACAGATTCGAGACAAAAGCGGCGCCAAGATCAACATCAGCGACGGCTCCTGCCCGGAGCGGATAGTCAGCATCACGGGCAACATGAACACGATCAACACCGCCTTTTACATGATTTCCCAGAAGTTCGAAGAAGTGAGTGGAAGAGCGAACAGGGATGAGAAGCCAGCGGGTGATTTCAGGATCTGCAAGCCCTTCCGAACAGCGTGCCCCGACCGCCGATCACGATGCGGCTGATCATTCCGGCCACACAATGCGGTTCGATCATCGGCAAGCAGGGGACGAAGATCAAGGAGATCAGAGAGGTGCGTGGAGCACTTCGTTTCTTCGAATGGCTTCTGCTCCTTTTAGAAAACCGGTGCCTCAATCCAAGTCGCCAGCGAGATGCTCCCGAATTCGACAGGAACGAGCAGTAACGATCAGCGGCGCGTGTGAGGCGTTGGTGGAGTGCATGCGGCAGATCTGCATCATCCTGCAAGAAGCCCCGCCCAAGGGCTCCACCCTCCCCTTCCGACCGAAGCCCTCATACAATCCGATGCTGATTGCGAGCTCTGCTGCAGCAGCCGCCGCCGCCCAGCAGCAGTCGCAGCAACTCCTGAACAACATCCTCCAACAACAGCAGCAGCAGCAACAGCAGACCATTCAGACGCAACAGCAGCAAACGACGAACGCTCTCATGCAGAACATGCTCCAGTACAGCCAGCCCACATCCATGTACGCGGTCGTCCAGCCGGCGATCAGCAAAGTGGGCGCCGGCGTCTACCCCGCCTACCAATCGAATGCCTCGGCAGCTGGTAAGTGGAAAAAGCCAGTCGTTTGTTGTACGGACGAGTGCTTGCAGACATCCAAAACGCCCTTCTCAGCAACCTGGCGTTGGGGGCGGGCGGCTTCTGCTTGCCGCAATCCTACTCCGAGGATCTCCAGTCGGCTCTGATGGGCGTCGATCCCCGACTGAACGCCTCGCCGGCCGCCCTCGCCGCAGCCGCCGCAATGGCGAACTGGTCGAACGGAGCGGAGACGGCGACCTCCGAGTACCTCAACTCAACGCTCAATCAGATCCCCACCCTCGGCACGCAGACCGCCGCCTCCCATCGGCCGTCCAAAGGAGCAGCACTGAACGAGAAGTGAGTCCAACCGTTCTTCCGCCCACCAACTCCTGCTCGCTTCTTGCAGCGTTCAGATCGGTCCGACCAACGCCGCACATCAAAAGTCCAACGGAATGGGTACCCGACAAACGGGGAGCGCGCTGACGAACGGCGTGAGTGCGTCCTCGCGTCGTTTTGCTCCTTATTGACCGCCGCCCACCCAAATGATCTTCGACGACCATTCAGTTTTCCTCTCCCACGTTCCACCCCCAACTACGTGTCCAATTTCGATAAACTTCTACTTACTTCCAACAAGAACTCGGATGGGAGCCGATTGCAAAAAAACAAAACAAATTTATTAACGCGGCAAAGAAACAATCGGATGCGAGGATAACAAAAAAAAGCGTTTACGGGAGAAGTTGGCGAATTTGAGCTGAAAGTCCGCAGTTGAATTTCGGGACAGAAACCTCGTTGATTTGACCCGCACACGTACGTGAAAAAGGAACTCATTCGCAACGAACGTTAGTATAAGGTGCCCGAAAAAGGATAAAAGGTTAGTCGGTTATTAAGGGGACAAACAAAAGGCAGAAATCGGTGCCTGTTACAAACGAATGCCAATAGAACGATAACAACAATCTTTTTGGATACAACAATCGGGTGAGGGGGCAATCAAGAAGCGGAAGATGTGCCCAGAATGTTCATGTTGCCCCAGCGGCGCATGTCCAGAACGTCGCCGTCCATCGTGATGCCGAATTTCTTCAGGTACTCGGCCAGTTCGCCCTCCGCAATGTGCAGCATCTTGCACAACCCGGCGCCCGCCAAATTCGGACGGTACCTGAACGAATGGAGGTGAGAACGCAAACACTTTGAAGGACTTACGCGGACAGGATGCACTGGAAGTAGCGGTTCCGCTCTCGCTCGATGAAGAAGTCCATGACCTCGCGGAACACGCCCGACGCCTCCGAGTACAAGCGCAGGATGGTGGTGTAGTCGCGCGTGGTGTAGGCCAAGTAGACCTTGCGGGCCAACGCCAACTCCTCGCTCGCGCTCACCTCGTCCTTGAACTTGCGCAACAACTCGGTGGCGTCTGCAAGAAGCGAGAGGATGATTGGAAGAAAGAGCGAACCACTCACCCGATTCTCCTTCCACGTACACGTAGTACAACAGCCGGTAGGCCGTGAACTTCAAGCGATTGCGCGACTTCTTCTCGTTCTCGTACAAATTCTTCAACTGCTGCTGCGATTGGTTGAACTCCTCGCGGTCCTTGTGCTTGATCGCCAGCAACACGTGCTCCTCGTACACCTCGATCGCGAAGTCGTTGCGGATGTCTTGAGTCTAAACGAAGGGCAATGAAGAAGGATAAAAGGTAGAAAGGAACTCACGAGGATGTCCTGGCGGATGGACTTCAACTGATCGTTCGCGTACGTGTAGTCTCCTTTCTCTTCGTAGCGTTTGCGCACCGCCTTCAGCGACTTCTCCAACACGTGCAGCGGACGAACTTGCGAAGGATCAGCCGCCTGAAAGCGAGTGCATTAAAGGAAGGAAGCGGGGGAGGTGGACGTACCGCAGTCAATCTGAAATACGGCTTCTCGACCTGCAGGCACGTGCCCACGATGCGACGGCGGCGTTTCAGCGAGCACTTCTCGATCATCTGCTTGAAGTTGCTCCGACCGCCCGACGTCGAACACGAGACTTGCGGCCGACCGAACGAAGAGGAGCCAGCGTTCCGCGCGCCCGTCGAGCTGCCGGGCGCGTTCTCCGAGAAGCGCATCTCGCGCAGACGACGGCGCTCCTCGCTGTGCTGCTCGTCGTCCCCAATGAACCCGATTCCCTTGCGCTTCTTGCCCTTCGGACCCGCACCGTGCTCCGCGGCATTCTTTTCCACGTTCTTCTTCTGATTTTGTTTCGCGTTGTAGTTGCTGATCTGAAAGCGGGGCAGTTGAGTGGAGGAGTGAATGGACGGAGAGGAAAACTGACCGGGATCACCGGCTGCACCTCCGGCTTGCGACTCGGCGGATCCCACTTGGAGCGTTTGTTCTCGTCGAAGCGCGAACGCGAGCTGTCGTGCGAGTCGTTGAAGTTACGTTTGCGTTGCGACGGCGGAGGAGCTGAAAGCAACGGACGGCATCAAACGAAAAAAAGAAGCGGCAAACTCACATTTAGACGAGTCACCGCGCAGCTTGGCGGCCGGAATCCACGCGTTGCTCAGCTGAAAATTGTTCTTGTGGGGCATCGGCTCGGCACTCCAGTTCACGCGCGCCGCCGCCCCCGAATCTAAAAGTGGGGTGATGCGCTCCTTGAGGTAGAATTCGAGCTGGTCCTTCATGGACTCGGACGGCAGAGTGTCGTACGAACGGTCGCAGTATTCTCTGCAAACGAATGGGGTAAATGGAATGGGTGGACGGACAAAAGGACTCACTTCACACTCTCCGGAATCAAGCGATTGAAGAAGTCGCTGTAGACGAAGGTCCCGTTGTTCCCGGCGACCTTCACGCTCGGAGCTGAAATCAACCGAACGATAAGATGGACCGTAAAAAAAGGGGGACTTACCGGGCGGCGGCCGAACCGGCGGACGGAACGGGCCGGGAGCCGAAGGACGGAAAGCGGACGGACGGGGCGGCGGCACGTTGCGGTAGTTGAAGTTGTTGGCGGGACGTTGGTGATAGGGCGGCGGGGTGATGCGCGGCGGACGGGCTCCCGGTCCCATGTCCCGGCCGCGTCGCATGGCCGCCAGCCGATGGGCGGCCGTCACGCCGGTGGGCATCGCCAGGGGCGGTCCGCGCGGCGGGAACTGGGCGCCGAACGGCGGGACGAACGACGGCGGAAAGAACGCGCCGGGCACGCCGAACGATTGCGGCGGGAAGGCGGCCGGGAACACGGACGGCGGCTCGGGAGGCGGCGCCGGACGGAGTTGCTGGAGGTTGCTCTGCGCGCGGGCCCAGAATTCGTTCGGCGCGCCGACCGCGTGCCCGTTCGAACCGCCTTGCGCATCAGAAGGCACCGGAATGTCGGACAGATCCATTGGCGAGCGGGTGACGAAACGTGCGGAAGAACCCAACCGATCGAGGCGCACGAGACCGAAATGACTGGCGGAATGGACGCGGGCACTCGACTCAACAATTCGGCCGCATTCGGGAGGAGGACGAACGAAATTCGGCAAACCGACCGGATTGAAAGGCGAACGAAACAAACGGAAATGCGAAACGAGCGCGCCGAAAAAGCGGAATGATCGCCGACGCGGGTCCCGAGTGGAATCCTTCGTTCGGCCACCGACTTCTGCTCTTGTGCGTCAGCAGGCGGAAAAGGTCGAGAACATTTCGGTTCGCGCCATTATTTCCCAGTCGTGATGATAATCTGCGTTTAGGCTCAAATGCGGGGGTCTTCGAGGCAAAACCTGGGATCTTTTTCCTTCCGTCCTCGTTTTAAGTGGGGCGGATTCGTCGTGTGCACGTAGTTCCGAGTTGTTTGTCCCGTTATCTCCCCCATTTCGGTTGTTTTGCAGCGTCTCCCGTCTGCCCGCTTCGCAAGCCTCAACGAATCGAAATGGTCGCGACCACCGCCAAGAAGCACCCGACGATCCTGTGGGCCCAACGGGACAACATCCTCTTCCTGACCGCCGAGGTGGAGGACATGAAGATCGAGGAGTTGGTCGTGGACGGAAACAAATTCCTCATTCGGTAAGTGGCCACAATTCTCGCCTCCATTCGTCCTCATCGCGTGACTCCTTTCAGCGGTACCAACGGCTCGGGAAGCGAGAGCTACGAGGCGGATTTGGAGTTGTACGCGGCGGTGAAGGGCGACGAGCGCCGGCAGATCGCCACCGCGCGCCAGGTGGAGCTCGTGATCCCGAAGGAGACGGCCGAATGGTGGCCGCGCCTGCTGAAGAAGTCGGTGAAGGTGAGTGATATCGAGCTCTTCCAGCAATCGTTTCATTCCCCTCTTTAGGTGCCCTGGCTGAAAGTCGACTTCAACAAGTGGGTGGACGAGGACGAGGTGGCCGAGAACGACATGGCCGGCTTCGACTTCAACAGCATGAACTTCGGCGGCAGCGACATGCTGGGCGCCGGCGGCGGCCTGGACGAGGGCGAGTCGTCGGGCAGCGAGGGCGACGACGAGGAGATGCCCCCGCTGGAGGACGTGGAGCCCAGCAAGCCGGAGAGCACGGCCACCGCTTGAAGCGCTCGATCGTCAGGAACCGATGGCTCATTTTCCTCGTCCTCTGTTCTCCTTCCTTTCCCGTGTAATGCGATTTCTGTTGTGTCCCCTCGTTTCGTTTCCGGCCCACTTTAATCGAGGAGAAGCACAGGTTTTCTAACGATTTCATTCACTTGTGACGTATTACCAAAACGGAAGATAGCCGCCGCATTTTCAGCGCAATCGGTCCATCTTTTTCGTAACTTATTCCATCCACTCGAAAGTGTCTTCCTCTTTGTTGTCCGTACGTTAATAATAAACTCAGTTCACAAATCGTGCCCTCCGTTCGTTCGATGAAGCAAATGAAATTATTGTTCTTAGTTACGAGCAGGAGGATCGTAAAAAATCGTAAAACAATTGAATGGGTGAGGACTCAGCGGGAAGGCGGGAAAAGCTCCTTGTTTTTCTTTGGGGAAGAAGAACGTCCAGTTCGTAAGTGGGATTAATAAAAAGGAACACTAAACGGTTTGACCGAATGCCCGCTCATTAGTGTCGTAATTGAAGAATTGACGTTTGACGGGAGGACACGAACTTCTCCGAAGGCCCTCGCCGATCGCCCCGCTCGTCCTCCTGTCGCCCGCCCCGTTGATCCCGCCCTTCGTCGCGTGTTCTTGCGATGAGTCCGCCCGTTGATTTGCTCGCCATGTCTCCGCCTATTTCCTTCCTTCCAAGCGGCAGTCTGTTCATTCGTTTCTGACTTCCAACAACATCCATCAAGAAGTGACTCTTGCGTTGAGAATCGAAGGCGGCATTCAAGAATCCCGCAACCCTACCGTTTTTTGTGGAATGTCGTAACTTCCTCACCCATCGATCATGTTCCTTCCTTCTTCTTGGGGCCTCTTGCCCGTCTTCTTCCTCCTTCTGTCGTCCAGATCGCCGTCGGGGATCGCCACTTCGATCGCCTGCCCGTCCAAATGTGCATGTTCGCACAATGCGGTCATTTGCACCGGCCAGGCCCTGACCAGCATTCCCACCGGAATTCCGGTCGACACGGTCAGATTGTAAGTGGAGGTGATAGCAACAACTCCTTCCACCTTGATCTGCCTTATGTTCCGTCGTGTTTCACCTCACACGCATTCAGGGATCTCCAAGAGAATCAAATCGGAGCGATCCGCAAGGGAGACCTCGACAATCTGCCCAACCTGCGCGTTCTGTGAGTTCCCACCCGGCCGCCTTCTCTTCACTCCCATCTTCCAGTCAACTGATGGACAACGAGCTGTCGTCAATCGAAGCGGGATCGTTCGACAATCTGAAGAAGTTGGAACGACTGTGGGTTTCTTTCCCGTTGTTCTCATCCAATCCTCCCGTTTAGACGGTTGAACCGGAACTTCCTCCGATCGTTGCCGGACAACCTCTTCTTGTTCAACAGCCGGCTCCATCGAATGTAAGTGCCGTTCTTGCTCCTTTCCAACTTCTCACTTCCGTCCTTCCTCTTCAATCTTGGAACCCTCGTATTGCATCCTTCTCATCTCTTCGACCTCACTTCTCGAGATCGCGAGCGGCTTTTCGCAATGGCGCAAATTGGATCGCCGTTGCCCAAAACATGCCGCTTGTTCCTTTCGATTGGAAATTGATTGATTTTGCGGGGCTTAATATTGGCGGACGGAAGTGGTCACTTTTGTTGGCGTTAATCCACTTTGCTCTCGATTAGACCCCCGCATGGGAATGGGCGTCCTTTTTTCTCCTACCCCTTCCTTCTCGAGAGGAATGTCACGAGCAACAAACAGCTCCTTGTTGCCTTTGCAGCTGTTGGAAGCATCAAATGAGCGCAGTTAAGCTCGCAGTCATGCGGAGATCCGAGAGTTCTAAACCGGCGGCCAGTCCTCCCATTAGTCCGAACAGGATGCGACATTTGGGCCGTAAAGAGCGCTCTTTACGACACTTAACTTCTTTCTTGGCTCTCCGAATTCCAGGACCTGGATCTTAATTCTGTTCGTTACGAAACTCGACGAGGCATGAAACGGGGGAACATGAAACGAGATGGTCACTTCCCATGCGGCGACCGTAAAAAGGAAGCCGATCGGAATTAGCCGCCATTCCGACGGCCGCTCGCCCGCAGTTATCAGATCGACCGTCTCGCCCACTTCCGCTGCGGCTTTTACAGTCCATTTGCATCTTGTACAAGCACGTACTCGTCGGCTACGCGAAGTGGACGGGGCGAAAGCGGCTTTGCGCCGTCACGGCCGTTCGTTCGTTTTCGCAACCCGCGGGCAACCCCCGCCCCCTCCGTCCACTGGGCGTCGCCTCTTGATCAAAAAATGAACGCGCGATCGAGGCGCCGCCGCCCCAGCGCGTCCATTCGGCGTGTTGTGGGAAAACGGGGGAGTTTTCGGAGGACGACGGTGGTGGACGAGCGGCGAAGGGCGCAGACCTTTGAATAACAAATTGTTTCCCTTCGGCGCGCAATTAGTCAGACGACCCGACCGCAAACCGCCCCGTCGATCGGCCTCGTTTTCCCTCCGATTGTTGCAAAGTTTGCGGTGCACGGCGGAGGGAATTCGCCTCCCAAGACGGCCGCCCATCCGCAGCGGTTTTCTCATTTGCCGCAATTCATTCGTGGCAGCCACGCGGGTTTCCCGGATGAGCAATCGGAACACAAACAGAAGTCCCCTCCTTTCTGCTTCTTATTACCGAATGCCCAAATGTCATGAGAACGGAGGGCAGCGGGCAGGAATGCCCGTTCGATCCGTGAGGTCAACGGCAGCAACCGAACGGTACGCAACCTTTCGATTTGCACGTGGCCCGAGCGGTGAGCGGCGAGTGGATCGAAATTCCAATCGAGTTTCATCGAAACGCGCCCATTCCGATTGTCCTCCGAATTTCAATCAGCCTCCAGCGGGAACAAATGACGGCTGTCCGATTTATTGCGAAGCGCCATAACTCTTGGCCAGTAAAAACAAAGTGTCATTTCGGCGGCCGCCGATCGACCCCCGTACTCAACGCTCGCCCCAACGGCGGACGGCCATTAAAACCCGCCGGCCGCCACCGCCCGCTCGTGCGGCCCGCGGCGGATGTCCACTGGGCGGGCGGGAGATGAATAGTCGATCCGATTGGAACAATGTTATCTTAACGTCAGCCTCCTGCCTCCACCCTCCCGTCCGCTCTGCAGCGGACACCAGAACTCGAAAGAAGATCTAATTGGTTGGATAATTAGGCTGTCAGCAGTCTGTCGGCAGGCCCGATTGATGTGCCTCTCTAGTGAAAGGGGAGGAAAAAGAGAAGCAAGAAGTATGAATGTCAAAACAAGCATGCTGAGCGAACTGCAATCACCCCTTACCTTGCACACACTAACAAACAGCACGCATCAAACAGAAGAATCAAAGCGACTGTTTCAGTGACCTGAGCGAGAACCAACTGACCGTCCTGAACGACGAGCACCTCCAAGGACCGCGCAATGTCCGCAATCTGCAGTTGGATCGAAACCAACTCACCTGTCTCGACACGACGATCATCACTTCCTGGACCGACCTCGAAGTTTTGACCTTGAACGGAAACAACCTGAACACGATCGGGCGGATCGACAACCTGCGGAATCTTCGCGTTCTGTGAGCACAACAGCAACAAACTGGCCTATTTAGTTTCGTGTGCTTCAGACGACTGATGGACAACCCGTGGCACTGCGACTGCCGCCTCATTTGGATGAAGAGCCTCCCGCACTCCAGCATGAACGCCAACGTTCGCTGCAACCGGCCGGCCATGCTCGAAGGCCGCGCAATCGAGAGCGTGGACGCCGAGGTACACTCTCAAAAGATCCATGCTCACTCACTTAAATGAATTCTCTCGATTGCAGCACATGAAATGCTCGGGGATCGAAAAGCGAGCGACCGGCTCGTGTCGCGAAGCTTCGATCTGCCCGGCGGTGTGCACGTGCACGGACACCACTGTGTTCGTTCTTCCATTCCCAATCTTCTTGCAGCAACCCGCTGTGTTTAGGGATTGCCGAGATCGTGGACTGAAGTTCATCCCCGCAAATCTGCCGCCGTCCACCACCGAACTGTGAGTGGAGAAAACCGTAGGGTCGATTGATGGAAGATGATTTCAGACGGCTCGAGCAGAACCACATCTCGAACATCCCCGACCACGCCTTCCAGAACCTCAAGCATCTCCGCCGGTTGGACATGAGCAAGAACAACATTCGGCAGATTTCTCCCAACGCATTCGCCGAGCTCACTACGCTGAACACCCTCGTCCTCTACGCGAACAACCTCACCGATCTGCCGCCGGAGATCTTCGCCCCGCTCAGCGAACTCCAGCTCCTCCTGCTGAACGCGAACGGGCTTGAAGTGCTTGCGAAAGGGCGTCTTCAACGGACTGAAGAACTTGAATCTTCTCTCCCTCTACGACAACAATATCCAAAGCATTTCGAACGGGACCTTCGATCCGCTGATCAACCTCCAGACCCTCCATCTTGCCCGCAATCCGTTGATTTGCGACTGCAATCTGGTTTGTTTGTCTTTTTGTCGTTCTCTCATCTCCTCAGCGTTCAGGAGTGGCTGGCGGAGCTGCTGGAACGTCGGCCGATCGAAACGAGCGGCGCCAAGTGCGAGGCGCCCCGTCGATTGAGCAAACGTCGATTGGCCCTCCTGTCGCCGAGCAAATTCAAGTGCAAAGGTCTGCTGGGACTTGCCCGGGATTGATCCTTCATTCCTTCCAATCTATTGCAGGATCGGAGCAGTTCGTTACGAAGCACGCGGGCACGTGTTTCATCGACAATCCCTGCCCGCCCGCCTGTTTCTTGCCACCGAACGATCGTCGACTGTGCGGCTCGCGGGCTGACCGCCATCCCGCACCCACTGCCGCAGTTCACGACCGAACTGCGTTTGAGTCGGAATCAAATCTCGACGGTCGGCCTCAAGGACGAGCTGAATGCGCTGCCTCGACTGGAGAAGCTGTGAGTTCGCTGCAAAGATTTCGGCCCCTTTCAACGCATGCCCGAACTCCAGGGACCTGAGCGAGAACCACGTGGAGCACATCGAGAACAACGCCTTCAACGGGCTCCCATGCTCTGCGCGAATTGTTCGTTTGATTCGACTTCCCTCGTCTCCTCATTCCAGGGATTGCAGGAATCTGTCCTCAAACCGAATTCGTCGCTTTTCGTCCGCCTTCTTCGGGGATTCCGCCGAGCAGTTGGAAGTCCTGTACGCTCGAAGGCCCTTCCCTTTCCTTTTTCAACTCGTTTATTAAAGGATCCTGAACGACAACGCAATCCAATGCGCAACGGCCGCAACGTTGAGCAAATTCGTGGGGTTGCGGACGTTGTGAGTGCTCCCGGTGCATTCCAACCATCATTTTGTTGTTCAGGTCGCTGGCCAGAAATCAACTGCGAACGGTGGGCGACGGCGTGTTCGACAAGTGGACGCAGCTGAAGGAAGTGTGAGTACTCGCTTCTCTTTTGCCTTCAACGGTTGATCAATTTATCCGACTTCAGCTCGCTTCAAGGAAACGAGTTCATGTGCAACTGCCAGCTAAAAGGCCTCGTGGACTTCCTGCAGAAGAGCGGCAGGTCGATAGTCTTTGATCAGCCCGAATGCCACGAGCCGGCCGACCTTCGCGCCCATCCACTCGCTTCGTTGGACTCCAAGAAGTTGATTTGCAACGGTAAGGACCGAAGGATGACCTCATTCTACTGTTTCTTTGCAGACAACGAAGAGCAAATGTGTTCGGAGAACGGGAACTACTGCCCGTCCAGCTGCACGTGCGAGGAGACGATCGTTCGCTGCTCGAATCGAGAACTCGCCCACTTCCCGCACGGAATCCCAATCGAGACGACCGAGCTCTACTTGGACAACAACCAGCTGACCGTCCTGCCGGCCGCACAGCTGAACAAACTGGTCAATCTGGTCAAAATGTGAGCACTCCGAGACGTTCCGTTCAGTCCCCTTTCATTCTTTTTGCAGCGACCTCTCCCAGAACCAACTGGCGACCATCGAAGCGGACTCCTTTTCGTCGCTCAACAAGCTCAGCATTCTCATTCTGAGCCACAACAAGATCCGCTGCATCGAGGACTACGCCTTCCGTGGCCTTTCCAACCTCCGCATCCTTTCGCTGCATGGGAACGAGATCTCCGTGCTGCCCGAGAGCGCGTTCCTCAACCTCGGCAACATCTCGCACATCGCACTCGGCGCGAACGAGCTCTTCTGCGACCACAACATGGTTTGGTTCAGCAAGTGGATCAAGGCGCACTTCATCGAGCCGGGCATCGCCCGCTGTGACGCGCCATCCGCCCTGAAGAACAAACTCCTGTTGACGAGCAACCACCACAAGTTCCCGCGAGAGAAGAGCCCGCCGAAGGAGGTCCTCGCCAAGTGCAACGCCTGCCTGCTGAATCCGTGCAAGAATGCCGGGAGCTGCATTCGAGAGGCCGGCAATCAAGTGCGCTGCGCGTGCCCGGTCGGCTTCTACGGCCGCTTTTGCGATCAGAAGATCGACGCGTGCTTCGGCGAGCCCTGCCTGAACAACGGAAGCTGCAAAGTGATCGAAGAGGGACGATTCAAATGCCTCTGCGCTCAAGGCTTCTCCGGCGAACGGTGCGAAGTGAACGTCGACGATTGTGCGGCCCACAAGTGCGAAAACGGAGCGAAATGCGTCGATCAGGTGAATTTCCTACCCGGAATGTTCGCTCCAACTCTTCTCAATTCTTTTAGATCGCTTCTTATCGTTGCGAGTGCCCATCGCCCGTCTTTCGTCGGGGAGTTCTGCGAAAAGCGGTTGCATTACTGCAAAACGTTGAATCCGTGCAAAAACGAGGCGAAGTGCCTTCCGTCGTCGAATGGGATGAACTACACGTAAGTAGCGAACACAGGTAATTATCTGAATGCATTCTGCTTATTCTTTAGGTGCTCCTGTTCTGTGGGCTTTGGCGGTCCCGATTGTGCGGAGAACATCGTGTGCAAGGAGCACGAGTGCAAGAACGGGGCCAAATGCTTGGTCGGCGTAAACGGGACCTACACCTGCGATTGCCCGCCCGGATTCAGCGGGAAGCATTGCGAGTTCGCGGCGGAGTCGGCCGAAATCTTCATCGAGGACATGCCCACGTGCTCGCCGCTCAACTGCCACAACGCAAGTGTTCGAGAAGAAAGCGAAAGTAATCTGCTTCCGGTCCAGGGGCGTTGTGAACCGAACGAAGACGGCGACGAACTGGAGTGTCGATGCAACCACGGCTATTCGGGCAAGAACTGCGACCGAGTGCACAGTGCGGGCTTCTCCTCCAACTCCTACCTTGCCTTTCCCACATGGTCCGTCCACCCGACCGGCAACCTCTCGCTGGTCTTGCAAACGACCCAACAGTAAGACGACAGAGCTGCCCTCCCTTCAAATCGCCGATTTCTTCGTTCAGGAGCGGAGTGATTGCCTATTTCGGAGACGAAAAGGGGCATTTTGCGGCCGAATTGTACGACGGCCGCGTGAAGGTCTCGTTCTTCGTGGGGAATCGCCCGTCCTCCCACCTTTTCAGCTACAAGACGGGTGAGAAGCGAGGAGACTGATTGATTTAATTGCGTTCTCTTCCAGTTAGCGACGGGATCCCGCACGAACTGGTGTTCAACATCAGCGGCAAGCAGATTCGCTTGAGCATCGACCGAACGCTTCCCCAGACGGTCACCAACTACGGAAAACACCCGCATCTCCTGCTCGCCTCGAAACAACTCCTCTACTTGGGCGGACTCCCGTCTTCCATCGCTTCCAGTGCACTGGCCAACTTCCACCTGAAGAGTGCCGTCGGAATGCAAGGTAATTCGAGCAAAATAGGCGATGATTGTTGGCAGTGGACCAGCAGACCGAATTTTATTCGACTACTCGGAATCCCCTGCTTCCGAACGACTCGAATGCGGAACTACTGACCTTTCCAATCGTTTAGGCTGCATCTCTGATGTCCACATCAACGGCAAATTCGCGGACCTGGTGGCCGACTCGGTGGAGCGGCAGAATTTGACGACCGGCTGCGGCGGGGTGGTCGACCTCTGTGCGGGGATCACGTGCGAGAACGGCGGGCAGTGCTCTCTGAACAGCAGCCTGAACAACGAATGGGAGTGCAAGTGTGCAAAAGGGTTCACGGGCAGGAATTGCGAAGAACGTGAGTGCCCTCCACTCCGCTTCCTCATCCCAACCCCTTTCGTTCAGGAGAAATCCGCTGCATCAAGCAGAAGTTCCACGCCTTCGTTGAGGAAGCAGGCTGCAGATCCTTGGAGAAGGTCAAGAATGCGCACTGCTTGGGCTGGTGTGGAGCGGGAACTCCACATCGGCCGAAGGCGGCTGCTGTGCGGCCGTTCGCGTGAAGAAACGCCGCGTACGGCTTCACTGCACAGACGGCAATCACACGGACGAAGATCGTCGACATCATTCGAAAATGTTCGTGTTCTGCCATCTTGTCCCCTCGCTGCGTAATGCCCCCGATTGCTTTTCACATGTGTACACTCTCTGACTCTTGCCATTGGTCTCATCGAATGAATGCTTTAATAAACGAAAGAAGAATGGTTGACTCGTCGAAAGCGGGTCGAAACGAATGGGTTCCGTGTTCGTTTCGTGGCAACTCGGAGCACTCCCTTTGCGAACTACCGTAAAAGGGCTGTTGAATGGCTGGTCGACGACCCCAAATGAATGGAGACACTGGAATCATGAAATGAATACACGCTTCTTTCGCATTCGCCCCCTTTCCGCCAACCTAACGACATCCGCGCGCTGCTTTCTTGCTGTCCGGATGACCGGCGGGCGGGCGGAGGAGGAGGAAAATGAATAAGTTGTGACAGCAAACGAGCGACAAACAAGCCGGAAAGCCAAGGAGGGGTGGAGTGAACGAACGAATGAAAGTTGTTCCATCTTGTCCGTTCATTGCGCACGTCCGCACTCACTCCCCGCCGTCCGCCCTCTTCGTCCTCGCCGTCGGTGGTTCATTCAAAATTTTTGCCCAGTCATTTTCGTCGAGCATCGCGTGCCGTCGGTTTTTGTTTCGCCCTCGGACGGAGACGAAGGCGGCCAAACGAACCGCCTGCTCGCTTCTCGCTTTTGGCGCCGCCCGGGCCCGCCTATTTAAGTCGTGGTTTCTTTTCTTTCGGCTCTTGTTCAGTCGGCTAATTGATTCCCCCGTGTCGTCGGTGATTCCCCTTGCCGGAAATTCTATGCCCAACGACGTCCGGTCGTTGAACTTCTTGTTCGGCCGCCTTTTCTCCGTTTCGCCCCAAAGAATGCGCCGCTCTTCACTTTCGGCTTCTTCGTTTTAATCAACGGTGAGTGAGGAGTGCGATTGAAAGGGGGATTAATTACTCGGCGCTCTTCTTTCAGACTCTCGCCAATGGTTCCGCCTTGGGCCTGGTTCTCGTTTGGTGCTTGTTTCATTCTGATCGCCCTCTTCCTTCTGCTCGACTATCTGGTCATTCGGAGAAATGCGTTGGGCCAAACGTGTTGCGCGATTGGCTCCCGATCGAAACGAACAGGCGGCCAGTGCACGAGCCCGATGAGCGCCCTCCCACCCGATGCCCAGCCATCGCACCACCCGAAAAGGTCAACGAACATGGTGCTGAGTGTTTGAATCATGATGCTTACTGGTCTATTCTCTTCGTTTATTGTACCACTCGAATGTAATTGATCATGTCAGTTGTCATTGCAATCCACTCGAAGAATAAACCCGATTGATCGGACGAGAGAAGTGGGCAGGACGGCGGGCGGGATCCGACCTGTTGCTCGACGAAAGAAATCGATCGAAAACTTCGACGGCCTTCCTTCCGCTTCCTTCTCGGCTCCACCGGCCCTTTCGGTCGATCGAGCGGTCGGTGGGAATGTCCGTTCGGCGCTGTCCGCTCACGATGGCCGCCGCTTCGATGCGCCGTCTGGGCGAACTCCTGGCCGCCATCACGCACATTTCGCTGTGGATCATCCTGCCGCTGGTCTCCCTCTGGCTGCCCACGTACATCCTCTTCTGCACGCGGTTCTGGCCGCTGATCGTCCTCTACGCGGGCTGGTTCGTCTACGACCTTCGGACGCCCGCCCGCGGTTCGCGAAATTGGGTGAGCGGCCGCCGGAAATCCGATGATTCCCGCCGTCTTTTCAGCGCTGGTTCAAAAGCTCGCCGTTGTGGAAGTATTTCGCCGACTACTTTCCGATACGAATCGTGAAGACGGCCGAACTTCCGCCCGATCGAAATTACATTCTTGGGCGAGTTTCTTTCCTTTCTTGCCGTGCCGCGTACTCGTCGACTAATCCAATTGTTTAGCTGCCACCCGCACGGGATCCTCAGCATCGGCAGCTTCGCGCACCTCTGCACCGACGGGACCAACTTCGGCGACCACTTCCCGGGCCTTCAACCGAACATCCTCACGCTGAACGGGCAGTTCTGGTTTCCGTTCCGTCGCGAGATTGGCATTCTTTTGGGTAACTTCGTTTGGTCTTCGATTCCCGCTAACAATCTACTTCTGCTTGCAGGCGGGTGCGAGAGCAGCGCCCTCAGCCTGGACTTCCTCCTCCGATCGAAGACCGCCGGCCGCATCGTGGGCATCGTGATCGGCGGGGCGGAGGAGGCGTTGGACGCGCACACGGGCAAAAACATCGTGAATCTGAAATGCCGGCGAGGATTCTGCAAGTTCGCGTTACGCTACGGGTTTTTCTTCTCTCTCTTGTCGTTCGATTGAGTGTTCCTTGTTGCAGGGCTTCCTTGGTTCCTTCGTACTCGTTCGGCGAGAACGACGTCTTCGAGCAGTCGGGCAACGATCGGGGGACGAAACTGCGGGCAATTCAGGTGACTCGTTCGGTTGTTTCCTCCTTCTCAACTCTTCCTTTGTTGCAGCGGAAGATCAAGAAGATGTTCGGCTTCTGCCCGCCGCTCTTCCACGGCGTCGGTTTGTTCAACTCGAAGTTCGGCCTCCTGCCCCGCCGACATCCGATCACGACCGTCTTCGGAGCTCCGATCCAAGTGCCCAAGATCCACCATCCGTCGGCCGAAGAAGTGGACGCCCTCCACCAGCAGTACATGACTGCGCTGATCGATCTCTTCAACGAACACAAGACGAAACACGGGCTCTCGCCGGACGCCGAATTGACCGTCCTCTAATTTTCCTTCCTGTTTGTTCCCTAATGCTCCCATCTATTCGAATATCCCCTAATCGTTACGAGTATTGTGGCCTGAATTCGGGGTAAATAAATGCTGTACGAGAGTTCAGGCGGCATTACGAGCGCGTCTTTTCTCTTCGAAACGTTCAAATGATTCATGCGGGCCTTGTTATCACTCCGCCCGCCTAATTCCACGCGTTTCTGCAGACGAGGAATGCAAACAAGACGCCGAAACGACACTCCGCGTGTGCTTGGAGTCCGCTCGTTAGTTTTTCGAAGTTTCGGTCGTTTTAACGGCCCTTCCGCACGGGCGCCCGTTTGTGCAGGATGTCCGAACGGAATCAGGCGAACGGCTTCTCGCTCTACGGCGCAGAGCACGTCCACCGCGCGGTCTCCCGTCCACAATACGCGATCTGGACCTCGTTGTTCCCGATCTGCCCGAGCATCCTCACGCTGGCCGCTTTCCTGTCTGGGTGAGGACTGAAAGGAACACACCAATGTTCTTACTTTTTCGCTTGCAGCTACATCATTGCCGTGGAAAGGAACGACGAAGAGAAGTGGTTTTCGTTCATCAGGTAGGGCGAACAAATCGACTGAATCTCTTCTATCTCTCCTTCCGACTTCAGCGATGGCGGTGCGGTCAGCCCCGAGTCGTGCATCTTCGGTCTCCTTCTCAACTTTGCCGCCTTCTTCTGTTCGTCATCACACCAGCAATCGCTTGTTTCACGTGTTTGTTGTGTTTAGGGATCCTCACCGCGATGTGCAGACACATTCACTTTGACCCAGTACATGGAATTCCACCACCTGGACGGCTGTGGCTGGGGATTCGCTCGATGGCTGCTGCTGTGCACGGGCATCGCGTCGGGTGTTGGAGTGTGCGTGGTCGCGAACTTCCAAGAGACCAACGTGCCGATTGCCCACGGCTGGGGCGCGTGGTTTGCGTTTTTCGGCGGCCTCTTCTACGTCTGGACCTACGTGATCATTTCGTCGATCGTGAAGCCGAGCTTCGTGCCCACCTTCCTCACGTTCTCGCGCGGCCTCCTCGCCCTGATCACCACGATCGCCCTCGCCACGCACATGGTCACGCAAATCGCTGCCCCCTTCGTCAAGGAAGACGCCAACGGATTCAAACCGCCGAGGCCGACTGCAGCGCCGCACCTCGTCACCCGGCTGCATCCCGGAGAGCCGGTTTGTTTCCACTAATCGAAGGCAATCGGAAGAGCGCTTCTAATTCAGTGGTATTTGAATCATCTGATCGCGACCATCAGCGAGTGGGTGCTCGGCGTCACCTTCCAAATCGTGATCCTGACGTTCGCCTTTGAGAGCGACACGATGCACGCGACGTGCCTGGACGAAGAACAGTTGGAAGAGGTAGCGGACTGGCCCGAACTCAAGAACATCAAGGTCCTCGATACGAGTGTTGGTGAGTCAGTTCCAGCAATTGACTAGCGCTCATCTGTTGCTCTTTGTTCAGGTCACATTCATCCCATTTCGACGTCGTGATGAAGACAACGGTCATTCGTTCTTGAATCTCTTCTTTGTTTAACTTTCTCAAAGGAATCCCGAATGAAAGAAAAAACAACAGAGCTGATGAGCGGAGATATCGGATTACGGCACCAGCTCCTCGAAGATCGCTGCTCGCGGCAATAAAATCCTCGAAGCAAGCGCGTTATCTGCGACGGCGGAGCGGCGCGAAAAGCCGCCGGCGATTCGGCTATTCGAACGTGGATGAAGTCGAAACCGAAAAGGAAATCTGGGTGATGACCTTATTATGCTTGCAGCAGCGGGAAAGCGGCTTGTCGCCGGCGTCTTCCTGAAACGGTGGGCGAGTTTCTCCGACCGTTCTCCGTTGCGCTACCCGAGTGGGTGGGTGGGTGGCGCTAAAAGACGACGGCGGCGGCGGGCGGCGAATGAAGGAAAAGAAGAAAGGCGGGCGAAAACTTCGCAGCAGTCGGAATTTACCGCCAGCTCGGTGCGCTTACAACAAATGGATACACGAACAAAACATAATCCGGCGTGCAGCGAGCGGCGACTTCAAGCCGGCGGGCGGCGTCGGTGGTCGTGCCGCCGGATGAGCGTGATTTGATCGGCGGGAGGTGGCTGGAATGCGGGCGGAGTGCGTTCAGCGTCTTCCGGACGGCATCGCAAATGAAAGTGGAAGGCGCGCATTCCGTCGCGGAAGAAAGCGGCCGTTTAGCCGCCGCCCAGCCGAGTGAGAAGTCGCTCAGCGACATCAACCGACGGCTAGTCGAGGCGGTGGATTGGCGCGTCAACCGATCCGCTCTGAGAGCCGGCATGTTGGGGCGTAAAGTGATTACTCGCTGCTTGATTAGCCTTTCGGATTGGGCTCGTAGTCATCCGGAACGATTCGTGGCGCGTCATTCTTCTTGTTCTTCTTGGAAGAGTTTTTGTTTACGGTGGTACCATCTCACATCAACTGATCGACTTTGTTGCGCATATACAATCATCTTTTTCCACACGTTCTCGAATTGAACGCTTCGTTATTTACGGCGCTCCTTTAGATGTTACGATGGCTTGTTTTGTTGGGCGCGTGTTCGCTGTTGGCTCTTGCCCGGCCGTCTTCAGAAGAAAAAACCGAAGCCCCGATTGCTGAAGGCAAGTTTTTCCAACGGTGCTCGCTTTGGCTTCTTATTTCTTTGTGTTGTGTTCTGTTTCTAACCATTGGTACGCATTTCAGATGCCATTTGTCCTGAATCTCGAATTGCTTATTTCACGACCATCCGAGCAGAGCCGATGGCGAGTGCCGCCTTCAAGCAGGACGACGTGGACGAAGAGAAGTGCAACAAGTGGTGCACGACCAACTTGAGCCCGACGAACAAGCCCTTCAACTGTTCCTCCTACTCCTACAACGACGACTCTCGTCGCTGCAAACTCTACGCCGAGCGCACGTATCCGGACGGGCCGTTGGAGCGACGGACGACCTCCAAACCGAAGCGTTTCTTCGAGAAATACTGCCTGCCCGGTAAGCTCGAGGAATCCTTTCGGTGTTCATTTGATGGCTCTTTTCCAGAACGGATCGCTAAGAAATGTTCGCGTACGAGTTTCATGCGCGTGGACGAGATGCTGTTGAGCGGGTTCGCCCAGGCGACCGCCAACTTCCAGACGCTGGCCGAGTGCATGACCCACTGCATCGAGGAGACGGAATTCGCGTGCAAATCGGCCATGTACTTCTACGAGGAGGGCGAGTGCATCACCAACTTGGAGACCATCCACGAGAACGCCACGTTGGTGCACGTGGAGGACGACGACCGGGTGGTGTTCCTGCAGAACGATTGCTACTTGAAGAAGGAGGCGGAGAAGCGTGAGTTGCATTTCTTTCATTGCTTCAAGTGAACTTCGTTTCGAATTCAGATAAGAAAGAGGAGAAGAAGACGACCAAGACGGCGATCCCGACGACTCAACCGCCGACCACCCCCACGACCACGACGACCACCGCTCCGGAAGAAACGACGATCGCGGCAATTTCCGAGACGACGACCGCCGAGACGAAATCCGTCGAAATTACGACCGCCGCCCGGATCGAAGAGGAAACAACGCAAGCGGAAATCGAAAAGACGGACGCGCCCAAGCACAAGATTCTCGGCGATTCGAAACAACGCAAAGGTCCGTTACTCCAAGAATGAAATCACGGAGTTCTCATTGCCCTCTTCAGAGTACAAACCCCTCCCGCCTCGCAAAGAAGTGGTCAAGACCCAACACATCGACCTCGACGTCGTCGATTCTGCCCAGGACACGAGCAGCAGCGCTCCGGAGACCCAAGCACCCGAGGAGAACTTCAAATTGGACGGCGAGACGGAGAAAGCGGAAGAAACGACCCCGCAGCAGCCTCAGCTGTACGGAGCGGAGACACTGGTAGGCGATGCGCAAGAAAGAAGTGATGGAAAGGAGTGCTTGCAGAAGGCCGATGCGAACCTTGGCCCCGAGCACGTGGTCGACACCCTCGACCTGCTCACGACCACCGAGTTCAGCCTGCTGAAGGCGGCTAAGACCGACAAGCTGCTCAAGGACAAGAGTGCTCTCAAAGAATTCCAAATCCTGACTCCCGTGAGCCACAAATAGTTGATGGATCTTGTGATTACTCGACGTGTTTAGCCCGGAGACCTGCACCCGGTCAGCGAGGAGAACCGCTTCTTCAGCGCGTGGGGTAGCTGGACGCCGTGCTCGAACGTGGGCGAGCGACGTGTGCGCCGACGGAAGTGCCTGGACTTGAAGAAATGCCGGGGATCGTTGATGCAGCTGGATTACTGCCCGGCCGAATTGGTCCTTTTGAACACGAACGACGAGCAAGCGGAGGAAGATGGTGAGCATTCGATCCTTCTCGTCCTCCCTTCAATCCCATCCTTTCAGCCTTTTCCCGCGGCCCCGTCGGCCCGATCCGCCAGCCGCTGCCCATCGCTGAGGACGGCGGCAATCCGGCGAGTGGATCGCCGCCCGCCATCCTGCCGCCGCAACTCCCGCAAAAGCCGCGAGAGACGCTGCCCGAGGGAGCGCCCGGACGAGCGGAGGACGTGTGGTCGCCGTGGTTGGGCGTCTGCCAGCATTTCGTGAGCACGCAGCCCTGCAAGAACAACCAAGTGATCGGGTTCGAGTCTCGCGAGTGCATCGCCAAGGACGCTCAAGCTTGCAAGGGACCCTTCTTCCGCTACTGCACTCTGCCCTGCTAGACACCCGCTCCTCTTACTTCTTGCCACGAATTCATTCTAAACATGACGGGCTAATCACCTCCATGCGGCCATTCCTTCTGCCTTCCTCTTTCATTCGGTTCTTGCGACAAATAAACACATTCCATTCGTTTACAAGAGGTATTTATTCGATAGGAACCCGACTTCAAGGAACACAAGTCAATGCCGTGAGTCTCCCGGAAGTACGCACTGACTCGACTGCAAACACACGCCCAACATGCCCCTTCCGAGCAGTTGCTTCGAGTCGCATCCGTTGAATTGGATAGAACAACCACCGCAAACAGCAATACGAGTGTTTATAACGGAGTCAACGCGACGGAAATAATTAAAAAACGACGGTGGAGAGTCCTGAACAACAACAGTAGGCGCTTTGTAGAAGGCGAATGGCAAGATTTCGACGACCAATCGATTTCCGCAGTTAGCACGTGAGAAACGAGTAAGTAGGTAGCGGAAGGAAGGAAAGGAAGTGAACAGAAACGCACAAAATAAACGAATACTGGAGCATAGGCACAATCAGGTAGGAAGTAAACGGTTTAGCCGGGGAGAACACAAGATGGTAATGTATGCAGAGTGGGTGTGATTATCAACTGCAATCGAAGAGCTACACGTTTTCTAGGAAGTTGCACTCGTTTAGTTCTTTCCACCGCGTTTTCGGCCCCGAGCGCCGCCGCGCGCTCCGCGGGCGCCGCCACGGCCGCGAGTGGCCGGCTGCTTCTCATCGACAACGACGGGCGGCGGCTTGGGCGGCTGGAGGACCTCGTTGCGGACGAAGTGCGGAGTGTCGGCCCAGTTCTCCGGCCCGCGGTGCATGTCCGGCGGGTCGAAGCCGGGCACGGGCAGGGGCGCGTTGAGATTCTGCTCCAGCGGGACGTCCTCGTCGAAGCGGGTGGCCTGGTTGTAGCGGGAGACTCGGTAGCGCCGGAGCATGTTGTCCTTGTTGCGGGAGGAGAGCGAGTTGTAGTGCTCGCGAACTTCGTCGATCGCCTTCTTGTTCTCCCGCTCGACGCCCGCCAGCTTCTGCATCGTGACGCCGCAGCGGCGGCTGAGGACCGTCCGCTTGTGGTTGACCGTCAGCAGCGAGGCCATTCCTTCGATCGTTCCCCGTGAGCGTTGCTGAAATGCACACGCACGAATTAAATTGGTTGAGATGAGAGACTTACGCGGAAGTACGCCTCGGCCTCTTCGTCGTTCTTGAAGTCGGGCATCTCGCGCTCCTCGACCGGCGGCTTCCGCTCGCCCAACGCCCGCTTGGTGGACAGCTGGTAGAGGCTCATCGGGAAGCCGTTCGCCTAAACGATCCGATCATTCGAAGAAAACCAATGAGCGACACTCACGTCGCCCGTCTCCGTGTTGAAGATCTCGAAAGCCGGATTGTTCGTGCTGCAGCAAGGATCGGATCATTGCAAACGAAAGAAGAGGAATGAACTCACAGCGATCCCAACGCAACGCTCATCTCCGGCGACGAGTGGATCAATCGCGTCAACGCGTGCGCACACGTGGTGAGGTTCATGTGTTGGCTGAGGTTCTCGGCCGGCGTCGCGTCCACGTCCCGACTGCGGTACTTGATCAACGGCGCCGTCTCGATCTCGGACTGCGGGGTCGTGACGGGGAAGAGGAACGGATTGCGATAGAGATTCTTGTCCTTGCCCTAGAAACAAAAAAAAGGAATGCAAGGAATGAAGTCAATAACGAACCCCGAAGAGTCCATCAAAGAAGGCGGGCGACGGGGCGACCTTGATGTTGTCCTGCTCGTTGCTCTTCTTCGCGCGTCCGGTCATCTCGAACTGGGGCAGCTCGTACAAGTAGCCGGTGGTCAGGTCGTTCCGCATCTGCATCAGCCGGTCCATGCGGGGCGCCTCCAACTTCCCCAGCTTCTCCACGAACTTCTGATGCCGCTCGGGGTCGGAGAGGGCGCACACGTTGAGGGCCACGCACTTGGCGTGTCGGTGGGCGAGCTCGTTCTGGCAAATCCGATCGTCCAGCACACGCAGCAAGTGGTGTTTCTCCCTGCAAACAGGCGACGAATTGATCGAATGAATCCCAGGGAAAACTCACTTCTTCAGAGCCACGAAACTCGAGTTCGCGGCCTTGCGGGCGTTCTTCAGCGCCTTCTGGAAGCTCTTGAAGGCCTTCTTGCGCAGCGTCGCCTCCTGTTCCGCCGTTTGCGGGCCGCCGTTCCCGACGAGCGCGTGCAGACGGGACTCCTCCCCGTCGCGAGTGACCGAGCCGCCTTGCAGGTGTTGAGGTGATCAGGTCGTACCACGAGACCACGTCCTTCGTGCGCACGTTCGGAAGCGGAGTCTTCGCCTTGCTCTTGGTGACCAACGGTGGTCGGATGCAGCCGGGGAAGTGGCGGACGAGTCCCTTCAGCTTGGCGCTCTGCTTGAACAAATTGCGCCGGCTGGACGGTCCGTGCACTCGGAAGGCGGGCACGTTGACGGCCACTTGCGGCTCGCAAGCGGCGACGAGGATCTCGTGATCACTGCGGTCGCTCATCGTGAGTTTGACCAGAGCGGCGATGATCTTCTTGCGCTCCACGATGAGGGCCTCGAAGCGCTCGGTGAGGTTCTTGAATCCATCGGCTCCCCATTTCTTGTACGCGTCCGCCGAGTCCTTCGACGAGGATTGGACGGCTGGAAGAAGGGAATCGTGTAAACGGAACGAAAAGGAGACGCTCACCGCTCGCCGCCGAAGTGCCTGCGATCGGTTCGAGAACACTCCGCTTGCTTCTCGGGACCGGCCACGGGATGAACTCGACGCCCACTTGGCTGACCACCCGGTGCTCGTTGTCCACATCGTGGCTGCGGCAGCGACGGCGGCGGTACACGGGCACCTCGTCGGTCGGAAGCATCGGCGGCTCCACCGACCCGCAGCGACGTCCGCGGTTCGTGCTGAGCAGACGGCGGACGGACTTCAGTTGGTAGGCGGGGTCGTCCTTGTGGTAGTCGATGGCCTTCTTGCGGATCTGGTAGACCTCGTCGTGCAGAGTGAGCATCTCGGTGAGGTTCGACTGGAGATGATCGTGCAGCCGCTTTTTCAAGCTCTCGAGCTCGTCCTTCTTTTCACGCGCCTTGATGATCACCAGCTGACGCTCTTCCGTGGTGTCTGAAACGAACAAAAAATAAAAAGCAGAAGATCGAAGGAACAAACCGAAACGAGATAGGACCACTCCGTTCTCTGCCCGCTGCTCACCGCTGGCCGGCTTCTTGCCGTCGGGCGTCCACTGCGACTCCTTTTCGAGGGATTTCTTGCTCTCGTCGAGGAACGTCTGAAGGTCCTTCTTGCTGCAATTAAGGAAAATTTGTTGGACATTCGATTTGCGCGAAACTCACGCAACGACCGCATCGACCAGGTTGGAGACCGTCTTGTGGACGTCGATGTTCAGGATGAACTGCTCGTCCGTCGACAGGTTGGGCTTCGGCGCCGGAGCGAACGGGCGGTTGTGGAGTTGTTGGAAGAACTGGGCTCGATAGCGGTACATCTGGTCCATGAGTTTGCACTCGACCTCCGCCTCGTTCATCTTGCGCGAGTTCAGCGGCGTCTCCTGCGTGAACCGCTTGTCCGCTCGGTCGAAAGCCAGCTTGTTGTCGAAGAAGAGCTCGCGCGGGCAGTTGTCGCCGCGCAGCTTCCAGTACTCCTCGTTCATCACTCGCAGCAGCGTGCTCTCGTAGATGAAACGCTTGGCGAACTGGAGTCGGCGGTCCACGAAGCCGATCTGCATCGCCATGTGCTGGAGATCGCGCACGTCCGACGGCTGAAAGCGTCATCTTGAGATCGCAGAGATCAAACCAACAAACGTACGTCAAACGGCGCCCCATTCGGACCGTCGTGCTTCTTGTTGAACCGCTGGGCTTTGGCATCTGCCTGGAATCATGAGCATCAAGGTTGGCAGTCAGTGGACAAGGAATGCAAACCTTAGCGAGTTGATCGAGGCGCGTCTTGCTGCACACGTGGTCGAGGATGGCGGCTTCGAAGGGTAGCGAGCCGGCCTTCGCGCCGTTGGACAGCGAGTAGTCCCAGAGGCTGGGTACGGCGTCCAGCTGCTTCATCGTTTCGGCCAACCGCTCTCCTCCTCGCGCGGCGTGAGCAGGTCCGTCGATAGGAGGGCCGCGCGCTCAGACGCTTTCGATTTCTTCTTCGCCTTCTTCGCTTGCGGCTCGCCCTCGTCCGCCGACCCGCCGTCATCGTCGAGGGTGATCGTGGAAGCGGAAGTCGTGGGCACAACCTCGCCCTGCTTCTCGAGGGCCTTCTTCGGCTTCCGGCCGGGCTTCTTGCGGGCGACCGGCGGCGAGACGGCTGAACGAAAGGAATGAATGCGTTGATTGACGAGCAGGCGCCTACCTGACGAAGATGAGACATCGCCGGGCGCGTCCGGCTTCAGGAAGATGTCCACGGCGTCGTGCAGGATCGTTCGAGAAGCGGCGTCGTTCTCCTTCGCCGCCGCCTTTGCCGCCTTGGCCGAGAGCTTCTTCTCTTTGGGGAAGTTGGTGCGCGGACGGCCGCGTTTCCGGGGCACCGCCGCTTCCGACTGCGCGTTGCCGGCAGCGAGATCTCGCGTCGCACTAAAAAATAGTCCAAATTAATTCGAAAGAAATCGAAGAAAGAAAGCCCACCTTTCGGCATTCTTCTGCGCCGAACGAATTTGCTTCTGCAGCTCCTTCTTGCTTTTGCTCGTCAACAGTTGGATCTGCAGGCAATCAGTACGATTAGATTGATTAAAAGGAGGTGGGACGTACGTCTGCCGAATTCTTCTTCCGATGCGCCTCGTTGCCGTCCGCTTCCGCCGAATCGATCGAGTGCTCCTGCTTCATCCGCTTCTTGGAGCCGTCGACGAAGATGGCCTGGCCGGGCACCTGCCTGAAGGCGGCCAGCGTCGGGATGTTGGGCACGATGCGGGCGTCGTCGGCCCCGGCCGGCGTGTGGTCGGAGAGGACGGGCGTCTTCTGCGAGGATCCGCTCTCCCGCACTTGGTCCAGCTGCTCGGTGGTGGGCGGCCGCTTCATGGTCTGCTCCAGGTACTCGGCTTCTCGCCGCTGCCGTTCCAGAGCGTGCTGACGGAGGAGGAGTTCCGCGAGGGGTTCGTCGTGGCCGCCGCCTTGCAGGTTGAGGGCCGCTTGGAGCGAGGAGATGTCCAAGCCGGCCGTCCGTGCGGCCTCCAGCGCGAGCAGTTCGTCGGGGAGCATCGGGCGTCCCATTTGGCGGGTCATCGCTTCTGAAAGCCGGTTGGATCAACGAAATGAAAGGAAGGAGAAGAACCTTGAATCGTTTGAGTGGTGGCGCCGCCGGAAGAAGTCGGTCGCGTTCGACTGAGCAATTTGGAGGGCGTCGCCGAGGCGCGCTGATCCACAGCGGCCGCTTGGCTGAAGGCGACTTGCGAGGCGTTCAGGTTGTTCTGCAGGCTGGGCGAATGCTGCGCAAACTTGGCCGTCTGCTGCATTTCCTGCTGCATCCGCAGGTGGAGTCCCTCGTTCTGGAGCGCGTTGGCCATCTGCTGCTGGAGAGCCGCCTGCTGTTGCAACTGCAGGCCGTGCTGTTGAGCCGCCGAAATGACCGGGCCCCTGGAGGGGCCCTGCTGCGAAGTGGAGGGCTGGAAGGGCGAGAGGTTCAGCTGGCGGCCGGCGTCGTTGTAGCCGAGCTGGAGCAGTTGGGCGGCGAGCAGCTCCTTCTCCTTCTGGCCGGCGGGCGTCTGCGCGTAGCTCGAATTCAGTCGCTGAACGCACTGCTGCAGAAGTTGGGACATCTGCGGCTGGTCGGCGTTCAGCTGGCCTCCGTTCAGCGATCCGTACGCACTGGAGGTTTGGGCGGCGAGTTGCTCCGCTTGACTTCGCGGCTGGCCGAGTTGCAGCTGCGGTTGCTGCTGGTGGAAGAACTGCTGCGACGTCGGGATTTGGGCCTGCTGCGAGTTGAGGAAGTCGGAGATCTGCTGCTGCGACAATCCGTGCGGCGTTTGAGAGGCGGCAGACGTCGAGGCGGCTTGATTCCGCGCGTTGTAGAGGGCATTCGTGAGGAGCAGTTGCTGCTGCTGTTGCTGCGGAGTGCTCACCGCACTCGACTGCTGGGCGGCCTGCTGTTGCAGCGCGGGGTCGTTGAGGTAGGAGGCGGCGGCGGAGGTTTGGATCGACTGGAGTTGTTGCTGCTGCTGCGCTTGGGCCAACTGCTGGATGATCTGATTGGTCGCTCGGGACAAGTCAAAGGTGTCCGTCGAGTAGCCGGCCTGCTGCGGCGGGTTGAGGTTGATGCCGAGGATCGAGGCGGCCTGCTGGACGACATTCAGGCGGCTTTGGTCCAGCGGGAGGTTGGCCGAGAGTCCCGCGCCGTTCAGTGCGGACAGTCCGGGCGCCAGTTGGGGCAGGGCGCCGTACCAACTCTGCTGGGCGAGCAGCGCCGCCGTCAGCTGGGCCGTCGATGGGAGGTTCTCGAGCAGCTGCTGCTGCTGCGATTGGACCCGGTGGCGATTCTGCAGGAACTGCAGCTGGCTGAGGATGTTGGCGTCCAGCGCGTTCGTCGGCGCCAACTGACTGGCCAGCGCCTCCACGCTCAGGCCCGCGCCTTGCTGGCTCTGAAATTCGACTCAATCAAGAAAATTCGGCGGAATTTCGCAAACCAACCAGAAGCTGGGCAACGGCCGAATTTTGCTGCAGGTGCTGGAGGGTCGGGTTGGACGCGTGCTGCTGCGAGGTCGGCTGCTGTTGGGCGGCAATTCGCTCACGCAGGGCGGCCAGGGAATCGGCGGTCTGAAAGCGAGCGAAAAAATGAAGATCGTGGGTGAATTGATGGAACGCACGCTCGGATTGAACAATTGCTGGCCCTGGGACATGTACGTTCGGTTGGCCGCCAGAGGCTGCAAATAAACAAATTGGACGGTGTGGGAGAAATCAGATCGCAACCGAAAAATTGCTTCCGCCTCCGCTCCCATCGTCCGGCAAGGACTCGTCGCAAGTTAAGTCTGCAACGAACGAAATGAATTCTTGCAGACTCCCGTCTGAGAACTCACTGTTAGCTCGGGACATTGCATCGGCATTTAGTTGAGGATCGCATCAAAAGGATCGTCGACGGAAATCGAAGGAACAAAAATGAAAGATGGAAACAAAAAACCTGAAAGCAGCCGATTTATTTCCGACTCGAAATCCGCTAGCACGAAACATTTGCAACGGCTCGCGGCTCGAATTAAAGACACAAAGTGTCGTGAGAAATAAGCACGCTAACGTCTTAAAACGTCTGACGGAAGTTGATAAAATGGAGGAGGCCGCTCGCTCGTTCCGAATGGACGCCCCGGCGAACGAGGCGGATTGATAACGAAGAAGAATGCGGTTAGAAATAAGCGAAAAAAGTTCCCGTTCAAAACAACAAAACGATGAACCATTCGGCGAGCGCGACGAAGAAACAGGCAAACGCGAAGAAAGCATAAGCGGGGCGAGTAAATGGGAAAATAAAAAGGAGCGGGCGGGAAGTGACCAAAAATGAGCGCATCCATCGCGAGAGCGAACCGATGACGGTGGAAAGTCGGCGGCATTCATTTTTTACACCGATCTTGGCGTTCGATCATAACTCGGGCGTTTTAAATTTTGCAAACCGACGAGAGAGCGGCAGAGAGGCGGCGGGAAGGGGGCGAAATGAGCGTCCAATCAATGGATCGCCTTTCGTTCGTTCGAAATACGAAAAATTGTCGACGGAAGCAAAGAATGTTTCTACATTGCGGTCTATAAGAAATCATCAAAATAAACTCGCCGAGCGCAGACAGCCGACCAGTCCGCGCGCATTTGCGGTTCCCGCGCCCGATGCGGAGCGGCGGTGCTTATTGTTCGATGGGGCGAAGTGCGCCCGCGTGCGCGCAAACCGTCCGCTTGTCTGCGATTACATTGGAGGCCGTAGAGGGCGGAATAAGCGACGGTTTTCCTCACTCAACTCACTTTCCAATAATGCCTTCCGTTTACTTTCTTTTGTGCGCGCCTCCAACCTTCCGGAAACCCGATTTTCGATCCGTACAGTCGGCCGATTTCTTGCGGAGTTGCACGGGCCGCTCTCCGTGTCTCGACCTTCAACCTTCTCCTTTCCGATCCGAGTTATTTGTCATCCTTTCTGCAAACGTGTCATTATCTGCAGGCCTCAGAACTCCTTTGCATTTCAGTTCAAATGGCGGAAAATGCTCCGGCGATCGTGCCGGACGCCCAAGGCGGCGGCGGGGCGGCGAACGGGGAGAACGTGAGTGTTTGCATTCGGATGGATTCCGATTTGTTGTTCGTTTGCAGTTCAACTGGTTCGAGTTCATCAAGTCGACCGTCTCCCGGATGATCTTCTTCTACATGATGATGGCCGCGTTCCGCACGTTCTTCGGCAACAAGCAGGACGCGATCTCCGGGAACGGGACGGTCGCTCCGACCGCTCGCAGTCCGTCCTTCAACCTGTACCGGCCGAACGAACTCTTCGACTTCTACTTCTACCTCTCGCCCAACGAGAACGTGTTCCGCGACTTCGACAACGCGGACGCCCTCGTGTGGTCGGAGCAGGGCCTTCGGTACGGCGACTGGGAGGCCGGATCGAACGGCGACGGATCTCAAGTCAAATCGCTCACATTCCCGACGCCCGAGGTCTTGCTCCAAAATCGGTCTCTCTTCCTGCACGCGTACTTCGTCAAGAGCGGCCAATCGCACATTCCCCGGCAAGCGAACTACGGCGGGAAAGAGGTGAGTGCGGTTTGGTTAATTTATTCTATTTGTTCTCCCGTTTGCAGGTCGTCTACGGGTCTTTTCGTTTGAACAAATTCAAGAAGAAACACTACAAGTTGACCACGAACCTGATCACGGGCAAGACGGAGAAGAGCGAGGAGGAGCAGCAGAAGGCGGCCGTCATGAAGTACGAAGTGCTCAACTTCTGGCACCCGAACATCACGGTCAACCTCGTCTACGACTACACGTCCTGGACCAACGGTAAGCCTTCCTCTTTTTTCCGTTGTTATGCCTCGAATTCAGGCCAAGTCCCGTCGCCTCTGGACCAGTACGTGAAATTCGACACGGAGAGCAACCACTACCTGCCGATACTCTTCTTCAACAATTACTGGAATTTGGGCAGCGAGTACATGCCGATCAACGAGACGGTCAAGGACCTCAACCTGACCATCACCTTCTCGCCGCTCTCCCTCTTCAAGTGGCAGCTGTACGCGTCCCAGCAGGTGATTTCGACCTTTTTGATTCATTTTACTCGTTTCACTTGTTTAGCAACAAGGCAAGTGGTCGCAGATGTTCGGCGGAGACGCCATGAACACGGAGGACGATGACCAGGACACGATCAAGCAGGCGCTCCTGGAAACGAGCCCGTGGTTGTTGGGCATCACGGTGGTCGTCTCCATCCTGCACACGATCCTCGAGTTCCTCGCCTTCAAGAACGACATCCAGTTCTGGCGGTCGCGGAAGTCGCTGGAGGGCCTTTCGGTTCGCTCGGTGCTCTTCAACGTCTTCCAATCGGTCATCGTCTTCCTCTACATCTGCGACAACGACAGCAGCTTCGTGATCAAGGCGTCCATCGGCGTGGGCCTTCTGATCGAAATCTGGAAGATCCCGAAAGTGATGAACGTTGAGGTGGTGCAGAACGAGAAGTTCCTCGGCGTCTTCCCCAAAATCCGCTTCTCCGACAAGGGCACCTACGTGGAGTCGGCGACCAAGGAGTACGACCAGCTGGCCTTCAAGTACCTCTCTTGGGCCCTCTTCCCGATGCTCGGCTGCTACGCCGTCTACTCGCTCATCTACGAGGAGCAACGCGGCTGGTACAGCTGGGTCCTGTCGATGCTTTACGGGTTCCTGCTCATGTTCGGCTTCATCATGATGACTCCTCAGGTGGACCTCTTTTTTGCTCTTTCTCATTTTCATCCTCCTTCCGTTCAGCTGTTCATCAACTACAAACTGAAGTCGGTCGCCCACTTGCCGTGGCGCATGCTCACCTACAAGTTCATCAACACGTTCATCGACGATCTCTTCGCTTTCGTCATCCGAATGCCCACGATGTACCGCCTGGGGTGCTTCCGTGACGACATCATTTTCTTGGTGGGTGCTCGGAAGGATGGAAGGGATTATTGGCGATCTCTCTGCAGATCTACATCTACCAACGCTGGATCTACCGCGTGGACCCGAAGCGCGTGAACGAGTACGGCACGTCGATGGACCGTCCGGAGGAGTGCCCGAAGGAGAAGAGGAGCAATTGCCCGCTCTTGAGGACGCTCCAGCGACGAGTGACGAGACCAAAAAGGACAAGTAATCTCCACCGAGCTTCGACCATGGCCTTAATCTTTCTGTTCGCCTCGTATCTAATCGTTTGTTTGTTTGTTGAGAAATAAATGGCAACTCGCTTCCGATCGACAAGTCATTTATCGATTCACGCAGTAAGAGGCTATCAAGAAGGGGACGAAGACGAATAACCAGTTGAGTCGAGTGTTCGACAGTGCGTAGTTGCAGAGGTTCCCGAAGCAGGTGCACAATTGGAGCTCGCCGCTCTTCGTGTTCACTTTCGTGCAGTCCGAGCGGACGTAGCTGGACGAGTCGGGGATGCAACTCCTCCACACGTACGAAGGGCCTGCAAAACGGAAATGAGATGAAGAGCAATCGAATGGGGGATCACCTCTGAACTCGTTGATCGTCAGCTTCAGGCACGTCCCGTTCTGGCACGAGGTGCTCCGCGCGCCCGACCGAATGGCGACCTCCGGCTGGAAGGGAGAGCGGACATGTGAGAAGAAAGGGAGGATTACCGTGAACTCATCCAAACACTCGTCCGTCAGACCGTGGGGCTCCCGGTTGGCACTCGACAGCCACTCGCGCCAGTTCCTGTCCTGCAGGCCGGCGAGAATCTTCGAAGAGTCGATGTTCGAGCACGCGTAGCATCGCTGGTGCGAATGCACAAAGCAACCTTCAATCGAAGGATTAGAGAAGGCTGGCAAGTGAAAAAAGAACCTGTGGCTATGAAGAGAAACGTGCAGAGCTCGTTGACGAACCGCATCCTCACCGCTCGTCCATCGGAGACTCGTGCTGTCGGCCGCACGGGCGGTTTAAATGCACGAAGATGGACGCACTTTCCGCCTCAATCCGCACGAACTCGTTCAGTCGAGAAGTGGCCGATAAAAGTTATTATGTCGACAGGAGCGACGTTCGTTCACTCCAGACGAAAGAACATTCCTTGCAGCTTCCGTTGCTCATTTCACCGCCTTCTTTAGCGTAGAATTTATTGTTTGTATCGGTGACTAAACAATTGAGTGCGAGTGGAACAACTACGCTGAGGTTATTACTTTAACAACAACAACCAAGGAGATCGAGGCTTACGGCACAGTTCGTGTGTGAATAGCGCGATTATTTGGAAACGACAAGCACAATTAAAAACGGTTGACTCGAACAAAACAAATGCCCTGATTGGTGCCGCACGAATGGCCTGTACACAATAAGTGAGAGATGGGATGGAAGACGGAAGAGGGAAGACGATGAATAGAATGATGGACTGACGAGATTGCGTGCGTACCGCGCATTCAACTGCGATATTTGGACGAAACGAACGACGAGACGAGGACGATTGCGAACAGACGAACAAAATAAACGGCGGAAAGGGGGAAGGATTACAAAAGAAAATCGAAAGAACGGGACGAAAACGAGTTTGCGATCAAAGAAAGAACGAGATTACAGAAAAAGGAGGGAAAAGGAATTGGATGTTTGGACCAGAATGCTCCGGATGGAGACGGATGACTCGAAACTCAACAACATCGCAGACCAAAAGCAGGATTCACCGTATCGAGCAGACCCGAAAGCAATGAGCGAAAGGCGCACTGAACGAAACACTTCGCGCAGGTGCAAAGACGAAGGAAAGAGGGGAACGATCGGAGGGACCCACAAACCCGTAACAAAAACGAAACTGTTGAACGATGAATGCACGAGAAAATCGGCAGATGAACGAGGAGACGAAAGGACGACTTCAGTTCATCCACTTGCTGCAGTTCGGGGCCCCGCACAAGCACTGGATCTTCTCCGAGTCGTCTTCGAGTTCGAACTGGTAGTCGTACGTCAGCTGAAAGCGAAGGAGGTCATTCTTTGATCCCATCGCTCCACAACCCACCTCTTCATCGGCCTTGATCGGACGGTTGGACATGATGACGATCTTCTTCTCGTTGTTGTACTGGAGGATCTTCGTGCAGCAGTTCGGGTCGCAGGAGTGGTTGATGTAACGCGCCAACCCGCCGCACATGGTGGCGTCGATCACGAATTCCTCGTCGATGCGGAACATGTACACGCCGCGGTTCTGCTCGAGGTACTTTTTCTCGCGGATGTCGCACAGCTCGCTGCGGATGATCTCGCCCAGGTACTCGATGACCATCGTGTTCATGTCGAGGTCCCGCTTCGCGTACAGCCCGAGGCCCTGGATCTTCGAGCGGGCCAAGTAGACGTAGCTCTGCCACTCCTGCTTCATCTTCCGGTACTGCGAGTGGGCGTTCGGGATGGTGTTGCTGTCGTAGCGGACGTAGGCGCAAGTGAGCATCGTGTCCGTGATCCCCGACGCGCGAATCAACCGAATCGTCTGCTCGTCGTAAGCGGCAGACAGGAGACTGCGTTGACTGCGAGCTGAAACGAATCAGGTTCGATTGCAAGCACGAATAGAAAGAAGGAACTCACTTCTTCGGGCCTCGCGCGGGATGATGTCCGCGTTGAAGCCGACGCTGATCGGGTGCTTTTTCTTCGGACTTTGGGTGATCAACGCGCGATAGCGATGCTGCTTGATGTTCGTGCGGAATCGAGGTTCGCAGCGGGCGCAGCCGGCCGGATTGACGGCCAGAGGGACGTCCATGAGCGGGAGGCCGCCGTGCCGGAAGGAGTACGTGAACAGCTGGTCCATGCCGGGCAGGCTCTCGATCATCTTCGTGACCGCCGGCTCCAGCAGGCCGAACAACGAGGCGGCGTTCATCAGCGCGGGGTAGAAGTGGAGCATCTCGGGGTGCTTCTCGCGCGTCTGTTGGATCATCTGCAGCACCTTGCTCCACGCGCCGCTCATCGTCCGGTCGTGGAAGTCGCGGAGCGGCTGTCCCTCGAGGACCACGTGGAAGAGCGGGAGGTTGTCCTTCTCCTTGATCGCGCAGTCGTAGCGGCAGCGATCGTGGACGCCGGTGGGCGACCAGAAGAGGCGCGTGATGCGGTAGCCGATCTAAACGAAAGGAGTTGATCACGGAAAGCGCGCAAAAAGAGGACTGACCGGGAAGATGTGCTCTTCGGTGTGGAAGGACTTCAGCTGCTCGGGGAGGAGCTGGCCGATGTTGCGGAAGATCATGCTGCCCACGCGCATCATCATGTCCGTCGTGCACGTGTGGTTGAAGATCTTGGCGAGCAGTTGGTTCTCCTCCCGCTCGATGTAGATCCTCCGCAGCGTGTCCAGACGGGCCACACACGCCTCGGGCCGGATGTCGTGGTTGGGGCAGTAGAAGTTCTTGTCCTTCCCGAACTTCCCGTTCGCCCGCTTCGCGCACGGGAGGTGGTAGCTGCCGCACTCGCGGTTGGCGCCGCCCAGCCTGTAGCAGAGAAGAGACGCGCCGGTCTTTGCGCAGACTTTGCACGGAACGCTTCGGGCATGACGGAGTGCGTTTTCCACTTGCATCAGGGCGCCCGACTCCGTCTCGTAGACTTCCGACGACCAGAGGGCGCAGTTCACGTGCACCCACTCGTTCGCGTCCAGATTCAGCAGTCGGCCCGTGAGCTCCTGCTCGCCGTCGCCCACGTCGCCGCAGAAGCCGCACGAGCGGGTGTCCTCGCTGCGGCACGTGCGGTTGCGCTCGTTGCACTGCGTTTGGATGGTGGCGAATCGCTGCAAATCGACGGAAGTGATCGCTTCTGCTCGTTGTTGATTGCACTCACCTGGCGCATCTCCTCTTGGGTCTTTTGGAAGGACTGCAGGAGTTGGACGTCGTACACGAGCCATCCGTGCCCCTTCCACTTGTACTCGCCGCTCACCGCGTTCTCCGTCTTCTGCCCGAAGGCGGGTAGGTCGGAAACGCGCAGCGGCAACTCGTTCTGGTGGATGTTCTGTTGGTTGAAGAACGAGTAGAAGGGGTTCTCCTGCTGCGTCTCCGTCGGCGACAGGAGGCTCGCACTTGGCGGCGGCGGTTGGGCGGCGCTCACGGCGTTCAGGTTCAAGTCCAAGTGAAGATTGTTTGCTCCGCTCTGCAACAAACAGACGATCGTTGAATGAAAGACAAAACGAGGACGAACCGGGAATTCCTGTGCTTCTTTCTGCCCGTGCACCCGCAAATTCTGCAGGACGGCATCGTCGACGAATCGAGAGGCGTGCTGGAGGACCTCCTGGCGGACGGGCGTCTTCGAGTCGGCCATGTAGATCAGATAGCACGGCATCGAACAGAACGTGGTCAGATCGTCCTGCTAGAAATGAGAGACTTGAAATTACTTCCCAATAGAAGGAACTCACCTCGTCTCCCGGCTCGATGCCCAGCGTGGTCATGAACTCGCTCACGCGGTTGTGTCGAACCAAGCAATCGCACTGGCGGCAGATCTGCGTCTCCACGCACTCCGTCTCGTCCATCGGCTCGTCGCACAGCTCCCGGTTGAGGGCGGGCGAGGGCGGCGGCGAGGGCTCTTCGACGACCTCCAGCTCGTCCGGATGGTTGATCAGAACGCGTAGTTCCTGCAGGATGTTCTCGCTCAGCTCCATGCCCTCGATGGTTAGCGAGACGGCGAACTGGTGGTCCGTGTGGCGGAACTTCTGCGTCGTGTACACGGAGCGGTGCGGGGGAATCGGCAGGTCGTCGTCGTCGCTCAGCTTCGCGAGAAGCGGGATCGCGTACCGATCGCCCAACTGGTCCGAATTGATGTCCTGCCAGAAGAGCGCGTAGTTGTCGACATTAGAGAGCTCCGCGCGAACGATCGTCGGCTTCTGCTCGGTCTTCACGTCGACGAGGTCGGCGGGCGCGTCCGTCGCCGGTTGGGCGGGCGCGTCTTCGAGGTTCACCTTCGGATCGGCCGACTTGGGGGCGGGGACGAGCGGAGTCTCCTCCATCGAGGACTCGATGGCCGGCGGCACGGAGGTCGGATTCGGTTGGGACGATTCGGCAGCCGTTGTCCGCGGAGTGGACGGCCGCTCGTCCTCTTCGGGCGGCTCGTTCTTGACGGACGCCGCCGATTCGATGCCCTCTTTCGTGTCTTCCGCCTCTTCGTCCGTCTGCTCGGCGTCTTCGGCCTCCAGCTCGGCCACGTTCACGTCCACGTAGATGGAGGACATCGCTTCGGGGTAGAGGGACGACTGGTCAAAGACCGCCCGCTTCTCCACTCCGCGATAGTAGTCGGGCATGAACGTGAGAGCGTAGCTGTCGATGTCGTTCCCTTCGACAAACTCCAGACCTGAAAACAAAAAACGAGTAAGATGCACGATCAAAAGACGAACGAACCGATCTCCTCGGGTATCTGCGTGATGTCCGGAAAGTTCGGAATGCTCGTGTCGATAAAGGACGACTGCTCGTAGGTGAGGACGGGCAGTGGGCACATCTTCAGTTGATTCTGGAGCTTGTCGATGAACGAATCGTACTCGTTGGCCTCCTGACTGGGCGGCTTCTTCAGCTGCTGCCGCTTCTTCTTTGCGCGAGGACCTTCGACTAAAAGAAAGGATTACTTAATTGAAATCGAACAAACGGCTGCTTACCGGTCGGATTCCCAGCTTCGTCAAACGCGTAGGCCGTCCGCAACGTCGGGAGCTTCTTGTTCAGAGCGTCCACGTCGTACGTCGAGACCCAATGAATGAGGGTGTCCAGCACGTTGTAGACGTCCTTCTCCGTCGAGTCCGTCAGGTTGACGTACGAGAGGCCACCCAACGCGACAGAGCGGGCGTTTTGGAGCGGCCGCTTCCGCTTTCGTCCCCGCTTCGAAGGCACTTCCGTGGAGGTCGAGGAGTGCGGGCGGACGGCACTCGGCGGCGTGGGCGGCCCGGAGGCGGTCGGCGAGAGCGGCGGCTGCGCGTCGTTGAAGCCGGAGAGGCGGATGCCGTTCGTCGAGTAGAAGTGGTTGTTGGCCGAGTACGCGTTCTCCGGCGACTCCATCCCGTAGAAGCCGTTCTGCCGGAAGGGCGGGAACGTGGGGCTCGCGCCGAACGCGTCCACGTACGGGTAGGCGGGCGACGAGACGTCGGGCATCAGAGCGGCCGGGTGTTGCGGATGGACCGGAGGAGCGGCCTGCGGATGCAGATTCAAGTGCATCGACGCTGCCATGGCGGCAGGATCGGCGGCAGCGAGCGGGAAATTGGGCGGCGGAAGGAGCTCGCGGTCTGCGATGTTGTGCTGGGCCTCGAACTCCTGCATCTTGAGCAGCGGCGCCTTCAGTTCGTGCCGCACCTTCTCCAGCCGCTTCTGATCCACTTGGACCTTCTTCGTGATGTCGACGATCAGCTGCTCTTCCGCTTCTGTCAGCCCCTGAGGCGGTGGATTGCCCTCGCCGTTCCGTTGGATGAACGCCTGGTAGTTCTTGGCCAGGTGCCGCCTTCGAGCCGTGTGATTCTTCTTATCCTTCCGCATTTGGACCAGCGTGCTCTCGAGCTCCTGCCGCTCCTTGTCGAGCTTGTCGTGTTGATGCCGAACAGCGTAGTACTGCTCCCACTCCTGCGCGGTGGCGTCGATTGCGTGCGCGTCGTTCGGGAGGGGTATCGGCTGCTGCTGGTAGGAGGGCGGCGGTCGGGCTTCGAGCTGGCCGGGAACAGGCGGCGGGAGGACGACTTCGCCCGGAAGCATCTCGCCATTCGGCGGGAAGTGGGCGTTCATCTCGCTCATCGGTTTGGGCCCGATTCCGTTCGGCACGAGGTTCGCGTTGAAGCCGGTGGGCGGCGGCGGAATGCCAGTCGCTGCGGAATGCTGCAAAAGAGGATCGAATAAAAAGAAACTGAGATTGATTGAACTCACTTGTTCGACCGGCCGGAACGGGTCCATGCGAGCGGAATTCGAGTCGGCTTCCCCCATCTCGGTCGTCTGACTGGCGAAGGACGTCTCGCCGTCCTGCGAGGTCTCGTTCACGTCGTCGGCAGCCGAGAGCGGGCGGCCGGAGGCGTTCGATGAGGCTGTCCGTTTGGTCCGTCGCTTCGGGATGTCCGCCCTGTTGGCCCTCGCCATCTTCACGTACTTGTCCCTCTCCTCCGACGAGAGCATCCTCCACTGACGGTTGATGATCTTCACGCGGTCGTTCCACAGCGGGTGCTCCTCCTTGAGGTTCTTCAGCTCCATGTTCGCGTAGAGCACGGCCGCTTTGGTCGCCTTCAAGCCGAGCGGCTCGTCTTCCTCCCACCGCTCCGTGGCCTGGTTGGTCTTCTCGTTGGTCGTCGGGTGGGCGGGTGCGGGTTTTATGGGCGTCTCGGCGGGCACCTGACCGGGCGGAGCTGCGGGGCCCATCTGGAGGCGCACTTGCTGCTGGATTTGCCGCTGCCGCTCGTGATTTTGCTCCATCTGGGCGTTGAAGTGCTCCTTGGAGATGGGCACGTCTTCGTCCTCCTCGTCCTTGATGTCCACCTTCCCGTCCGCCTGCCCATCGGCCATCAGATCGTTGGGAGCGACGGGCATTCCGGAGGGACCCGCCTCGTGCTGCACGTGGACGGGGTGGTGGCCGTCGATTGGACCCGAGTGGGCGGCGATCACGGCGGTCGGCTGGACCTCCTCTTCGTCGAGTAGGTTCGTGAAGTCGAAGGAGTCCATGTCCATGTCGAAGTCGGCGTCCAGGATCTCGCCCAGCATGTCGCGTTCCTCTTCCGCCCGTAATGCGTCGGCCGCTTGATCGTTGAGCACGCAGTTCATCTTGCTCTTCTTGTCCTCTAGCGTGACGTTGAAGTGCTCGCCGATCACCGGCTCCTCCACGACCACGTCCATCAGCGAGCGGCTGTCGACGGCGCTGGTGCCGAAAAAGGCCTCTTGGATGGCGGAGGGGTACGCGTCCTCGAGCTTCGGCCGTCGCGGCCTCCGAGGACGGCGGGCGCGCTTTCCGCTCATCGACTGCCCGCTGCCGCTCTCGTCCTCTTCGGTCGGTTGTTGCGTGAACATGAGCTCCTTGTCCCGATCATCCACGCCCGGAGTGGTCAGCTTCTGCTTCGGAAGGCGGACGTTGAAACCGCCGATGCCCAGCTTCGTCGTTCGCCTCCCGGGCCCACCGCGACCGCCTCGACTTCCGCGGCCGCTATACGGGGGATCGGCCGAGTCCTCGAAGTCCATTTCGTCTGCAAAAACGAACAGTCATATGCTCTCTGTTTCCTGCTCGAAACCCACCGTTGTCCACGGAAATCGAGCGATAACCCGTTTCGTTGAACGACAAACCGGAGTTCGGGCGTCGCATGCTCGCGATGTGGTCGTACGTGTTCCGGCTGATCATCACGTTGTCGATTATCAGCGAGGAGTTGTGGTCGTCTGCAAAACATCCCGGGTTGATGCAATCGTTTCCTTCCGCTCGACTCACGGTTCTGGTTGGCCTTCGGGCGGCAGAAGGTGCAACGGAAGGAGTTCTCGGACGGCGTTCTCCACCTGCTCCTCGGTCATGAGATCTTCGCAGCGGCCGTGGAACCACCGGGTGCAGTGATGGCATTTGACGAGCAGATCGCCCGCCACGTACGCGGTCGTGCACTTGGGGCATTTGCGGAGCGAGTAGCACATCTCGCACAATCCCTCCAGCTTGGCCAAGTCGAGTCCCGACTGCACTTGACGATTGCAGCGGCAGCACGTGGCACACCTGCAAGGAGGATGATTTAAGGAACATCAAAAAGAGTGAACTCACCATTTGCATCGCCAAGAGCCGTTCGGGATTTGGGAGAGCGGAGGATTGAGGCAGTAGATGTGGTAGGAGATGTCGCACTCGTCGCAAAGCAGCAGCTTAGACTCGTCCTTGTCCGTCCCGCAGCCCTCGCACACCGTGCAGTCCAGGCACCTCCAGCCGCGCTCGATGACCGTGCTATTCAGCTGCAAACAGAGAACTAAATGAATGGTCGGGACTCCCGACAACTCACCTTGTCGTGCATGTTCACGCAGTACGTGTGGTAGCTTTGAGCACAACTCGCGCACGTAAGCATCGTCCCTTCGGCATCCCGACCGACGCTCCCGCAGACGAGGCACAACGAGACGAAGTCCATGAACTTGTCGGCGGCGTTCGTGACGATCGCCGTCCGCACGTAGTCGTTCTCGTCGTGGGAGCGGCACTTGCTGCTCGTGTCCTGCCCCTCGTCGGCCGGCTGACTCGACGGGGCGTACGCGTTGGTCCGCGGGCGTCCCTTGCTCACGGGGGTCATCACTTTACCGCCGCCGTCCACGAGTGCCGCTGCCTTTGCCCTTGCAGTTCTTCCGACCTCGCCCGCGATCGCCCTTGCCGAGGCTCATCTGCGTGATGCAGGAGGAAGGCTTCCCGCCAGATCGCGTCCGGTGAGTGGAGCCGCCCCGCGCGGACACTTCGGGCTTCTTCTGAGCGGGCGTTCGATTCGGACGACCGCCGCCATCGGTTCGACGAGGCCGGCCGACAGTCCTGAACAGAGAGGAATTCATGCAAAAGAATTAAAAGGACAGGACTTACGGCTTTGTTCGCTCCTCCGACGGCGCGCTCTCGTTGCCGCGCGATCGACTCGTTTCGGCCGCGTCTTCGGGCGACATCGAGGTCTCGGACGAGGTCTGCGCATCGTTGAAGGGATCCCCGCCGGCCAGCACGCCCACCGAACTGGAATCCGGCGAGATGCTCGTCCTCGCCCGCTGCGACCGGCTTAAACTCGGGCTCGTGTGTCCATCAGACCCGCTGGAAGTGGACCGCTTCGTCGAGTTTTGGGGCAGCGGGGAGCCGCGATTCTTCGGCCGCCTCGCCCGCTTCCGATTCTGCACCGAGGCGGCGATGGAGTCGTTGAGCGGGAGGATGGCGGTGGTCGTCTTCGGGGCGCTCTCTCGGCTCGGCGGCACAGAGGGCGATCGTTCGCCCTCCTCGTCGGACGAGAAAATCGAATCTGCGGGTTTGGTCTCCTCGTCGGAGACGGCGGCCTCGTCGAACTCCTCCTCCGGCTGGATCGTTGGAACGGTGGTGCCCGCACTCTCGTTCACGTCCGCGCCGTGGTTGGAGTTCGTGGAGTTCAGTTTGGCCTCCTTCTTTGCGCACTCCGGACAGAGGTAGGAGTTCGCAGCCTGCTGAACGAATCCTCCATTGCACGAAGCGTGCGCGCAGTTCTTGCACTTGGAGCAGTGCCTCAGATCGCGCGTGTTGCGGACGGCCCGCTTGCAGACCACGCAGTGTTGGGGCTGGAGGTCGGGCTTCGCGGGCGTGTCCTCCTTGTCGCCGTTCTTCGAGCGCGTCTGCATGCTGCTGTTGCGCTCCTCGGTCTCCTTCGCATTACTCGCGTTCTGCCGTCGATTGGTCGTTGGTTTGCTCGGCGTCTGCTTGTTGAAGAGTTTGGTCGGGGTGGCGGCGGTGTGAAGCGAGTTGGTGTTGCGCGTTCGCGTGTTCTCACTGGAAACGACCAAAAATCAATCGAAATCGAGGAAACTCCGGCCACTCACGCAAACGATCGGTCGATCTCTCGGCTTTTGCGTTTGGGAACCGTGACGCCGTATTTTTGAGTCACATTCGCACCAGCTGGTCGGCCGGGGAAGTCGCTGACCATGGTCGACCGTGCTCCATCCATAGCATTGGTCTGCAAAACGGGCGGGAAATATTCGAATGGGGATAAAGCGGCTTCAAGTTCGAACGAAAGAACGCCTCAAATGACAGCAATTAAACGCGCGTTCGAAGGGCCCAAAATGACGCCCGCATTGGCGCCAAGATGAGCGAACGCGCGGCTGGAATGCGCGGGCGCATTTCGAGCGAAAATTCGAAACAAAGCCGGCAGACGGCAAATGGACGGCGTGGATTTCGCTGGCCATACGCAACGGCTGATTGTGATAAGCGGAGATGAGCGACACGTGACCCGCATGAAGAAATGCGCGCAAACTTGGCCAACAAAAGAAATTCACGAACGTGCGGAAAATCGGCGAAAAACGGGAATAAAAGCCATCCGACGTGTCCGCGGTGTCTCCAATCGCTTCCCATCGATGCCGTGGATCGTCTCCAGTCGGGCAACGCAACTCCACGGCCACTGGCGTTGTGCCTGAGCGCAGCATTGCGACGCTCTTCAGGGTCGGCGGTTACGGCGTCTGCCGCTGCTCAAGCAGTGTACTGCGGGCAGGCGAGCGGAGACAACGAGCGAGAGAACGTGCGCAGCGGAAGCCCAAGTGCGAGACCGAGCGAAACGCACACGCGCTCCGACCCCAGTGCGAGCTACGGCAAGAGCGAGAATGCGGGCGGGAGTGGAAGAGCCCCCGCCAGTGCGTACGCCGCCGCGCTCTCAACTTTGCCACGTTCTCTTGCCCAACGGCTGACTGCCTCCACGGTTTCCCGCCAAGCTCCTCTTGCGTGTGGACCGAGCAGCCGCCAAACTTACCCGCCGCCACAAACTCTCGCCGACCAGAACGAGGGGTTTTCTCTTTTCGCTGGGCGACGTGGGCGACACTGCAGAAATGATTGCATTGCAGCTATTCGATTGCAATCCCGCCTTCCAATCGATCCGTTTGCTTTGCGGTCGACTCTTCGGTTCGAGCAAAAATCCGCCGGCTCAAACTTCCGTCTTTTTTACACTCACGGCTCGCCGGCGACGATCTTTCCCGCTCGGCTTCGGCGCTGTTGCGTAAGCCGCCGCTTTCTTTCTCCTCGCTTACAAATGGCCGCAAATTTCCGCTCACCTTTTTTGTAGCCGGCTTCTTATTACGCAAGCTTTTATTAGTGGCTAAACGGGAGTCTTCCGACCATTCCGGGCGAGGATTCCAAGAGATTATCAACAATCGAACAGGACAACGGGTTTCGTGGAAGCCAATCGATGCGCAGTGGAGATGCGAACAGCTTCCGGAGGGAGGGGAGAAACCTAAAGATTTGTGCACAAGAGGATGACTAGCGAGCTGCAGTCTAAATGACCAACGGGACAGCGAGGAGGAATTCGGACGAAATGCATCCGTGCTTCCGAATAGAAATTTGCAAGAGGAATCACACAAAAGAATACAAGTCTGAGGGAAGGCGTCACGTGTTGATATGTTCACTACTCGGGAAGGGCGGGGTTCAGATCAGAAACAATCAGCGGGAGGATTCAACTGGCCGAGGTCGTTTGAGGTGTCTTGAATTTGTTCTCGCTGGACAAAAGCGACAAAATGTTGCGACGAATTTCGCTCCGCCGCGGCTCGGGCGTCCGCAGCAGCTCGTTGGCCACGTAGATGCCGAACGAGTACTCGAGGCCTCCGTCGGAGATCTCCTGCGAGATGGAGCTCAGTTTTTGGACGCAACTCTTCAGGTCGCCCATCACGTCGTTCACGCCCTCCGCCAACGCGCTAATGCTGATCGGGAGAGTGGTGGTGCCGTTGCGCAATCGAGAGCTGCGTGTTTGCAACAGGGCATCTGAATTAATTACGATGTTCTGCACAAGAAAGAAAAAACTCACTTAAGATCGCACTCGTGTTCTCGCTGGTCGAGTGGCCGCCGTTGCTCACGTTCGCCGCCGCATTGGCCATGGCCGCCAGCGAAGAGGCGGACCATCGGTGGGGGCCGTTTAGGGCGTCCGAACTCTGCAGAATCCGTTGGAAGAGCTGGACGGCGGACATGTTCGGCTGATTGTTGTCGGCTGTGGTCGATGGAGTGGAGGACGAGGAGGAAGGGGAGGGATCCGCTTCTTCGTTCTCGTTCCCGCTGCTCGCCGCCGCTCCGGAACTCGTCGCGCTGTGCTCTCGCTCCATTTGATCCGAATGCACACTTTCGGCGTCGTTGTTGTTGTCCGGAACGTACGAGCGAGGCAACGTTTGATCCACGTAGAAGTCGAGGAAGGCGAACTCGGGATAGAGCCCCCACTTGGGGAACTTCGGGCATCCTTCGTGCAAACTCTCCTTGTACAAACGACGTTCTCGGATGTAACGATCGCGAATTGAGCGCCATTTGGTCCGCAGTTCGTTGGCTGAAAGTGAAAAAAGATGAAGAGCCATCGAATTCAATCGAACCTGCGAATCCTTCACCGAACGACTCGGCGATTTCGTCCCACACGCGGTTGCGTGCCGCGGCCACTCGGTAGAGCGAACTGGAGGAATCGAACAGCAGTTGGTGCTTCTTGACCTCGCGGATCAATTTCAAATAAAATTTCTCCAGCTCGTGCGATTCGTCGCCGTTCGAGTCGCCCGTTTGGATCGTGAGCTGCGTGGTCGGCAGGTGGCGTTCGTGGCCGGCGGCCTCCATGTCCACGTCGTCCACGGCGGGCGCGTTCACGAGTCCCGCGTTCGATTGGACCTCTCGGACGAGCAGCTCGACCACGTTGTCGATGGTCTGCCGCGGCAAATCGAAGCCGCCGATGCCCGCCAGCTGGGCGGCGTTGAGGATCGTGCGGGCGTCGCGTTTCGTCCTGCAACAAACCGATGATCTCCGTTGGAACGAACGGAACATACGCGCTGTCGATGAAGGGCTCCAGGAACTGCATCTTCGAGTATAGCGGCCAGGCCACCTTGTACGTGGGATTTGAGTGCCTCTTCTTTCGTTCCTTGATGAACCGATCGCGGAGCGCTTTCCACCGACTGCGGCACTCGTCGGCTGCAACGGAGGGCGGTGGTTGGAAGAAAGCGGGCGGAACTCACGCGTCGAGTGACACAAATGGGCGACGTTAATCCACGCCTCCTTGGTCGGATTCTGCACCTTGTAGTCGCGATGTCGGTTGTCGTAGAGCATCGGGTGTTTGCGGTAGGCGGCGATCAACGTTAGGTTGTACGAGGACGCCTTCCCGGACATGGCGGTCGCGTGGGTGGGCGGAGGACCGATCGACGGTGGGCGAACTGAAAGAAGAGCGATCTTCGGCGTCACTCGCGTCCTCGGCCGCCCTCACGACACGCAACCCCGATGCGCAATGCGAATCGATTGGAAAAGAGGGCGCAAAACGTCGCCCGCTCTTCATTGGGACCCGCAAAGTCGGCAGGTTTTCTCGCGGAATTGGGCGTCTCGGGCCGCGAAAAGAACAAACAAAAGCGGCGCCCGTTTTTGGCCGCGACTGGTGATAGCCGCAGGCCGACGCGCTCGGCGCCGCGGACGCCGATGGAACGAAGTCGGAAAGCCTCGCGCTTTCTCTCCGTTAATTAAAAAATCGGCCGTCTCGTCGGAGGCCCTTTGCGCCACGCGGCATTACGGAAAAAAAACGCCCGGCAGCGCGGCCCGGCGCCCTCTCGACGCCTCCACGCACTTCTGCGCGTGAGGCGATCGGCCAACGAAAAGAAGCTTCGCCCCACTCCGGATATTGGCAGGGAGAAAGGAGCACACTTGTGGGTTACAAGAAGGAAACGTTCGCTGCCTGTTGATCACAAGGACGGCGTGTGTGGTGGATGAAAGGCGCCGCCATTCGTGCCCGCATTCTCTCCACGCGCACGCCCCTCCAATGCCCCAATTTGTCCGCAACGCGCGCGCCGGCACGCCGGGCGGCGGCCGCATGTAACGAAGCCAAAGAGAGACATTTTGCGCCGTGCACAGCCAGAAAGCGCAAGCCTCGAGCGCAGACAAAAATGCCGAATTCACGACGACGTCGGCGCCCGCGAATTCGCCGCCTCCTGTGCGCCGCGGTTTGTTTCGCACTCGCACGTTTGCAAGAGTCAAGTCGGAGTTGGACGGCGAGGCGCGCTGGAGAGTGTTTGCGCGTCGGGTTCGAAGCGGCGGCGAACGTGGACGGCAGATCGGCGCGCGTTTTGCGCGAAGAAAGTGAAAGAACGACCGCGAGTTTGCGCCCAACAAAAAGAAGACACAACGCTCCTGAACGAAGGCAGAACGCGCGAAAAGCGAGCGAATGTTTTGGAGGCGGCAACGCGGGCAGGGCGCCGGAAAGCGGCAAAAAACGTGCGCCGCCGCCCGCACGCAGTGCGAATGAATTCGGAAATCTGTAACTTTGGACCACGTCTACCAATAACTAATCGCCGGCCTATTTCTAGTTGTTGTAATCGGAAATAAGAAGGCCGCAAAGAAATTACGGTTGTTTTGCAGGCATCTCCAGAACTCCGTCTTCCATGCAACCTTCTCGCGCGCAAAGCCCGAGCGTATTTGTGGCCCGCCGCCAGTGAGAACGGGCGTGAACTAAAAAAATTGCGACGATTGCGCAGGACGCTCTCGGAGGCAGAAGACCGAGGCGCGGCGGGCCAACTGCTGCGACGTGCGCCGCCTGCCGCAGTTCACGTTCGACGTGAGCGCGCGGCAACCGGCGCGAGAGGCTTTCGCCCGCAAATTCAACGACAAGCCGCGCGCGCACGGGAACTTTGACGCGAACAACAGCCGATTGCACGCGGAGTTGAGAGCAAAAGACGAAAAAACTCTTCAAATTCTAACCCATGCGCCCGCCGATGCGCGCCGAGCGGGCGGGCGGCGGGCGGGCGGCCGGGGCGGGCAATCGGCTGTTGTAAACAGTTCGACGTCCACTAATTGGACTCCCACTACAATACATAAAAGAGATTGGTAGACAATGTAGACCTCAATCAACGAACAGCTGAGCAGAGCAACGATGCAAACGATAGAACTGACACTCAAACCGCAAGAAACCCGACGTTTCCCCCGACTCTGCTCACCTCTTCTCTTTCCGTTGTGTTCGGTGCGCAAAGCTGGAAGGAGCTTGAAATCGTTCTGGCTAACAATGCAGACTTGCCACCTCGTTTGTGGGAGGAATCACTTGTAGTTCGTTCAAACACGAGCCCTTGAATCCACCTGCCAGGAAATTCGGGTGACATCTGCCCGATTCCCACTAGCCAGAAAATGAGAGTAAAGTCCGTCTGCTGGAGATTGGCCACGGAAAATTCGACGATTGAAGGTCCGGAAAGAAGCTTGCAAGAGAGTGAAATTCCCGACCGGCTTATTCGGACGCTGCTGCGGATCGCGTCGTGCCGAATTTGCGCAATCGTCGGCAAAGAGAGGAAGAAAGCGGCCGGCCGATCAGTTCGCCCTCCTGCCGCCCGCCGGTGCGGCCGCTCTGCGCCCTCGGCTTCCGCTCATTCCGCTTTCCCGCATTTCTGCCGGGCGAGCGGTCGACCCGCCCGGATTCTGGGGCTCACGAACGAGTGCACGAACACGAACGTCTTCTCCGTGAGCTTCTCTCGTGTTCTCCACCCGCTCATCCCCGCTCTTGTTTCAGACCTCCGCATCGACGGGCCGCGCCTCGTCGCTGCCGATCGCTCGCCGTCCCCTTTGCTGCCGCTGCGGGCCACTCGCACTGATTGACTCAAGGACTAGGCGGTAAGCCCGTTCGTCCTTCCCTTCACTCGCCGTCAGTTCTCGTTCGTGAATCGAATCGCCGGCGGTCGAGGGCCGTCGCTCCACACTGCCGGAGCGGATGGAGTGCGAACGCCGACTGCTTCGAGGAGCAAGTTCTTCTCCGTTCGAAGTCGGTTCTCTTCTACGCTCCAGTATAATGACGGTTCTTTTTAGGCACTCGCTTCGCCCGCACACTCCGTCGACGATCCCTTGAAGCGGCCACCGTTTGGAGTGCGTGGCGACGATCGTGCAGTCCACAAGCCAGTTCTGCAGGTTGGTCGTGAGAACGAGCAGGACTGATGGGCGTATTTCAGCCGGGGGTTCGGGGCGGAGAGACCCTCGAGGAAGGGCGCTGGAAGTCCGCCCCCGGAGTCCGTGCGATTCTCCAACGGGGACCAGTCCAAGATGCTGACCGGTGAGCATTCCCTTCTTCTCCTTCAGCCGCTTCTTTCAGTCCACTTCTCTCGTCTTGTGGTGGGTCTTCGAGGCCATCGACAAGCCCTCCAACGGTCGGTTGGTGAGTCCAGTCTGCCCTCTCGTTCCACCCGCCTGCAGACCTTGTTTGTGAATCGAATCGTCGCCGGTCGGCCGTGTGTGGATGGCGGCCGAGTGTCTCCAAGCCAGTCTGACTGAAGCGAGTTCTCGTGCTCGCTGCAAGTCGATCAACGCTCTCTTTTCAGGCAGCCGCTCCCGCGAACGCTCCGTCGACGATCCCTGGGAAGGCGGCGTGCATCGACTTTCGAACGCTGCGAGATCCACCGCACAAGAACTGCCGGGTAGGCCGAGGCAAGTGGGCGGGGATGATCGGCGGATTGCAGCCTGCGGGCCGTCCCGAATGAAGTCTCATCGATCTTGGGAGTCGCCGGTCATCGTCGAGACAAGTAAACTTTGCGATGCTCCACTGGGGAGTACTCCGTTGGACTGGCCCACATTCATCACTTTTTTGCAGTCGTTCGGTTGGGCTTAGTGCGATGGAGATGGAGCAGCTGGACCGCCATCAGTTGATGTCGTTGAGCAGCCGAGTGAGATCGTCGCCGGAGAGAATCACCACGCCCAACTCTCCATTGAAGCTGAACTAACTGTGGGGTGCACGAGCACTGCATGGAGCAAGCCGCCGTCCTCTTCTGTCGGTTCGTTTGGTGGACGGCGGGCTGGAGTGATCGCCTTCTTTTCAGTGGGACGTTCGGAAACTTCTTCGTGCAAGGCCGCTGTTCGGGATGCATTCGCATTGATCTTTCCACCTGTTATTGTGAAAGAACTCTTTTTCTTCGTGCATGACTTCTGGATAAATTCTGTCCCGAAGACCGTCGGCCTTTAAAGCAAATCGTCAGCACTGAGAGGCGCCTACGGATTCCGCCTGCCGGACGACCATCAGCACTTACCGTGGCGTAAAGTAAATTAGATTTATTTTACTTCAAATCGAGAAGAAATTATTAATCAATTCGATGCGGACGCCTTCACGGTTCGTTGTGGAAATGAAGGGCGTAAATGCGTGGAAGGGAAAACAAATGCACTGAAGAAGTGGATACCCGTCAACGGAAGGTGGAAATCAAACGAACGAATGATCAGAGTGAGGAGAAGATCTCTTTCTCGCTCGTATAAAGACAGAAAGAAGCCATCTAATCGGTCGATTGGCAGCCAACGGGGGAGAATTCGAATGAAAGATCGTTGGGATCGAGAGCACAAACTTCAAGGAAATCCTTTCGTTTAAAGCAGGAAAGCCGCAAGTGCGATGATAAACGAACGAAAAAGACACTTGAAGTCGATGATTCGGGCGTTTAGGTCGGCAGCTGAGTGCGGAGATCGATGGGGATGAAGGAGAATCGAAAAAAGTACTTCCGAGCGAACAGGGAAGGATTGCTAACGGAACGGAATTGAGCCTTGAACGGAAGGGAACACGCTTCAACGGGCAGCTGAATTCGGGTTTAATGCAGTGAGTTGAGTGATTGGCACAAGAATTTTGTTTGGACGAACGGGAATCAAAAGGGAGAGATAAGAAAGCAAACACCCATGCATTAAACGTCGTGAATTTTGCCCTCCTTGTTGTCGCTGTAGATGAGCCACAGCTTCTTGGCCAGCTCGTAGCAAGACAGCTCGCCTGCATGAGTGGCGACCATCCGCAGCAGGAAGACGCCGTCGTGGTGGAGGAAGTTGTGAACAAAACGGCGCAGCGATTGCGAGTCCACCATCTTGTAGCCCTCGATTCCGGTCAGGTACTTGCCGACGAAATTCAGTTGTCTAAACGGAAATGAATGGCCTTCTCAATCGGCCTGCCGCCTACCTGCTGGGCATGATCGAAATGAAGATCCAGTAGATCAACGAGCAGAAGGTGGCCGTTCCCAAGATCACGTACCAACACCACAGAAACAGGAAGATCTTCTCGTTGAACATGTTAATCATCAGCACGCACTAAAATTCCATGTCCTTTGAATCAATCGAAGGATAGAAGGACTCACTTGAACGGTGTGCCGGTGCACGTTCCCGAGCACCTTGACCTCGAAATCGCAGAGCGTGACGCGCGGGAAATGGCCGCTTTCGGTCCACTCGCGGCCGTTCATGATGTCGCCGAGGACCTGCAAGAAAGAAGGCAATAAAGTGGTCGAACGGAAATCGAAAGACAAACCTCAAGACCGTAGAACTTTCCGCGTGCACCGAGGAATGCGTTGAGTAGGAGGATTTGAAGGAAGACGTTGACCGTGTAAAGCATTTTGATCGTGATGTACAGAATCGTGACCGAGGCTCCACTACTCCTCGTGCAGATCAGAAAGTTCAGGAGTTTTAGTCGTTTGGTTCCCAACTAAATGAAAGTCGGAAGGCAATAATCGAGCTAAGAGTCTTGCCTGATGCTTCACGTGGATGGCCTCTTGAATGTTCGTGGCCATCGTCCCGATTGCTCGCTGTCTCGCTTCGTAGTCGAGCATCCGCGACTCGCAAGCCATGTTCACCAATGACTGCACGTGGATGCCTGCAACGATGCCACTCACTAATCAATTCTCTTTTTGCTTTCACTCACCCGTTTGCCAGGTGAGAAACCGCCAGACGATCGTGGGGACGTAGAAGAAGACCGCTTCCAGCGCCAAAATGAACGGCACCCACTGGTAGTAGCCGATTTGTCTGTTCTCTCGCTCCGTTGGCTGCGAGGGGATGAACTCGCCCAATGGCAGGAAGTACGTGTTCTGGACCCAGCAGTAGTTCTCCGTGTATTGCTCCATGGGCTCGGTGAACGTGGCCGGCACCCAACATTGGATTGGATGACCTGCAAGAGAATTGAATTCAGTCCCGCTCGCTCTTCTCTTTCACTCACCAACATATTGCTTGCCGGAGACCAAGATTGCAAAGACTGAACAAAAAACAATGGGAACGAGAGAAGAGCGGCCACTCACCAATGATTATGGAGGTCGTGTAGTAATAATTGAGCTTGTCGATGATATCATCGTCCACATGAAACTGGACACTTTTGACGGCAGAAGCGAAGTAGTAGAGGAGCATCCTTTCGGATGCGCCGCCGGTGTTCGTGCCGCCCGTTCTGTTTGAGCAAGGATGGACGGTGCACTTCCACCGCCGCAGATTCAGCGACGACAGTCGTGTACCGGACCCTCCGATGGACGACGACGGCGACCGCGTCGTGCAAAATGGCAGTTGAGGCAGTGAGGAAGTCGAGCGAGGGCGGCGAACTCGGCCGTTGTGTCCGACGGCGATCGACGCGACGCGGACGAGTTCGCTCGTTTCCGACCAGCGGACCAATTGCACGCTCGCGCTCTCAGGTGGTGTTCCGCATGCCGTGCGGCGTGCGTGGACGGCAGTCCGTCGGAATGGACATCGTGGATGGATGACGGAAGTGGGCGGCTGGTCAATGGCAGTGTGCGCGATGATGAGTTGAAAGACCCGCTCTCCGCATGAAAACCGGAAGACTCGGTGCCTTAAACGAATGACTAATTAGGCGACTTGATGACCGCGGCGAGCACACGAGAAGTGACGCGCTCGTTGGTTTCGGGCCACGGCGCAAAGTGCGCCAACTAACGGGCGGCGCGCATCGGGGAGTGGTGGAGTGAAACGGGAGTTCCTTTAATGAGCTCATTGAAATCGACACGTTCGAGCGCGCAAATAGCCGCACTTGTGGTCCGTAAAGCCGAATTTGTGGCGAGTTTGGGAAGTGGAATGGAAACAAATTCGCGCGCAATACATTCCCGCAATCAAAATCGAGCGGCGGGCCGGCGGGGACCAACTGCCGCCCGGCAATCCACTCGAGCGACCACACCATTCAACTGGAGGGACGGATGCCAACCGGCGGACAGCTTGCGGATTAGAAGAACACGACAAATCAAACGGAGGAAAGCAGATCGCGTGGCAGCGTTTGGTCATTTTGATTCGTTTTCATTCTGCCCTCCGGCCGGCCGCCGATCTCCTCGCCGGCCGAGCGGCTCGCCGGCGGCCCGAATGGCGGGAGCGGCGGCGGACAGGTGAGAAGTTTTTTAAAGCCCACTCTGCGGGCGGAGGGCGCCCGCCGAAGCGGCCAAACGATCTCAAATTCGATGCTGCCGACTTCGAAAATCTCTAAACTTCTGGCCACGACCTCGAGTAACACCGACCGCGAGATCCAACACGAAGGCGGGTGGGAAGAAGGAAAAAAGGCGCGGTTCGGCTGGGAGATCTTTTGACCGTCGGCCACCTGTTCACACCAATTCGCCGGTCACAACCCACACGTTTCGAATCGATCATGACCTCGAGAAACAAACGAGTTCGTTCGAACACACGACCGCCGTCCGTCCAGCCACTGAAACAGTGGAGTGGCGGTGCGGTGCAGTTGGAAAGCGACAAAACTTCAGCCGACACGCACATGCAAGAAAGGTTCATGCCTGGCAGCTTCTCAGAAGTCGCGGATAAAAAGACGTGGCCACGAAGACGAGTCCAGGAGAGGGGGGAAGACGTGGACAACGCTAAACTCCGTAGATTCCCACACTCGGCCTGCGGTTTTCGGCCCGAGTTCGAATATCGCCGCGGCCCGAAACAGCAAAAAAGTAAATAGAAAACATCGGCGGAAGGTTCCCGCCATGGCCGCCCGCCCGGCCGGCCGCGCTCATTGCAGCCGCGCGACACCGCCGGCGAAGGAAGCCGACCGGCGGGCCGAAACGGTGCGGAAATCGTTTTTATCAACTCACTCCCGCTCGAACCCGAACTTATGAATAATTTCGGGGGCCAAAGAAGGCGGCTTTCGGGCGCCGACGGCGAGTGCACACATGCGGCGCCCGATGGGGCGGCGGGCGACAAATCACGAATTCCACCCGCGGCCATCCCGCCGCTCGCACCGCTGGACTCCAAACCTAAAGACGGGCGCGGAAATTGGATTTCCATAAGCGCGACTGGAGCCGTGCGCCGGCAAAGTCGCCAGTAATCGATGCCGGCCACCGACCGCACTCTCTCCCCTCGAGGGCCTCCTGTCACCCGAGAACAAACGTCTTCGGGGCGCACGGAAAGGCGGCGCCTGTTTGGCCACTTGACCGCAGTCGCTTTTTGTTCCCCAATGACCGGAAAGGCTGTTGCGAAAAGAGGCGTTTGTGGCCCCGCAGACAATACGGAAAAAGCGAAACGGAAACACGGAGGCGCTTATGAAAACGCCCGAGCCAATGCTTCCGGGCGGCACCTTCGCGCTTCGTCGTCGTCATGGCAAAGCAAATTGGAGAACGTTAGCACGGCAGCTCCCCAAATGCGGACGTTGTTCCCGACGCCTTTCGATTGTTGCCGTAAATCCCGACGAACATCTTCGGGCCAAACGAAACCGAGCAGCTTGCAGCGTTGAATAATTCATGAGTGTGCCGCCTTCGATTGGCTCTCCGTTTGCTGGAGCCAATTAAACCGACGAATTCCGCGGCATATTGATGCGGCCTTTGAGCACGTCCGTCGAGGGTGTGGAATTAAACGGATGTGGACGTTGAATCCCAGCCAATAGACACGAAGCGACCGGCCGGCTTACGGCCAGTAATTGTCAACTTCCACCTTGCGGAGCGCTCGAATACTGTGGATAAACGGCGCCCGCGACCGCGAGCAATCTTCTTTTAACGGCGGAGATAATCCGCGTACCGTAGAGCAGATTTTAGCGAATACGCAACAAAAACAGGATACTTTCGACGAATCCAAGCGAACGGCTTGCTTTTGGAGGTCAGTTGGGAAGTGCGCGAGCAGAAACGAGCGGCCGAGCGGATGACCGACGGGAGTTCGCAAAAGGTTGGAAGCGAATTCTAGAAGGCACTTTCCGCTTGGGTTTGCCGTCGAGTTTAACGCCGCCCGGCGGCGCGCGGTTATCCGCTGCGGGAAGTTTCGCCCGTGGCCCTAAAGCGACCGAAATGCTGCCGAAGTTTGCAGCAGACGACGGAGAACATTAAAAAGCGTACAATGGGCAGTCGAAAAGAAGGTAACCGCAGAAATAATGCTCGTAATTCGAACAAACACGAATTCTTTCGTTCCCACTCGTCGTTCACGCCCGAAAAAGGAAAAAAACGCACGAACGGAGCGGTTTAAAGGCCCTGCCTTTCCGTAACGATCTTCCGGCGAGACGCGTTAGAAACACGCCAAGAAATGCAATAATTGGAGGATGTGAGACGGGGACACACCGTGCACGTTAGCCGCTCGTCCGGATACGACTTTGTCCTCGGGCGACGACGCCCAACACGGCGCTTCATTTCCCGGGCCCGAAGACATTTTTCGTGGCCCGGTTTGCACCGCACGCTACGTCGCTTGCTTGGCGCTTCCCGCCAACACGCCGGCCGCCTTGCATTTTGTCGTTGAGCCGCCCGTCGAATTTGCCTCTTTCGTTTTTCCGCTACAATGCCGCCTCGCGCAATTGACAAAGTGGAGGGAGCCCGCAAGTCGCTCGCCGCTAGCCGCGTTGGGCGGCCACGAGTCGCGCGCCCGCTCTACCGCGTCGAATTCAATTGGCCACCCGGCGGATGACCGGCCGTCCATCGAGCTCCTTGAAGGGCTCGAAATGATCTGCAGAAAGCCGTGCTCGTCGAGCGTAAGCTCCTGCTAGTCTTAGGAGGAGTGGAAAAGAATGTTATTGCATTTGAGTGTCCATCAATTGCTGTCTTATTCATTTGATTACGCAATTAATGAATGCGTTAACTCTTTGAGCTTTCGACGCTTCGGGCGGGGCAAAGATTGACGGGACGAAAGAATGACGATGCGAACAAAGAAATCAAACGCCGCTTTTGGAGGGCGGCCGGTTGTTAGGCGGGAGTAGGGGAGCTGCCTGGTGATCTTCCGTTCGTATCCCGACTTTTCCAGGCAACGAAGAACACCGCGATTCTGCGTATTTGCCACCTCTTTTGCGTCAAATTCAAATGTCCGCTCGGCGTTCCCGTTCGGGCGGTTCGGGGGTCGTCCGCGGAGGAGGAGCGGAAGTGTTCGATCTACGAGGTAGTTCCCCGAACATTCGAAACGCCTCTCCCGCCGTGGAGCTGCCGGAAGCGGACGTGCCCGAGATCTATGCGGTTAATTCGCGTCCTAAAAAGCGTTCAACGCGTCGTCGCAAGAGCGACAAAACCCGCTGCTCGGACCCCAATTGCGAGATTTGTGCAGGTGATCGGCAAACACTCGATCGACTTCAACTGCTCATTGTTTGCAGCGTTTGAGGACGAAAAAGCACGAGTTGTTGTTGAGCAGCCCGCAGTCGGAGATGCCGCCCAACTAGCCGCCCAGAACGCCCCGATCGCTTCGCTCACGCAAGTCGGGTTGGACGCCCAACGGTACCGCTTCTACCGTAAGACACCTCAATTGGATGCGGCCATTGGGATCGTCACTCAACTCTTGGACGAACGTCTCCAAGCAGAAAGGTTCCGGAGATGGCATTCGAATCCAGCTCATCCTGTGTTTAGATACCGAGACGCCGCCGAACTCCGCCGCATTCTGCTGGAATTGTTGGAGAAACGACGCGAAGCAGATCGCCTTCTGCTCAACAGACGGCAGAGCCTGAAGGCGGGCGACCTCGAGGGCGCACAAGCACTCAAGAACACGTACGATCAGTTGACTTCGACGGCCGTCGACTTCCGCAAACTCCGCCCGTACATGGACGAGAAACAACACGCCGCTCTCGCCGCTTTACGTCGTTTTTGATCTCGCTGTGTTGTTGCATTCAATGCACGTCCATTAAATTAATTGTTGGGGTGTTTGTTGAATATCCACATTCCTTTTCTGCTCATTACTTGCGGGCGGGATGCCGGAAAAAGTTCGGCGACTCCAAGGCGGGTCGTTAATCGAGTCGAGAGTTGGCCGCGCGGAATTTACGGCCGAGAAAGGCGAGAGCCGCCGATCAATTGGGGCGCGGCGAGGCGTCGGCAAAGGGCAGAAATGAGCGGGGAATCGGAACGAAGAAAGAAAGACGAAGGCAATGCGGAAAAACTCTGCCCGCTCCGATGGCCGACCAGCAAAAACGCCGATGAGGACCGCGGGGCGGAGTTCCGTTCGGGCCGATCGGCAGCGGCGAAAGAGAGGAGAAAAGGGGCGGACGGGGACGATTCGCGGTCGTTCGCTCATTTCGCTTTGCTGTTGACCTTAAAGTGTGACTTCCGCTTGTTCATTCGATTCGACCGCTCACTTCCCTCCGCCGACATGAAAGGACGACGGGAGAACCGCGCGCGAAATCGATGCCGCGATCCCAACTCCCTCCACGAGCAGCGCAATCGGGCCAACAAGCGGGAGCGAGATCGTACTCAAGTGAGTTCCAAAACGGATCAAAAGAAGCCTTGTGATCCTTTGTTTCAGGCCTTAAATGCCGCCTACGTCCAACTTCGCCAGAAGATCCCCTCGCTGCCGTCCGACAAGACGAGCAAAATCCACACGTTGCGCGTGACCGTCGAGTACATCCAATTCCTACGACAAGTGAGTGAGCGCCCCACCCAACACTCATCTCTCCCGTTTTGCAGCTAATCGAGAACAAGAACGGCGTGTTGAACCGGATGGACTTCGCCGTGCACGAGGACAATCAAATCAACCTGCAGGCGACGTTCAACAGCTGGCGCACGAGCCAAAACCAGCGATGGAGCGTGAGCACGAGCAAGCCGCCCACCGCTCAACGACGTGCTCTCGAGGTGACCGAAAAGCGGAGCGGGAAGATGGCCGATGCGCACCCCCTCGAACAAATTCGTCTATTCCGCAGGTGAGTCACGCCAGCTCTTTTGCGCTTAACGGACTTCTCTCGTTGCAGACGCCTACTCGATCAATTGTGCCGACTACTCTAAACTGGACGCCATCCGGAAGCAGAACGAGATGGCCGCTCCGCAACACCCGCTCGTGCAGCCGACGGAGAAGATGAAGCCCGAGTTCTTCGATTTCGCGGGCATCGCCACTCATTACGTGGAGCAGTTGGGAGAGCCGTTCAATCCGTCCGAAAACAACATGAATTCCTTCAGCTATGTCCTTAGTCACGCCATGAATCAGAGCCACTTGTGATCGCTTGTTTGCCATCTGTTGCCTTTTCACAATTGATTCCTGTCTGCTTTTACATGCCTTGCAGTCGATTATAAGCCTTGCCGGTCTCTCCTCTTTCTTTTTGTGATCTTACATCAATAAAGAATTCTTGCGTGTAACTTTGTAATGTTCGGGAAAGGAGGGACATAATTCGATCAGACATGCCAGCGCAAGAGATCGTTCAGGACAGTATTTGTGGAGTAATCCGAGCCCTGAATGCGAGCGCGATCGTCTTCCCGCCGCGGCCAATTGATCCCCATTGCGGCAATTAATTAACCGCCTTCCGCCTTGCGGGTGTTGGAATTCGGTCGGGAACGCGAGGCGCAAAGGCCAACAGTAAACTTTACGCAAAACGCGAATAAAAGAAGATTTATGGGCGGCAATCCGCCGGGCCACGACTACCGAACTGCGGGCGGCGGCAAACGCGTTGATTTCTCGCTGACTCACACGGCGAGTCGCATATTGGATCCAGATGCTCGGGCTTCGGGCCACGGCAACTAGCGGAAGAGAAGCGAGAAGCGGGGGACGTAAACATTTATTCTGAAGACTTCGCAGCTGCCCGCACGGCCCAATTTATCGTTTATCTGATTGGAGAATTGGCCCGCGGGATGACCGTAAGAACAAATGAGAAACAAACGTTATGATTGCGAAAACAAATCACCCGACCCACGAGCAGAACTTCTTTTCTTTCCCGTCCTACGTGCATCTTTCGAATTGTTTCCGAGCAAACGAAATGTTGGTGAAATCGGAGAGCAATCTGAAGTTATCAATTGCCTTCAAGCAAATCTTCGATTACACACAAGGAGACCAGCAGGTAGCAAAAGTTCTAACACGACGGCCAACGGTTCTCTGCGGCCGGAAAGCCAACCTGCGGGTTCCGCGTGGAAAGTTCGCCTGTTTCGCTCTCTGACTTCTTGTTGTTGATAAGCTGAAATTATGCTGGTCGGCTGGGCGTGATTCAGCGGCCAAATCCGCCGGTTGATCAACGCATTTTCGTTCGAAGTCGAGCCGCGATGTCGGAAGAGGTGATCGCCGACGAGAGCGCGAGGGACGACCGCGTCCTCGTCCAGCGAGAAGAACATCGACGAGAAGGCGACGTGATCTCGTCCAATCGGGCCATCCTGACCCTCTCGAAGGCGATGTTCAACGCGGGATGCTTCTCGCTTCCATTCGCCTGGCAGTTGGGCGGCAAGTGGGTGAGTTCCACAAAAAAGACGAGATTTGACCAGTAAACCCACGGATTTTCTTGCAGGTCTCGTTCGTGCTCACGTTCGTGATCGCCGGCCTCAACTGGTATGGAAACCACATCCTCGTGCGGACCTCTCAGCATCTGGCCAGGCAGTAAGCGATACTCTTCAAATTCCTTGCTATTTCCATGCGATTGCAGGACGGGAGTCTCTGCCCTGGACTACGGACACTTCACGAAGCGGGTGCTAGACGCGAGCGGCATTCCCATCCTGAAGACGCACAGCAAGCGGCTCATGTACGCGGTGAACGTGACGATCCTCTTCTATCAGCTGGGGATGTGCTCCGTTGCAATCCTTTTTATTTCGGACAACATGGTGAGTTGCCGTTTCTTCGATCTTCTGTTCACTCGATTGCTTGCAGGTCAATCTGCTCGGCGACTACATCGGCGGCACTGCGCACACGAAGACCGTGATCATGGCCACGGTGGCAATCGTCTTCATCTGGTGGACGAATCTGTGAGCAAATTCAACCCTTCTCTTTTGATTGTTGGCGTTCAGGTTCACTCAAATTCGTATCATCAGCGTCTTCGCGATGTGCTCGGCCGTCTTTTTCCTCCTTGGCGCCGTCTTCATCATGCAGTACACGATCTCGCAGCCGTCCCAATGGTCCAAACTGCCCTCTTACACGGACTTCCGCGGAACGATGATCTTCATCGGGATGTCCATGTACGCGTTCGAAGGCCAGACGATGGTGCGTTTCTTCTCTTATCTTATTTGATCAATTGTTTTTCCAGATCCTGCCAGTCGAGAACAAGCTCGAGCACCCGCACGAATTCCTCGCGCCTTGCGGCGTGCTCCCGACCACCATGATGCTCTGCACGCTCTTCATGTGCGCCATTGGATTCTTCGGCTACAACGCGTTCGGTGCGGACGTGAAGCCGACGATTACGACGAATGTTCCGCTCAACGGGTGAGAGCTCGATCTTACCTTCGAATTGGTTGTTTCCGTGTACTTTAGGATGTATTCGGCCGTCAACGTTTTCCTCATGCTGCAGGCGACGCTCGGCCATTCGATCGCCATGTACGTGATTGTGAGTTCATTCCAACATTTAGAGGAGTCTTTCAAATTGTTCCTCCTTCCAGTTCGATATGTTCTTCAAAGGATTCAATCGAAAGTTCACCAACCGCTTCCCGAACGTTCACAAACAGGTCTGCTTGCTTAAGATTCGTGTGGATGAAAGAGCTCATTCTTGTTCAGGTCGTGGACAAGGGCTTCCGCACGTTCTGGGTTCTGCTCACCTACTTCATGGCCGTCCTTATCCCCCGCCTCGAGATCATGATTCCGTTGGTGGGAGTGACCAGCGGAACGCTCTGCGCCCTCGTCTACCCGCCCATCCTGCAGACGATTTCCTTCTGGGACGAGTGGAAAGTGGGTTCCTTTCCCTCAAGCCGTCTATTTCTTTCCTCGATTCCAGACCCTCGAGCCGGCCAAGCGGTGGACGAAGATCGGCCTCAACGTGGTGATCGTCATGATCGGCGTGTTCGCCATCGGCGCTGGACTCTACGCAAACATCTACGAGATTCAGAAGTCGATCGCCCCTCAGCTGTTCGACTTTTGATTCCCCGACTGTGCCTTTTGTTCCCATTAGTTCGCCATCCGATTGAGTGCTTATTTATTCACACCTTTTCTCACTTTCGTCCACTTTGAACATTTCTTTTATGCGCTACGGGATTCTTCTTTGTACACGGGATTTAATCAAAAGGACGAGAAACGTTTGATCGCTGCGCTCTCCTCTCGCTAGTCCACACATCGCCCAGCAATGCCGACGAGCACGAGTCTTCTGTCCAACTGTACGATCCACCTCTACAACTCTTCTCCTATCGTCACACCTTCCGATTGCAATTGGATCAACTCCGAATAAAGTTTTAAGTGCAATAAGCGAAGACTAAAGGGCACTTCGGTTTGTTCCGTTCGATTTATCTTGAGCGTTTTTCGTCTCATTCCAATTTCCTATCGTTCAGGCCATGGACGACGTGATCACGAATCTCAAGGACAAGTCGGTCCAGTCGGCGGTCAAGAACCTGCTGGTCTACAGCTTGACCATCCTGCTCGTCCCGCTGGGCTCCATGTTCTTGCTGAAGTCGTTCGTGTTCGAAGGCAAGTGGCTCTGCTTTCTTGCGGTGGATCACATGCTTCTTGCTGCAGCCGTGCTCGGCTACGAGTCCTCTCAAGCGATGATGATTTCGGCCGTGATCGCGGTGATCCTCGTCCACGTGATCCTCGGCTTCTGGATCGTCGCCGCGTGCAAGGAGGACCCCGCGCAGAAGGTCAAGAAGCAGGACTGAGGCCGCTCTCTCGTTTGTACATGGATTTTCCGTCTTTTGTGCAACTTAATCACGCCTTGAATTCACTTAGCCGCCTTTTGTATTCGATTGTCTAATAAAAGTGTGTTCAGTGGTCGGGGTCCTTCTAATCGTCCGTATTCCCTCCTTCCTTCGTTGTCAGGGATCTCCTCTTTTGTTTATGACTCAAGACGGTTGTCGCTTCTTGTGCATGTGATCAATAAATGCAGTGGTTGGTGCAAGAGCTTGCAAAACGAACAAATCGTGCACTTTTGATTGGCATAGCTGCCTCTGATGAAAGAAGTCGTATAAGGTCGTAATTCGGCCGGTGTTCGGTCCGCCTTTTCCGTGCTGTTTGCCTCGCGGTTTACAGCTTTTTCTGCGTGATTAACTCTCGCTTAAGTCCGCTATCATCAAGGGACAGAGCGGAGCCGTTGAGTTCGCTTCTTAAGACGATAAAAATCACTGTGGTTCTTGTTGTTGTTCGAAGCGAGCAGTCATGAGCATCTTTGTGCAGTCGTCCGTCTACTACGCCACGTACCTCACCTTCCTCTTTCTCTTCTACGCTCTCGTGTGGATCGTGCAAACGGTAACGAGCCCGTCCGTGGTCGAGTTCCTCGTCTTCTGCGGGAGCGATCACTCCGCTCCGTCCTTCATGTCGGCCGGCCGGGATGTCCATTTGATTCATTGAGGTCGTCTGCCTTTAAGTCTGTACATTTTCTTTTGTTTATTTCGTCAATAAATTGAAAGCAGGGCAATGAGAAAACCCAGTGAAATGAACACCGCGCTGATCGGGCGCCTGGCGAAGCCATCCGCCTTCGATTCGAGAGCGGACGGCATGGCGTGAACGGAGGAGTGGTTGAGTGGAAGGAGCTCCTCGTGCTCGATACTCCCCTTTTGGCTTCTGCCCACGGCGTTCCTTTCGGCGATGTCCGTGTTGCGCATGTAGGCGGCGACCTCGTTGAAGCGATTCACGCGCTGGAAAACCGTCTGCTCGGCGTTCGGCTTTGTGAAACTAAACGAGTGAATGATCAAATGCAGAGGTGGTTGAACATGCATAACGGTGTTGTCCACATGAGACGACTTTGTATTCTCTGCATCTCGTTTCTGAAAGCCCCGCTTATTGTGAAACCCACTGCAATGCGGCTACCTGGAAGACGCTGTACGTGATCGAATCGCCGGCCTCGTGTTCCTCGTCAAAAAGACGGGCCCTCGATTCGAACAGGCGAGTGTTGCCGTCCTCTTTGGACTTGGCGATCATTCGGCAACGCCAAACGCCCGCATCGCCGGCCGATTTGCGTCGAATCCGCATCGCGTACCAATGGCGTCGCTCCTCGAACTCGAATTGAATCCGCCCGTCCCAATTGGCGAGCAGATTCGAATGTCCGCGCGTTGTCTTCCACTCACGCACCGTGAAGTTCCTCCCGCCCGCTTCTTCCATCCACTGGCCGGGTTGCAGCTTCCCGTGGACGAACGAAAGGACGGTCTTGTTCTCGTGCAGCCAGACAATGCTGATCTTCGTCTAAATCTGGGATTAGCCGTGTTTGTTGCTTTCTTCTACCTTCTGCTCGAGCGAAAGCTGCGGGCATTGCAAAACAAACGCCGGCTTCTCTTGTTGCTGCTTCGGAAAGGCGTTCGGGCGATGCCGATGACCTGAAGTAATTGGTATATTCGACCAGAACTCCTCGCATTACCGAGCAGTCCGTGCAGGTGCCGTCGTTGTCTGCTTTCAGTGGTTGAACCGCAGATGATTAGGTAGACGAACGGGAGGAAGAAACAGCTACGAAACATTCGGACAGCAATACTCGTCAACTACAATCGTCCTTTTTACTCCTGGGCTCAAAAGTGAAAAGAACTCGGGGAATTGGATTCGAGTCCGTCGAATGGCCGCTTCCTCAATTGCGCACAATTGGCCACAGAGCGAAACTTTTGATGCGAATTGCGAGCGGAAATCCACTTTCTTTGTGTTTCGAGGACATGCCCCCGCTTATCCAATTGTTTAGCAAGAAGATGGTAAGAAAGGCGGGGGTTTATTTGTGCTCATCAAACGAAGATGGAATGTTTGGAAGAAGACAAACGCAATCCCGTTCACAACTCGTCCATTCCGGGAGCGGGCGGCAGCTTCGGGTCGTGGACGCACTTGAAGTTTCCGCCAACTTGCAGTGGACGGAACGGATAGCAGCAGCAGAAGCAAGACTTCACCTTCTTTCCGTCCTTATCCGCTCTGCAACCACAAATGCCCTCTTTTTTGCATGAAGCACTCACTTCGTTTGCGGCACACAGCTGTACCATTTCAGATCGTACAGTTGCTGACGGAAAGGCGCCTCGACGCTGCTCAAGTCCACGTGCTTCGACGGCCACAATTGGCACTCGCCGCCGTTCGCCTTCAGGAGGTCGTAGTCGAGCTCGCAGGCGTCCGTCTGCTCGAAGCCCTTCAGATCGCGACGATTGCAGACCTTTTCGGACACGAAAAAGGGCATGATCGCCCGACCGCCGGGGATTACGAACGGACTGAACAGAAAATGAATGCGACAAAAGAAAGAAGGAAGTCAGACCTCAGATTGCACGATGAGGAGCCGCCGTAACCGCACGACTGTCGATAGGCACTAGGAATCCGTCGAATCAAACGGAACACGTGGGAAAAAGAGCTCACCACAGCCCGCAGGGCTTGGATCCAGAGCGCATCACGAGTTGCATGTAGTTGAAGAAAGAATCTAGGGCACTCTCGTACTTTCCGACAAACTTGAAGAACCAGTGCTGTCTACACACGCCCGTCAATTGTTGGAGGTATGTCTTCTGAAAGAAATGAAGGAGATTTCGCATAACGCTCACAGTCGACGACGAACATTGTTCTTCATGTCCGGCCACACGCACGGCCCCCAGCTGCTCCACGACGAGCAGACATCCGTTCGTTTGACGTCCGAGTAAACAGCCGCTAATTGGGCATTCGCTAAACGATACTTGTGGTCATAAGCCACAACTATTCAGCTACTCACCGCAAAAGAAAAGCAGGGAAAGCGTTAGGACGATCAGTTGTAGCCGCATTTTGAGATCGCAAGGAGTGAACAGCCGGGAACAAACGGAAGATGATCGAAATTATGACGAGCGTTTCGTCCGCCGCACCGGCAGAACATCCCGCCCGCTCGCCCACTTCTTTCTTTCTTAATTGACCCATTTGCAGAAGGCGAGAGGCGAAACACGATCGCTCATTACAGAGGTTTCGAACAAAAAACTGCGAAGTGCGGCGAAGATCAATTGACCCCCCTTCCCACTACTTTCGTTTCGTATTTTGCCCTCATTGCAACACTCGGTTGAGTTCTGAGCATCCCACTCGTCCGAATCGAAAAAAGTTTATTGATCGTCAAACTGAAAGATGAAAGAAGGCCGTTCACACGCATTTGGATTGAGTAAAGAAAGAACTAACTAGAAAGAAGAGCAATTGATTAGTGGAAAGAACAGTCGTAAGGCATAAATAATCGAAGGAACAATTGCACTTAAGAGGGGGCTGTTTGGCGTACGCGCAGTGACGTTAAAGCTGCTGGAGGATGACCGCATTCTGCATTTCGGGAGCAAACGAGGGCGGAATGAAGGGATCGCCCGCATCGCACTCGACGGCCACCGGATTCATTCGAGTCGCTTCTTTCGGCTCGTGGGCGTGCGGAAACATCGACGAGGCGCCGTTGAACGTCAGGAGGTCATGCTCGTGAGCGAAGTCTCCCATGCCCGATTCCAAGGCCTCGAAACTGATGGGCAGCAGAGGCGACGTGGAGAGGATGCTCTCCGTCGGGTAGTGCAGGCGGTCGGCTTCGAACGGTTTGGCGGGGGGAATTTCCTGCACCGGAGCGGGCACAGAGGTCACGTACGCCACTTTGGGCCGGTAGTCGGCGGGCGGGAAGCCGAAGTGAGCGGGCGGCGGGCAAAAATTGGGGTCGGGCATCGGCAGCCCGTTCAAGAAGCTGCAAGTGCAACAATTAGGAACACTCTCTTGTTCCGACCACTCGCTTGGGATGCGCGGGAAAGCGGAAGTGCGGGTGGGGAGCGGCAATCCGGACTTGTCCATCGGCCAGATTCCGCAGGTAGGGATGCTGAGCGTGAACGAACTCCGGCCGTTTGGCTGCCGGCCCGTCGGCGGAATGGAGGAAGACGGAGGTCTGGGGCATCAGTTGTGGGCGCAACGCTTGCACACTGCCGTTCTCCACGTTCCGTCCGTCATAGGACCGTTTGAGCGCCTTCAAAAGTGGGATGATTGTTTCCATTCGTCCATGTGCACTCACTTGACGTTCAGCAGCCATCGGGAGCTCCAGGTTGGTTGAGTTGTTGCACCGTTTCTTCGCGCAAAGGGCCCCGGGCATGAAGCGGTTTTCGAAGAATCTGAACGAGAAGGAATGATTGCTCCTCGCTCGCGAACTGTACCTTTTGTCAAGACAAACGAGACACGTCAAGCAGTCCTGAAGACGACAATCCTCGCACGCCGCACACCCAATGCGGGCTTTGAAATTGGGCGCATCTCTCTTCAAACCTGCGCATAATTCGGCCGTAAATCAGCATTCAAACGAACCTGCAGCCGGTTTTCCAAGACGCGAAGGCATCTTCGTTCCAAACAGCTCTGCTTCTTCACGCCCGGCCCGCCGAACAGGGGAGAGTCCAGGCAGAACGTGCAGACGCCACACGGCTTCCGCGTGCAGCCTCTGCACTGCCCGCATCGTTGGGATCGGTTCAACGAGACGGTCGTGGCCGTCGGAGTGGACGGCGTCGACGCGGAGGAGGCGGCGACGTTCGGCGGAAGGCGGGCGTACGCGTGGTGCGGGTGGAACGAGAGGAGGTCCGGCGGTCGGTGGAAACGCGGCGGGAGGGCGGCCACGTATTGTCGGGAGAATCCGGGCGGCTGATCGACCCCCGCATTGTTGAGCGTGATCGTGAGGTGCGGAACGGGCGGCGCGACGGCCTCGATCCGCCCGGCCGGTCCGGGTTCTTGAGCACTCATCGGCTGCAAGGGAGCGGATGAACCGAAAGCTCTTTAGCCCACGAACGAGAACCCCGTCAAGCGAGCGCCCAGAAGTCGAAAACAAAACGAATCAAAACGAAAAGAACTAGCGGTTCACCACGTTTGTTCTTATTGGAAACACGAATCGAAACCTTCGCGGGTTTGAGTCACCCACTAATATCGAGCAAGCAGGCAGCAAGCGGCGATTCATGTGTTTTCATTCAGCTGAAGGGAACACACGAGTTTCTTTTCCTCACTCCACTGTTCCTTCTCCTGCTCCAAGCGCAAGAGAAGTGAACTTTAAAGTGCAAAGTGAAAAACGAGTGAGGAACACGTTCGATCATAAGATTGAATTGAATAAACGAACGCACATGTTGCGGATTAATCCGCCCGCTCAGCGAACGGCTCGCTCTCCAAAAATTGAAACACGCGAACGACGGAGCGGCATTTGAAATTCGCGGAAAGTGGCATCGCATCATCAAAAAACGACTTCAGCGAGCGAAAAGAGAAGTCTTTTATTATAATAGTCTTTAGGGTTTTCGGGAAATTTTATGGTGAAACGACAAGAGCGTGTATGCGAAACAGCTGCAGGCGGAGGAAGAAGAAAAGAAGAGGAGGACGAGGAAATAAGAATACAACTTACACTAAAGCCCGTTCTTCCCTCCCGCTTCTTGTTCTTTTCTTTCTGCTCCGTCTTCGTCTTTTAGAGAATACAAGAGGCGGTGGCGTAAATCTATTACTCGATATTCAATTCTAAACAAAATGCGGAGCACTTAACCCATCCCTCTTGCCTGCGATGAATGAAGCTTTTTGATCTTTGCGAGTTCTTGCCCCTGCTCTCTCTCCTCAAATCAACACACATTGTGAATGAATGGCGGGGAGGCGGCGGACGAACAAGTGCGAGCAAATATCCGAAAAGAAGAAAGATTGGGGCGGCTGAGGAATGAGGGCGAAGCAACGGAAAAGAGCGACAAGATTAGTAATAAACTGAATGTTTCCACATTTCGCAAACCGCCCACAAGTTAAGAAGTCGGACATCTTGGTCGTGCAAATGAGCGGACATAAAAACTAGTGCTCGCTCGAGTTGGTCGGAAGGCGGCAGGCAAATGGGCGAGAAAGGCGGAAAGCTTTTTCAAAACGGGCACTATCAATTGCAATTTATTCTTCACGAATAGCCTCCTATTTCTGCTGACAACGGGCAAGCGGAAGGAGGGCAGCGGAGATCTGAAGACGTCCGGTCCGCCACGAAGCTCAACTTGTCGCCCCGCACTCTCGAACACAAGTGAAGAGCAATAAATTTGGCTGCTCTCGTCCATTAGGGCTGACCGAAACACTCGCGGGTCATTGAGTCGTCGTGATTGGAGGGCGGGCGAGCGGGCAGGCAGGCGATTATAAACGACAATAAGATGGATAGTCGGAAGCGGAATTCTCGAGCGAAAGAAGCGACTAAACGAGGACGAGCGACGAAGATGCGAACCGAAATGCTCACGTTTGTTCGTTCAACTCCTCGTCTTCAACGGGAAAAGTACGAACAGAATACTCACCGTCGTTGTGGTTTTTCCTTTTTGTCCATTCCTTTCTGCCTTCCTCGCCGCCGGCTCCTCTTCGCCCCCGTCGTCCACTTCGACGAGCAACTTCTTCAAAAGAAACACCACCCGTCGCAACCAATTTTGCACATAAACGGGGGCTCCTCGTCAATTACTTATCTCAGCCTCTTTCCGCGCGACAGTTTAATCCCCAATCGAACAATGCGGATTGACCGCATGCGCGCTTTCCTTCCTTCCTTTTTGACCCCCGTGCGCCCCCGACCCACCGACCGACGGACAGCCCCGCCAGCCACCTCATGCACTCAACTACCTTGACTCGAATGCGCAAATAAAAAAGACGAAACATTCCATTGTACTTCTTCTTCCTCCTCCGTCTTCTTGTTCGTTTGGCGGCCGGTCACTTGCAGCTACCGAGTTCGTGAGGCCCGTCTTTTCGACGGTGTTGGTCGAGCGGACGGCCGCCCGGTGCTCGCTGCATGTAATGTTCATTGTAAACAACAGCGAGTGAGTGGGGACTTCGCATCTCAAAACCGCTCAACTCTCCCGCCGACTTAAGCAGCGAACTGGTGGACTAATTTCTTCTCTCCCTTCGAACCACAAACCACTCCGAGCGCATTCGAGGGAAACTCCTGGACAAACAGTAAGCGAATATGCCCGTAATTTGTATGCACCATTGAGCAGGAAGCTTCTTTTGTTTCCGCCGGCCGAAACATCGAGACGAAAACGAAGAAGAATGTTTGATTCGAATGATGTTTGAGCCGAATTGAATGGAGTTTCCAAATACGACTGTGATTGCCGACTCGCATGTGTTTCACCGATGACACCCGGCCGCTCGTCATTCGCAGTCCGCCCGCCGCCCCCGAACTGCCGACGGTCAGTCGATTGGAAACGGATTACGGCGTGTTTGTACGAATTTGTGGCCAATTGCGGCCGCCTTTCTTTCGGGCGTCTTCCCAAAACGTGAGTTGATGGATTCGACCCAGTTCGTTTGGCCCCCACTGCCTCCTCGCGGACACGACTGTTGGCCGTTTGGGCGAAAACGAGACGCACACGAGACGAGCACTTGGGAGCCATTGTTTTGGTGGTTCGAATATAAACATTGGGCTTTCTTCTGCTAAGTGAAGAACTCGGCCCTCTTGTCTTTCGTTACTCCCTCCCTTCTCGACATTCCGAAGCGACGGGTTTCGAGGCGCGCCGCTCCCGACGCGTCCCTCGAGGCCAAACGGTTCGTGTTGTGACTCCGTTTGGACGAGAGAACGCCTCAAGACGGCGGGATTCGGAGAGATTCGCGCCGGCGATATGCCCGTTTTGAAACAACCAGGGGATTCGGCCGGCTTTTTGTCTTCGGAAGGCGGGCATTTTATTCAAATTGCGTTCACGTGAACGCCTCCCCGCCGGCCGCGTTTTGTTGACGTGTGAACGACGTGGTCGGTGGTGTTTTCGGTTTGGACGGGCACTTCTGCTCATCCCCCGACTCCCAATCGAATCCCGCTTTGATGTTCGCTGTTAGCAGATGAGCATTCGGGGGCTGAGCGTTGTTCTGAGAGATTTGTGATTGAAAACCGCCCGTTTCTTCCTCTGTTGACCAACCGTGCGTGTCTACCGCGCCTGACAACGTCTAGCTGGAATCTAACCGCTTCTTTTCGTTGCAGGCCCCAAACCAAAATGAACACGATTGCGACTGACCATCAGGAGTGCATGGGCTTGCTGTCCAGCGACACGCGCAAGAAGCTGGCCCTCTCGTCCACCGTGGAGTCCATGCCGAACAGCGTTCGTTGCTTTCGTGCCTATCGATTATTCTTTTCGATTGTTTCAGCTCCAAACGATCGAAAAGCCGGTGATTCTCATGGTCGCGCCGAAGATCTTCGAAGACACCAGCTGCGAGGACACTCGACGGAAGTTCGTCGCGCTCGACACGAACTGAGCGATTGGTGGCTTTTGCTCGTCGACTATTCGGTCCTTCACTCACCTCCAATCCGTGTACACAATACCTTGTCGATTTGTTCTCAACGTACTTCTCCATTGGTTCTTTTGGACCGAATAAAGATGGCTGTAAAATAACCACCGTGATCGGAACGGAAACGGGCGAACAATAAGCAACGATGGATTGCACGTGTGTTTGCACTGGAATGCGACGATCAAATTGCAACTGACATCCGCGCAATAATCGCGAGAGATCAAAAGGGCCCCATTCGCCTGCTTGACCGCCCGAACAGACGGGATCAAAGGCGATTATCACGTCCTCCGTCGATAAAAAGTGCGAATTTCGGGACTTCCGCCGAGAACGCGGAAGGGACGCGCGAATCGAGAGGATTAGCGGCGGCCAAGGGGACGTTCTTTTCGCTTATGATTTGTGTTGAACCTCCGAATCGACCACTGCTTCGTTTGATCTTCTCGACTACCGGTCACCTACTTCTGCTCTCGCCGTTCACTTCCTGCGAACAAGGCCGGTTGGTCAGTGGCCGGCAGGTAATCACTGTTGTTTTTTTCTTCCTAACAACGATCATAGCCTGTTCAGATCGCTTTCGATGTTCTCATGCCAGGACTTCTTTCTCTTCTTTTTGTCGAACTGGATCCTGTGCTCGAGAACGGCGGCGATGTTCCTCCCCGACACGAACGTGAACGTCCTGATGGGCGCTCAGCAGTTGAAGGTGGCCGTCAAGTCGGTGGAGCCCTTGAACAAGACCAAACTCTACCGCATGGGAAAGATCTTCGACGGCCGGCTGGTCCTTCCGTTCGTCGGCATTGCGGACCAGGACGAGCAATCGGCGAGTAAAGAAGAAGAAGGGTTGTACGTGAGTCCTTCCGTTCGGGGCTACGTGATCTACAATCCGGTGAGCACGCCTGCCTCCCGTTCTTTTCATTGCTTCTGCCCTCTTCAGATGATGGACCACTTCACGATCAGCTGGGATTCCGTCTTCAACTACACCACCCACTTGAACTACGGCGGGCGGGGATTGGAGCTCTCCGATCTGAAGGTGTTCGACGGGAAGCTGCTTGCTGTGGACGACAAAACGGGCGTCATTTTTCGGTGAGCAGACGGGGAATGGATGCGATGAGAGTTCGAATGCAGGCTCACAAAGAAGCTGGCCATCCCGTGGGTCATTCAACCGGACGGCGACGGCTTCGACAACAAAACCTTCAAGAGCGAGTGGATGACCATCAAGAACGAGGAGCTCTACGTTGGAGGGTAATCGGAACACAAAGGAATGAAGAACGCTTCTTTCCAGCTACTTAAAGGAGTACACGACGCCCGACGGGAATTTTCTCAACGACAAGCCGCTCTGGATCAAGGCACGTCTGCAGGAAGGATTGAGTAACAGTCGTTGTGTTCAGGTCGTCGATCGTTTCGGTCACTTGAAGCACGTCTATTGGGGCCGACAAGCAAAAGCGATTCGGGGCTCGTTGGGCATTAACTTTCCCGGTTACATGGTCGCTACTTTTTTCTTGATGCTTTCTGACTAAACCTTTTAGATTCACGAGAGTTGCCAGTGGAGTGAGATCCACCAGCAGTGGTTCTTCTTGCCCCGACGAGTGTCCTGGATGCCGTACGACGAGGAGATGGACCAGCAGCGGGGCTCGAACGTTCTCATCATGGCCGACGAGTCGTTCACGAAATTCTCCTACGTGCGGATCGGAAGCGTGCAGCCGACTCGCGGCTTTTCCGCCTTCCAGTTCATTCCCGGTACGTGTTGGAGCGATTTCACTTCTCATTGACATTTCATTCTTAGGATCGAGGGACGAGGTGATCATCGCATTCAAGTCGGAAGAAGTGGAGGGCTGGCCGCTTTCTACGTACGTCCTCATCTTCAACATCCACGGCCACGTGTTCTTCGAATCGAAGGTGCCGGTGGAAAACGTGAAGTTGGAAGGGCTCGAGTTCTTCGATTGGAAAATGAGTGAATAAACAAACGGAGTGGACGTGTCCAAATTGATTTTCAATCAGTTAAACGAGTAAAAATCGGAGCAAGCGGTTTTGAACCGTTTGCGCTCAGAAGAAGCCAAAAATACGCCATGTTTATTGAACGTGTTCCTTCGATTAGCACTCGAGGTGATGCGAAGCTTCCGCCCACCTCATTTCGCCCTCCGTGCACACACACCTCCCGCCGCCGCCCGCACCGCCGCCCGCCTGCGGATCCGCCCGTTCGAGCGGCCAAGCGATCCGCCGGACGAAAATCCAATCGGCCGATCGACGGGCGAAAAAGCGGCCGGATCGAAGAGAGCCGCCCGCCCGGTGGTCAAAGTGCGTCTGGGCCGCGGGCGGCGTCTTTCTATTATCTCTCGGCTTCCTCTTGGCCAGTTGCAGCCCTCTCCTCCACACGTTCAAGCGGTCTTTCCGCTGTGTTGTCTCCGCTGTACTCACATACGCTCTCCCGGGTACAGAGCTCGTATCCGGGCCCACGTCTGCGAGATCAAGACGAATCGGAGAGCGTCCGGCCGCTCGTCGACAGCTGGACGAATGCCGACAAGCGGCCCGAGACGCCTGTTGCTCAAGCCGTCCGTTTGGAGCTCGTTCGAAATTGTGGGCGAGGCCGGTGGTCATGATGAGGGCTCGTTCGAAACGCGTTCGACATTCAAATCTCGTGGTCAGCAGGCGGAGTTCGCTCGTTCATTTGATCGTTCGTGTTCACGTCGTCATCCTTTGTTCCTCGCGATCAAAACGAGCGGTTTCTCGTTCGTTTTGTTTTGATCCGGGCGATCGATCGGACGGGCCGTCGGATTTGTTTTTTGTTTTCGGTCTTCCAAGATCCCGAACGGCCATTTTGCCCGCTGGCTCGGCGCTCGTTCATTACTCTTCGCTTTCAGACGTCTGTTCGCTCAAACGTTGTGGGCGCCCGACACTAACGCGCACTGATCAAAATCCACCATGAATATCGTGGGTTTCTCTCGCATTTTCGAAGAGAAAGAAGTCCTGGTTGCAGGTCCGTCAGTCCAAATTCCGGCACGTGTTTTGCAAGCCGATCAAGCACGATGATTGCATGCAAGACATCCGCATCACGGAGATTACGTGGGACGCGCTCTTCTCGGCCGTCAACCCGAAGTTCATCGCGATCATCAACAAGGGATCCGGCGGCCCGTTCCTGGTCATTCCCGTCAACAAGGCGAGTGCTCACTTCGATCTTATTTTACACGCGTAACGTGGATTGCAGGTTGGGCGAATCAATCAGGACATGCCCTTCGTCGATGCCCACCGCGCGCCGTGCCTCGAGATCAAGTGGTCGCCCTTCAACGACCACGGTTCGTTCTCTTTTTTGGAGCGTGATTCAAACGAACTGCTTTCAGTGATCGCCAGCTGCTCGGAGGACACCACCGCCAAGGTGTGGCTGATCCCGAAGGGCGGCCTGGTGCGCACGCTGAACGAACCCGTGGTTGAGCTCTCGGGGCACCAGAAGCGAGTGAACACAATCGAGTGGCATCCCACGGCCAACAACATCCTTTTCTCGGCCGGTAGGCATGTCCCACAATCTACTTTTCTCACTCGCTCGTGGATTGCAGGAGCCGAAAACGTGATCCTCGTGTGGAACGTGGGGAATGGCGAGGCGTTGATGGAGATCGCCGGCCATCCCGATCAAATCTGGTCGATGGCCTTCAACTACGACGGGTCCCGTTTCGTCACCACGTGCAAAGACCGCAAGATCCGGATTCTGGACAGCCACTCCGGCGCCGTCCTGCACGAGGGCATGGGCCACGAGGGAATCCGCCCCCAGCGAGCGGTGTTCGTGAACGGCGACCGGATCTTCACGACGGGCTTCACGAAGCGATCGGAGCGACTGTACGCGTTGCGCACGCAGGAAAACCTCTCCACTCCGATCGTCGAGGAGGAGATCGACACGTCGAACGGCGTGCTCTTCCCGCTGTACGACGAGGACAGCTCGCTCATGTACCTGGCCGGCAAAGTGAGGGCACAGCTGCTCATTTCTCAGTTTTATTCCGCTTGCTTCCAGGGCGGCTCGGCCATTCAGTACTACGAGATTAACGACGAGGCGCCCTACGTCCACTACATCAACACGGTGAGCGCATTCCATTCTTTCCCACCGTTGATTCTTTTCTTTGCAGTACACGACCAACGGTGAGCATTTCTTTGTGGATTTTCCTTTCTCTCGCGTTAATGAACCACGGCAATCGTTTGTTCAGAGCCCCAACGAGCGATCGCCTTCATGCCGAAGCGCGGCCTCAACCACGTCGAGAACGAGATCAGCCGGTGAGTGCTCGACCAAGAGGAAGCTCATGAGTGTGTTCAGAATCTACAAGGTGACCACCAAGGGCGTTGTGGACGTGCTCCAATTCTTTGTGCCGCGCAAGTCGGATCTCTGGCAGGCGGATTTGTACCCGGACACCCGCAGGTGAGCGGCCGTGGAGTCGAAGCAATCATCCCGCTCTCCTTCAGCACCGAGCCCTCGATGACGGCGGAGGAGTTCGCGGAGGGGAAGAACGCGCCGCCGAAGCTGGTGCCCGTGAACGCGGCGGCGGCCGAGGCCAAGCCGAAAATCCAGGTGGCCAAAAAGGCGAACATTCTTTCGCAGCTCGCGCCCACCGCCCCCGAGCCGGCCGAGGCGCCCGCCCCCGCCCGCCAGCGTGCTCAAGCGGCGCCGCGGGTGGACGAGGACATGGGCATCGTGCCCGTGAACCGCGAGCCTCAACGCCGTCAGTCGCCGCCTCGCGCCCGCCACTCACCGCCGCAACGTCAACGTTCGGTAAGCCCGCCGAATCCGATGGTCCCGAAGCGGGCGGTGAGTGACGGCGGATGTTGTCTTTTGATTCTCCTTTCGTTTGCAGGTCCAACTGAAGCCGCGGGAGCAGCGCGACGAGGGCTTGGGACCGCAAAGTGCGGGACAGAAGCGCGCGGCCGCCGAGCTCGACCGCATCCGCCGCGAGCAGAACCGCGTCGCCGCGGAGGGCGAGGAGCCGCCGCCGGCCCCCCGTCAAGCGCCGCAGCCGCAAGCGTCGCCGTCGTCCCGACCGACCAGCGCGACCCCGTCCGCGCGCCGCTTGAGCAACACGTCGACGGCGACGACCAACGCCGAAGGAGACGAGGACCTGCTGGCGACGATCGAGCGCATGAAGGTCGTCCTCCGCCAACACGAGCGCCGCATTCGAATCCTCGAGGAGCACGCCGCGGAGCAAAACATGAGCCAAGCGTACGGCTTCTGATGGCGCGGCAGGAGAATTCTCATCGTCCAGCGTATACTCCCCCTTTTGCCTTCTTTTTTCTCATGTGCAGACGCATAAACCGTAGCTTCGTTCTGCAAGCCTTGAGGGAAAGAAGACCGCGAGCGCAAGTCTCTTTGAACGTCGATTTTTTGATTTGTTTTTTTGCCCTAATCAAAGGCGATGTGAGGAACCGATTGAAAAGCGTGTCGTTGTTTTTGGCCTTGCTTGTCAAAGCAATCGCCAACCCCTCGTGCGCCAGCGATTTGGCAGCGTTTTTTGTTAGTCGAGAAGCGCGATCGAATTCGAAAAGATGGACCGCCAATTCGAAAGATTTTTTGGGCCGTTGCTTCGACGGCGCCAATCAGGACCTAGCAGCAAAAACAAGAAACGAGAATCGGAAGAGAACAAACGGGGATTGCAAAAAACCGAACTTTTTGCTTCTTTTTTGCTCATTGCGAGGCCATTTTTCTGCTCGCGCAGTCGCTTCATGCCCGCCGTCAACGACGCGCGTCAAGTCCCGCCGAACGACCAATTGTTTTTTGGATTTTGAACGTGTTTTTGCCAAGCGCCGAAGCGGGCCGCGCGAGCAAAACGACGCCGTTCTCGAGTTCGTTCTTGCCGTGGGCGCCACGTTGAGGCAGGGCTTCCGCACAGCACAGACGCGCTCTCCGCGTTTGTAGTTATTTTTGTCTCCCAAAATCGAAGAGTTCCAGCGTGTCCGTTCGCAGCGTGCGCAAAATCGTCGACGCAGCCAACGAGGGCTCGTTTTTGGACGGCGTGCAGCAGACGATCGAACGAGGTGTCGACGAGGAGGCGCCTTGCCGGAACTTTTTCTTTCGAGGGGGTCCTTTCGGTGAGCGGGAGGTTCATCGAAGGGGCTCGTGCTTGGCTGTCGGCTTTTCTCTTGGGCTCGTCCTGTTGCCGACCGTCGCCTTCGACGACTTGCTTCCACGTGGGCGGCGAACGCGCGGACAAACGAGATCAGTTTATCGACAGCACGTGGAGAACAAAAGGCGCCGAACGGCACACAGAATTTTATTGAACTCTTTGGGCGGCACTCCTCACGGCGAAAAGCTCGAGCGGTCATCCCGCGGGCGGCGGTCCTCAATCGAAGGCGGCCGCGTCGACGTCTCGCGGCCAGAAGCGTCGCGGAAGGACGTAGTTGTGGCCGGCGGCGCGCTTGCCGAATCGCGGCGGCCCGCCCGGTCGGAACTTCTTCCCTGCAAACGGATCCGAGTGATCAGCCCTCTCGTCTTCTTCCACTCACAGGGGATCATCACTTCCTCGTCCTCGATGCCGCCGGGTACTGAAAATCGAAGGATTATTTCTGTCTAGTTCACGGAAACAACAACTACAGACTACTCAGAATCCAGTTGTTTTGCCCTGCATACGAAGTTTGTTTTTGGAGGCGAACGGCGAAAACAACCGAAAAGTTCGCCCTCGACCATCGATCGGCTCTGCGGTTGCATCCGGCGGGCGGACTCGGAAATGCATGAGTCCGCGCGGTCTATTTTCTCTTTCTGACTTCATGCATTCCCGAGTGGGTGTCCCAATTCGAATCATTCGCGTGCTTCCGCCCGCCCGCTTGTGCTGCGGAATGTAGCCGACGGCCAGCTGTTCGCGTAAAACGGGCCCCGGGGTCATAGAGGACGTCATTGGGGGCGGATGACTAAACGGCTACCGTACTCCCCGCGTCCCCAAACGAGCCCGAAATTACGAAAGTTCGGTTTGACTCAAAGGAATTAGTTTTCCGCGAAGAAGACGGCCGGATGTCGTCCACGCTTGTTGCGTAAACGAGAAGGCGGGGGATTAGCCAAACGAGTGATGTTTCGGGCAGACTACTCGGAGTCAACCCATCTGAAGGCTTACTCACATTGAGCGCCCGCGCACATGACCAGCAGCAGGACGATCAGCAGGGAGAACAGGCGGGAGAATTGCATCGTCCGAACGATTGACTCAACTCCGAGGTCCGAAGCGCCGCGCGTCCGTCACCTACAAAATGCGAATGAATTCGAGAGCAGGCGGAAAGACGGCTGAAAGTTGCGGCTATGATCTCACACGCACCGAAATAGACGACGCGGCGCGCCTTAAACGAAAACTAAACGAAAATAAACGTGGTCACGTTCAAGATCCGCGGATCTCATTACAATCGACGCGCAAATGGACGATGGAAAGCGTTCTGGGCGGTGCGTCAAGAAGAAAGCGAAGGCGGTAAGCGGATAGCACTTTGCCCTCGCGGACTCAAAGAAGAGGACCGTACGTTTGGCAAAAGAGGATCCCGACCGTCCGCGCCCGCAAGCCACGCCCCATTGCGTGCCGTCGGCCGTGTCGTCCTCGAATATCCCCCCGAAGTCGCTGGAGGGCGTTGATGTGCTCGACGGGGAGGGAGCTTAAATTGCAATTTCTACCCAAACGACGTCCAGGCGGCCGGCGCAGGGAGGATTACGTTGACGGCAAAAGTTGATCGAATTTTCGAACGAAAAGGTGCGAAATTTCAGCGAATTCGTTCGAATTGTGGACTCTTGGCTTTGAGCGGACAAAACAAAGCCATCCAATCGGTTGTGCAAACAAACTACCTAGAATGGCGAGAATAAGCACTTGTCATGTTCAAGCAGGACGATTTGCCGATGACTTCTTCGATCCATAGAGGGGCCGTACAGAAAACCTTTGGCGCCCAAAAGATCGCCGTCACCGTCTTCTGTTATCCACGTTTTTGATTTAAACGCCGATACGTTGTTGGGGCCAGGAGTTTATTTTAAAGAAGGCATGGTCAAAGGAGAACACGTCGTTCACAGGAACAGATGGAAAGATCAATGCGGGTGCATTCCGGACAGCGAACTTGAGTCGGCGAGAAGGAAGGCGACACACGCTGAAAGAAGGTGATCACTCCCGTCCACAGTCTACCGAACAAACCAGCAGGAGAGCGGAGAGCGGCCTGCTCCATGCAGCGCTGGAGCATCCTACGATGGAGATCCAATGGAGAGGTGGGCGTGCAGCTTTTCCTTCGTCCTCCATCCCACTCGGCAGCTCAACGATGTCCACTTGGTGTCGGTCCAGTTGCTGCATCGCAGCAAGTCCAATCGATCGGCTGGAACGAGGGTGATGGATGGGGACTCATTCCAACGGAGTACTCACCAGTGGAATATCGCAGCAATGACTTGTCTCGTAGACGACCGCCGAAGCTCACTGAAGCTTCATTCGGGGGGTCCGCCGGCTGCAATCCGCCGATCATCCCCGCCCACTTCCCTCGACCTACCGGGGAGTTCTTGGCACGGAGGATGACGCCGCGTTCGCAAATAGACGCGGGCGGTCGTCTCAGGGATGGTCGACGGAGTGTACGGAGAAGCGGCCGCCTGAAAGAAAGCGGTGGACGGGTTGTTAAAGGACGCTCACTTCAAGCAGGAGAACACTTGACGATTCGCGGACAGTCGCTTCGCACTTCATCTGCGGCTGCCGTTTCTTCCGCCCGTTCGGACGACGGCCCGGCCGCCGACGATTCGATTCACAAACGAGGCCTGCAAGCAGGGGATGAGCGGGAGCAGAAGGCTCGAACAAACCAGTGGAGGCGCGGCCGATCGGAAGGGGAAAGCGGATTGGTAGGGACGGGAGACTCGCGAACTGCACGTGCCCTTCGGCCCATCACGCAGCAGCGGCCGATCACGGCCGGTGAAGGAGAGGAATGGAACGAGCGGGAAGGAGCGAGAGGAGGAGAGCGGAGCGGAAGGAGGACCGGCGAGTGGACTGGGCGAGCGCCGCTTCCCGCCTCCTTTTATACCCGCCGGCCTCCATGCAAATTCCGTCGACGCAATCGGAAGGAGTTGGTTGCAACGCGCTTCTTATTCCTCCGGCCCCTTTCGGCCAGCCACTCTGCTCGGACGTGCTCGTTCGAGTCAAGCGACGTTCCGTTCGGGTCGGCGGTTCGTTTTCCTGCGGCAACGGAAGGGGGTTGGAGTGGACAAGATGGCCGCTTCTTCGCATTATTGGGCGAGGTTGGCGCTTCAGGTTCTCAAGGGATCGCTCTTTTGCTTTAATGAACACGCCTCGTCGACTGACCGAACGCAACCCGCAGCGCGAACAGCAGATCGAGCTTTCGAAAAGGATCCCGTCTTCGTCGAAGAGGCGGCGGATGACTCACCTTCGCTTTACTCGTCGACTGATCAAAATAGTCGAGCAGAGGGCGGGCAGTCGGCTCTTGGCTTCACGACATGAGCCGGCCACTCTTCTCTGCATTAGAGCTCGCAGCCACTCGTTCACTGTCCAATCCTGTTTGCTTGCATCCTCGCCTGCATCGCCTCCGTTCACTAACAGACGACACCAATCTTGGTAATCAAAACTCAGCAGATTACTAGATTGGTATCGACCGTCAGCGATCGGGGACGGCAGAAGGCGTGATTCCAGCCGATTGAACGAGGAGGCCGGGTTTCTGTTCTTCGCCTGTAGCCGTTGATCGTTTGTTTCTTACGTCAAGCGCGCTTTCCAGCTAGTCGACTGCCCGTCTTCTGCCACATAAGAGTTTATTCAAAGGATCTCTTGCTCCGGGCAGGCCTCGTAGCCCGCACAATGCAGTGGGCGGTTCGAGGAGGATCGACGGTCGGAAGCCGGAGGCTTGGACAGAAGGCGACCAATTGGGCTCGCAGTCCATCGAACGACCGGCACGATCGTCTTCTCCGCCAAGGAGCGCCCTCTTGTCACGCGTAGCCGCCGCTCGTCGCAGTCTCGATCGATCGGCTGGAAGGAGAGGGCGATGAGTGGCGACTTCTCGCTTGAGTGGAGGACTCACCAGTTGGACGCCGAGAGAACGACGACTTGGTTGTGGTAGTAGTCGTTGTTCCCAAGATCAATGAGACTTCATTTGCAGAGGACGACTGCCGCCTCAGCGAAGGACTGCTTGCCAACTCGGCACATCTTCTCCTCGCAGTCCAAGCGTCCAAAGAACCGAGCGGGCGGCTTGCTCGTCCTTCTTTTCGAGCATCCCATGGATCTGAAAGGCGCGAGATTGAACGGGCGGAAAGAAGCCCGCACTCACCATTGGAACGCCGAGAACAGGCGGCTTGATCTGCGGAAGGGTCGCTGCTCGCAGGATCGCGCGCGGCCTGCGGACCTCCCCCGCGGAGTGGCCGGCAGTTGGGCCTGAACGAAGAGGTGTGAGTTCGGAAACGGGAGTTTCACTGGTTCACTGGTTTCACTGGTTTATTCACCTCGCAACCACAGAGAAGAAGAGAATGTCGGGTGTGAGCCGGCAGACGTTGCGGTGAGGTCAGCGGGAGGAAGCGGTTGGCGGCGGGAGAGGCGGAGCGGTCTGGTGTGCACGCGTTCGGCTCGCTTCCATCGTCGGGCGTCTTGGGCGATCGCGATCCATGGGCGTTCGCGAAACGTGCTCTTGGAGGCGACGTTCTTGCGGTGGTCTTCTTCCCAGCGGGCCCGAGAGCGTCCGGGTGGTCGAGGGGCGGTCGGCGGCCGGCGTCCAGCGCGGAGGGCGGGCGGGCGGTCCATCGATCGTCGTTGCGGCTGGCGGCGTCGTCGCTTCCTCCGCTGATTTGTAGCAGTCGGCCGGATGGCCATTCGGGGGCCCGCAACGGCTTGTCCCGAAGATCCCGGGGCGGGCGAGCGAGAGCGGCGGCGAGAGCGGCCGACCGCTCGGCTCGGGGAGCGACCGCCGGAATGGAAACGGGAGAAAAGGGTCAAACCGCTGCCGGCGGAGTGCTTGCTCGTCCACGCTCACGATCACCCCAAGAGAACTGCTTCGCAATGGGCGGGCAGTGGAGGAAACGGCCGCTGCCCCACCTGAAACGACCGACTGCTGCTTGCGAGCGGAAGGAGGAAGGGAACTAACCGGAAAGTAGCCGGTCATCCAAAGGAGGGCGTCATTTTGCTCATCTGCCAGTCCCATCGAACGGGAAATCGGGGCACTTCTCCGACCGAAGCCCGCGCCGGGTGCTTGCGATCAGCGCGAGCTTCCACGCACAGGTTCCACTCGCAGCTGCAGCCATCAGCGAACGAGTCTCCAGCGAAGACGAAGAACTCACCAGTTCGCAGCAACAGAAGGGCGGATTGGGCGGACTTGCTCCTTGAAGTGCGCCGCCTTCGCACCACCTTCGATCTGAAAGCAGCGGGGTGGATGCAGGAGAAGAGGGGCAAAGCTCACCTGAATCCAGTACGTCTTCTTGACTGCTTCAGCTGCGAACGTACGCAAGTTGGCGGACAGATCGGTGGGGGGCACGAACAGAAGCGAAGAGGAGAAGGCGGAAGAAGCCGCCCGTCGACTCGGAGCGACGAGCCGAGCGGAAAGCGTCCGCCCCACTAGTCCTGGTTAGGCGGTCGCCGGCGAATTCGAGTCACAAACGAGGCCTGGAAGCGAGTGAAGCAGGGGCGTTGTTGGGCTCACCGGTGCGGAGACGATCGCCTGCAGCAGAAAGCGGCCGTCCATCCAACGGCAGCTGAAAGGATGTGTGGGGGTGGAGAAAGAACCAGCGAACCTGCGGCTTGCCACAATGCAGACACTGCCCGCCCACCACGAGCAGCATTCCGTTGGCCATGCGAGCCGCGTGAACTCACCAAGCCGGAGAAGAAAGCAGGCGTGGTAGTCGAAGGTCGTTTCCGTCGCAGACCTGCAGATGGAAGTGGACGCAGTTTGGCTGCTTCCTTGCAGACGAGAACTCACGGCCCAACACGCGACCCCTTTTGCGGTTCTTTCCCACGTGGACCCGAACGTCGCGCACGTCCCAGCGCCGAGCTTCTGGAACAAGAGCTAGTGAGTGAGCGAAGGTAAGAAAAGGCGGATGTCCTCACCGTTTGTTCGTTGAAGTCTTGCCCACTTCCGCCTCTACGCGCCACACGATCAGCGAAGAGTGAGCGGGTTGCTTCCGCCTGCAAGGAGTATGAAGAAGGGAGAGGACGGAGGGCTCACCCGCGGGGTCTTGAAGGCGCCTCCTGCTTCTTCTCCCACCACCCCATGGTCGAACGCCGGAGTGTATGGACGTCTTCTGAAGCGACCTCGTTAGTCTCGGAGTGGACGGGAGGGCGAACGGAACTCACCGATTGGACGACGAAGAGGCGACTTGCTCGTTGCCCGCGTTGTTGTTCCCAAGATCAGCGAGGGCCTTCATTCCCACGCGTTCTGGAAGGCGTTTCACACTGGCTTTCGAGGGATCGTCGACGGAGTGTTTGGAGAGCGGCTGAAACAAGACGATTAGTCCCGCACTTTTGCTGACACTCACGGCGTAACGGACGTGCGACCTTCTCTCGTCTTCTCTCACTCGCTCATCACATAGGACTCATCAGAAACACGGGCCTTGATTGGGGGACGGTCGATCACTGCGCCCAGGAGTGGGCGACAGAGCGACCTGAAAGCAGCCACAATGATGGCCGAAAGAAGGCAGAAGGTTCTTACCGTCTAGTCCTTGAGTCAGTCACTGGGAGTGGCCCGCAGCGGGATCGAAGAGGTCGGCGGGCGATCGGCAGCGGCGAGGCGCGGCCCGTCGATCCGGAGGTCTGAAACGAGAGCGGGGATGAGCGGGCTGGAAGAACACGAGAGAACCTCACGAGAGAAGACGTTCTTGTTCGTGCACTCGTTGATGAGCCCCAAAATCCGGGCTGGTCGACCGCTCGCCCGGCAGAAATGCGGGGAGGAGGAATGAAGGGGAGCCGAAGGGGGGCGACCGCACGGGCGGCTGGCGGAAAGACGAACTGATCGCCCGACCGCTTCCTCCCGACTTTCTGCCCGCCGGTTGCGCACTTTTGGCACGTCGCAATCAACAAAGTGGCCCTGAATAACCCGATCGGAGATCTGCAGCTACTCTGGTCCGCTTCGGACTTGTCATTGACTGCAGTCCGGTGTTGAACGGCTAGAGGGGAACCCCTTGCATGAACGAATCTCGCCGCCTCGCCGAAAACCCCGCACCGAACACGGAAGACTCCCGCCCGGATTGTCGGCGGCCGAAAGGCGCCCGAATTTCGGCCGGCCCTCCGCCGCCGGTCGGCAGTCGTCCCGATCGGGCGGGCGGAGGAGTCGGCTGCGGATTTTCGTCCGTTTTCTCTTTCGTTGACGTCTTGATCCTCACTGCTAGGGTGAATTATGATCTACTCAAACGGGCTCAATCTATCCCCCGCTGGTCCCCTCCCCCGTTTGACCTCATTTCCCGCTGCAACTTTTGGCCCACGATAGAACTTCAGTTTGATCCTTGCCCGTAGTTGATGATTAAACCAAAGTTCTATCGAAGTCCATCCCACCTGACCAGCAGCGGCATGTCTTGCGCGGGAAGAACGGAGGAGGACCACCCAGAACGCCCTTCTCGCTCGGCCGCCCGCTCGCCCTCCCTCGCCCGGAATTCGGGGCAGAAATAAACGAAATATCTCACCATTCCTTGTTATTTTGCTCTAAATGCGAACTCCGGACGTGATCCCCCCGACAGCCTCCCAACAGCCCGCTCTTCCAGCCACCCGCCCGCCATGTACGCCGCGGTGCGCGAGCTGGTCGACTTCTTCGCGTGGCCGATGTTCGACGGGATGCCGACGGCGAAGGTCAACATGTTCGCCGAGATGTTCGCCAACGACATGCTCGTGACCGATCATGAACGAGACGGCGGGCGACCCGGGCGTGCAGATCCGCAGTGAGTCCCCCCTTCCTTCCTTTTTTTTCGGTTGATTGCCGTTTGCAGAGGACAAAAACGGCTTCTGGGTCTTCCGCGACGGGCCCTACCTGATGCCCGCGCTGGCCGGCGCCCTGGAAAAGTGCCTCATCTCGGTGCCCGAGTTCTTCGCCTGTTTCAAGGGTTCATCCACCCCTTCCGCCCCTCCGCTCACTGCCCGTCCGTTGCAGCGCAGCGCGTGAGCTTCAAAATGGACGCCGGGGCGGTGCAATGGCTGGTGGACGGGCAGCCGAGCATGCTGGACCTGATGCCGTTCAAGACGGCCGACTTCCGTTTCGAGTACCCCGTGCGCGTCCTCGAGGCCATGTTTCGCTACCGCCTGTATTGTGAGTTCTCCTCGTCCTTCTCTCCAAGAATTTCGCCCGTTCAGACGAAGAGGTGACTTACGGGAAGTTCACGCCGCCCAACTTCGTCCCGCTGCAGCTTTACGAGACGAACGAGGTCCAGTTCAACCGTCCGGGCGTGAGTTCCTTCTTCCTCCCACTCATTCGTCTCTTCTTCGAGTTCAGGTCCCGAAGGTGTGCAAGTTCCGGGCGGTGGGCGTCCCGTTGCTGCTCAGCCGGACGGTCGACCAGGAGTCGCTGCCGCCTCTTCGGCAACGAGCAGCTCGTGAACGGCAACAGTCCCGCGAACGTCATCAAGGCCGAGTTCTTTCAAACCGCCTGGTGGCATCAGGACCCGTACGTGTACGGCGGCCTCGTCCTCCAGTAGTCCCGGTAGTGTTTGTTCTGTTGTCTATCGTTTGTATCTGTTCGTAAGTGATGGATGAAGTAAATGGGAAGTTTTGCTCGCGTGTCGGACAGGTGCAAGCGAAAGAAGTTCCGTTTCGCTCGTTGCTCGATCAGCAGTCAGAGCCAAACCACATCGAATAGAAGCCGTCAGGGTGTTCCCTTTTTACTCGTACGAACTCACTGACGAATTAGCGGGCATTGGGCAGTTCGGCAAGCATTCGGTTGCGTGCATCGTCGCCATGGGACGTCGACGAGGGCGGCCACCGATCGAAACAGTCGAAAAGAGGACGGACAAGCGGCTTCTTCTGGTTGTTTACAACAAGCGCTGGCAACCACCAACCGTCCGATCGTCCGTTGACTCGCTTGATCTCTCCCGCTTTCTCTCTCCTCCGCCCGCTCTTCTCTGTCCACCAAGAAGAGACAATGCTTCACGCTCGGAACTCAGCGGCGGGAGTTCGCTTCTCGTCCCTTTGGTGGTGAGTGCTCCTTATGGTTTCGGTTGGAGAGCGAGTGGACGGAGCTCCCCGCCTCAAACAAATCAGTCGTTCTGCCCATGCCTTGGTTTATTCGACGCGTACAAAATTCATCAACAAACAACAAAGAGGGAATCGATTCGGTGCTTGCATTGTTGGGCAACCCGCGCACGTCTCCACGAACTTCAGCTCCTTGTAATCGTTCGCGCTGTGGAAAAAAGAGATCATAAACTTCTAATGAGGGGGAGGACTCACTCTTGAGCACGCAGAACAGGGCAGTCGTCCTGCAATCGACCGGAGAGGAGGCGCTTGAAAGATCAATGAGAGTGCATTCTCAGAGTTCACTTCGTTCCAAACGGTCTGCCTCCTGAAGACGACGGGAATGAAGTGGAGGGAGGTGGCGGTCTTACCGTTCGGGTGCTTGAAAGACGAATCAACAGCAGCTAGCAGCCTGGAGCGCACAACGGAGGCCGTTCAGAGAGCACAGTTCTTGTCGACGTCCACACGGAGGATGCACACGCCTGAAAGACCACGGTCACTACCGTTCGCGCTCATTCAAACGAACCAGTTGCAGGAGACCGGAACGAGTCAGAACTTGTTTCTTGCAGTGCTCGCTGATCTCAGAAAGTGTTGGGACAGGAGAGGAACATGAAGGTCCCTTTCGGCTCGAAGCCCACTCGCCTGCTACCTCCGTGACTCACTCTTGGACGGTGACACTCGCTTCCGCCGCAGCCTCAATCGATCACCTGGAAGAAGAGAGATGAGTGGAGACTTCGAGCTTGAGTGGAAGACTCACCAGTGGGACGGCGAAAGCAGTCGGCTTGAGCGTCCCAAGAGGAAACGAGCGCACCATCGACGCGATCTGCTCACTGAAATCCGACCAATTACGCCCCCACTCGCTCCCGGCCGACCTGCAGAAGAACTTGAGGGATTGTCGACCGAGTGTTCTCACGGCACGGAAAGTGGACAGTCTGAAGAGGAGAGCGAGATCAATGCTTTCTTTCGAGGAGAACTCACGGAGAAAAGACATGGCTCGTCGACGATCGTCTGCTCCCATTTCATCCATCGGGAGCAGCGCCGTTCGTTCGTGGAAGCGGTCGGAACACCACTACGCAGAGTGGAGTATCGATCGTGCCGCCTTATGCCCGGCGGTCGTGAGTGAGTGAGTGACTGGGTGTCGCAGGACAGCAGGAGGCGGTCTGAAAAGAAAGCCGTCGATTAGTCGTGCTTTCAGAAGAGGACTCACTTTTCCGCTCCAGAACGGGCTTGGGCGAAGAAGCCGCCTGCCGTCGCACGGCGACGTCCGTTGCGGCGGCCGAGGGCACGCGCCTTCGCCGCCCAGATTCGATTCACACACGAGACCTGAAAGCAGGAGAGATGGGCGAGTGGAGAGGAGGACGGCGAGCTTACCGGACGAAGCGTGCACTCCATCTGCGGCGACGAACGTCCGCCCGCAGTCGAACAGCAGCTCCGGGGAGGCGGGAGATGTGTTGCAAGGGCACTTCACAGGCTCCGCGGCATCCGTTCGCTGCAAGGAGAAGTGATTAGTAGGCGGTTGGCGAGAAGCGGGGAGAACTCACGGAAGACGGCGGGCGACAGCCGATCGGTCGTGGAATAACGGGAGGAAAGGAATGAAGAGAGCGAAGGGGCGACCGGCGCGCAACGGGGGCGATTCGACCGACTGGCCGACTCGCTGCTTTCGGTCCGCTTTTTGTTCCCTCGAGGAATCTTCCGGAACGCCGCGTGGCGATCGCGGCGGGAGTCGCCGCCGCCAGCCGCGGGCGGGCGGAATTTTCGCTCATTCCCGCTCGCGTCGGCCGCTGCAGCCGGTCGGGCGCTCGCTTTCTGGGGGCGGGCGGATTTGTTGATCAACCGTTGAAAAAAGGTCAGAGCGTCTAACTACTCATTCTTTCTCTCAAATGGAGGCAAAAGCGAGCGGAGACGTCTACGCGATGTTTGATCGGAATAAACGGATGGGTTGGACGAAAGAGGTGTGCTGCTCTCGTGGAACGAGCTCTGCGCTATCGCTTCGCAGATCTCGTCGGCGAGCCGATGGCCGCTTCGTTCGGTCTGCCCGATCAAACATGCAAGAGGGTTCGACTTCTCCCCGTCACTTTCAAATGCAACGCGGCCGATCGTCCGTTCGATCTCTCGCTTCAGACTTGCTTCCCTCCTTCACCTACCCCTTTCCCCTCAATCCACCCTTGACCATGGAAGCTGTGCGCCTGGTGTGTTTTGGCGGTCGCAGTCGGAGGGCAAAGAGCAAACAGTAAGCAGCGGAGTGGTAATCGGGGTCGATTGAGTCGTGTGGTTGGAGATGGCCGGACGCGGGTGACCGAATAGGGATGGAGGGCGACCGCGTCCACTTTAAAGAGAGCTCCCCCCCGTCACAACAGCTAGAAGGCAGGTGGGCTTTCGGGCGAGGATCTTTCGTTCGACTGACTGCTTCCCTTCCGGCGAACCACTTCTCTCCTCTCAACAACGTTTATTCGAAGAAATTCGGGAGAAAGGCCCGACAGCGAGTCACAAGAGACAACAGCAATGGGGCTCATTGGATGGGACCTGATTGTAGTCGCCGAAGTTCTTCCCAGTTGAGTGGCTGAAAGGCGGAGATCAGTGGAGTTCTCACCGGTGGAGCGCTCACCAGTCGGAAGTTGGGTGCCGTTGACGAGTGCTCTTGAGACGGGATTCGAGCCCGACGGCCTTGAGACGGCGAGCAGCAAGGCGATGCACACTGAAAGAAGGCGGTCAACCCCGCTCGCTCTCCTCGGAACAAACCAGAAGGGCGAACAGCGGCTTGGCTGACATCGGTCTCGCCCGTCACAGAGGCGCGGCACTGAGAAGGCGGCTTCAATCAGAAGATGCGCGCGTGCCCGCTCGGCGGCTCGCTTCGAAAGCGTTCACTTGGCAGCGGGCGCAGTGATCGGTCCCAGCGGTTTCTTTGCAGCGACTGCAAAGAGAGCGGTGAAGTGTTGGTTTCATCCCTTGGAGAACTCACGAGTGGAATCTCAACGAGGACTTGTCTCTGGGACGAGCGGCTGCTCGCAAGATCAACAAGGCATCATTCGCAGGGGGCTTCGCGGCTGTCAGCAAGCTGCAATCCGCCCATCACTTCCGTCCACTCTGCTCGACCAACCTGAAAGGTCTTGACTTTTGGATGCCGTTCGCTTCGAAGATCGGAAGAAGCAGCAGTCCCAGGGATCGTCGACGGAATGTTTCGGTAGGTGAGTGCCTGAAAGACCGTGATCGTTCCTTTGTTTTTGAGGAAGGACTCACCAGCAGAACGCACTTGTGGCTTCTCCTCTTCGTCGTTCTCACTCAGTCCTCGACCCAGTGCATTTTCACGGGCCTGCAACGAAGATGATTAGGCGCTGATCAAAGCGGAATGAACTCACGACCAACGGCGAAGAAGGCGGTCGTTTGAACTCCCGCATTTGACAACTTGGCCTTCAGCTCCTCGCAAGAGGCACCGTCTTCGCATATCCGACCACCTCATCTTCGAATCTGAAAACAGCGGGATGATCGTTGAGATCGGACAGGGAGGCTCCTCACCGTTGAGTTCTTGACGGAGCGCGGTCGTGATGCTTGCAACGGAATCCTCGGCCGATCAGCAGTTGGGTAGCCGACCGTTGGTCCGCATCTGAAACGAGAGCGGGGATTAGTGGGTGGAAGACTGTAAGTGAGACGCACGCCGATGAGGTTCGTGTCGAAGACCACTTCGATGCCCCACAGTCGACCGGCCGATCGTCTGCAGAAACGCAGCAAAGGCGGAATGAGCGGAAAGGAGGGGAGGAGAGCGGCCGCATCGGCGGCGAGCAGAAGGGCGAACTGATCGCCCGGCCGCTTCCTTCCTCCTTTTTGTGCGCACCGGTTGCGCACTTTCGGCACGACGCAATCCGCGGCAGCTTCGGAATAACCCGATCGAGAGTGCGATGTTTTGAGTCGTCCCTGTTCGCCCGCTCTGCCGGCAGCAGGAGGTTGCAAGACGGTTCCCCATCCGTTGCTGGACAAGCAGAGATGAGGAGATCTTCGTGTAGAAGACCCAACTCAACAACGACGACCGCTCGCCTTTTCTCCACGCGTTTCGAACCTCTGCTCCGAGAGCAAAGAACGGCATCGCGATCGACGCGTTTGATTCGGGTGTTCTCGTAGTTGCTCTCGAGTTCTTTTCGATTGATCACCAGATTTCAATCGCCTCAGCTCGTTTGATTCAAAGCCGTAGAGTGTGTCTGTCCCAATGCAAAGCAGAAATACGAGGAGGGAGGGCGCTCGCGTCGGCCGCTCGCCGAAACGCCGCCCGTTCGGATCGCCGACCGAAATGCGCCCGGCGGAAGGCGGCGGGCACGAGCAGAAAAACGCGGCCGCTCGTCCATTTCGCGTCGCGGAAATTGGCAAGAGGATCGCGATCTTCTCCTGCTTGCCGGCCGGGCGGCTCGATTGTCGTGACTCACCGCTCGGCCGTCTTCCAGAAGCTTCCTCTCCGTCCCGCACGCACTCGTGTTGTTTTCCACCGGCCGCCCGTTCGGCCGCTCGCAGATCGTCGCGTTCTTTCTTCCCTTCCGCATCTCCGACTCTTCCCGTTTGCAGCGCCTTCACCCGCATTTCCCGAATCTTCCGGCCGCCCGTCGCGATGGCGGAGAAACGGCGCCTGCAGCTGGAGATGGAGAAGTGTTTCAAGAAGGTGCGTCCCCTCGCCGCCCTCCGTCCACTCCTCCCTTGCAGCTGCAACGCCTGCGGGAACCAGTGCGCAGTTGGCAGAGCAACGACGAGATCAAGGCGAGTCCCCCCTCCTGCCTGCTCACCTTTCGTTCAGGACAAGGGCAAACTGAACGCCTATCGCCGGCGGGTGGAGGAGCGCATGGAGGCGTTCGTGAAACTCGAGCGGGAGGTCAAGACGAAGCCCTACGGCAACCAGAGCCTCTCCGCCGAGGAGAAGCTCGACCCCCGGCAGAAGGAGAAGGCGGAGACGCTGGAGTGGCTGAAGGCGAGTCTCCCGCTCGCCCGCCCACTCACCGCCCGGCCCTTCAGACGCGCATTCGGAAGATCAAGGACGAGATCGACCGCACGGAGTCCAAACTCGAGGCGCTTGACGAGAAGGGCGGCAAGCGGGGCAAGCGAGAGGCCGACCGGGAGGTGAGTCGTCCCTCTCGTCTCCTCCTTCCACCGATTGCAGGAGTCCGAGCTGACGCGGCACTTGGCGCGGGCCACCTTCCACGTGGCGAACCTCGAGGTGTGCATGCGGCTGATCACGAACGAGAAGCTGGAGAGCTCGGTCGTGGTGGCGCTGCTGAAGGAGCCGCTGGACATGTGAGTCGCCTCCCGCCGCCCACTCCTGCCTTCTGCAGGTACGTGGAGGCGCTGGAGCCCGAGAACGAGTACGACCTTGGGACGCTGCCCTCGCTGGAGCCTGACGGTGAGTGTGCTGGAGAGGAGGGCGTCCAATCGATCGTTCAGACGTGTACGCGGTGCTGAAGCTCGGCGACTTCTTCTCGCTGCTGAGCGCGGGCCCGTCGGTCGAGGAGTCCCGCCCGCCCCCACCCGTGGAGAAGCCGCCGCCGAAGCCCGCCGCAACGAAGCGAGTGGCCGCCCCCGCTCCCGCCGTCCTTCCGCCGCCCCTCCCGAAGCCGCGCGTCCCGCCGCCCGTCCGTCCGATCGTGGCGGCGGTGCGGGGGCCGAGTTGGGCGGCCGTCGCGGCGATCGGGACGGCGCCGCCGGCCAAGAAGATCGCGGAGGTCTCCAAACCGGTCGGACCGTCTGCCGCCGTGATTTCGTCGACCAAAGCGGAGAAGAGGCGAGCGTCCTGCGCGCCAGTGCCGGTCCGTCTGCTCGTGAAGGCGACGGAGTTGGAGACGACGCCCCTCCGCTCCTGCGTCCGCCTCTCTCGTCGTCGTCGCCGCCGCGTGTCCGCCTTCACGCAGACCGACGGCCGGGCGCCGAGCCCCGAGCCGGCCGTCCTCGAGCCCACCGCCGAGATGCTCGCCTTCCTGCGGGCGGCGAACGCGGACGCCGTCCAGCGCGGCTACCCGGCCGACTTCTTCGCCTTCCGCCCGCCCTACCGGCTGCCCACTGGCGATCGGCACGCGCAAACGTGGCCGAAGGTGCCGCCGCCCCGCCTGCCGCCCGGCTGGACGCCCGACACGCCGGAGCACTACGAGAAGCTCGACGTGGGCACTCTCTTCTACTATTTCCGCAATCTGACGGTCGGTTCCCCCGCCTCTCGCGTTCATCCGCCCGTTCAGCTCCACTCGTGTCACCCGCTGGTCGTTCGGGCGCTGCAGGCCAAGGGCTGGCGCCTCCACTCGCGCCTCGGCTCGTGGTTCCTGCGGGCGGGCAAGCCGCTGGAGATGGGCGACGGCTTCGAGCGGGCGCCCTTCCACATGTTCTACTTCAAGGCGTGGGACGTGAAGAAGATCCAGGACTTCCGCTTCGAGTACAAGTGCATCGACACCTACTACTAGCGTAAATTGCCGTTAAGTGTTGTCCTTTTGTTATTTCGATGCGATTGTTCTTGACTGACGGTTAGTAAACAGATGGACGAAGGAGAAGGCCGGTCGGGTGTGGGGTTCAGGAACAGTCGCCGGGGGCAGTGCGGAGGGGGCAGCATGGGCACAACGAGTAGATCGAGATCACTCCCGCACGAGCAGCCGATCACGCGTTCGAGAACGTTCTTCCGTCCTCGTCCCAGGCAGCGGCTGATCAAAACAGTCGAGCAGTGGGCGGTCATGCGGCTTCGTTCTCGTTGTTTACAACTCAAGGCGGCGGCCACCGAACGGCCCATCGTCCACTCTATCCTCCCGCCGTTCTTCTTCGTCCATCAATAACGAGCATCCCTTCAGGCCCGAAGGTCAGCAGGCACGAGGGTTTGCTTGTTATCGATGGACGGCAGAAGTTGGACTCTGGAGGAAGTATTGAGGCCGTCAAACTAGTGACTAGCTATTCTATCCGAGGGGAAGCTGCTCTCTTGCGAATCCCTTCGACAACCTCTTTGTGCCCTTCCACTCGGAGCGTTTGAACGGAAGGGGAGACGATTCCCGTCTCGTGGCCAACCACTCGCTGTTCTTCTTCATGCAGGTTTATTCCACGACAAACAACAGAGAAATGAGGAGGTCGAGCAGTTGCCTCGGGTTTGTCGAACTTCAGCTGCTTGCAGTTGATCAAACTGAAAAGAACGGAGTTAGTGGAACTCCTCGTTTAGGTGAGGACTCACCAATCAGAATGGAAGGGCCGTGCGGGCCTTCTTTCAGTTGGCGCACACTCGGCTTTCCACTCGACGACGCCCGCTTGCGACCTCCAGCTTGAGCGCACCGCTCAACCGATCAGCTGCAAGAACGAGAGCGATGAGTGGAGACCTCGCCTTTGAACGGAGAACTCACCAGTTTGACGCCGAAAGAAGGCGGCTTGAACATCCACGGAACAGTCGCGCGCACGATCGACGCGCTCGTGAGGGATCGCCGACGGAGTGTTTGCAGGGACAGAAAGCGGTCTGTAACGGAGAGCAGAATCAACGCTTCATTCTCAAGAAGACCCACAGAAGAAGGACGTGAGTACTCGAGGACGTCGGCCACACATTCGATCATCAAACAGAACGCCCATTCATTCATTCGTGTTAGTGATCGGAGAGCAGTGACGGCGTGCAGAGTCGATCCTCGGGCCCGGGCGGAGTGACCGGCAGTTCGATCTGAAAGCGGAGAAGCGGGTTTCAGAGGCGGACGGTGGGCTTACCGAGCGGACACGTGACTGCTCCGTTTTCTCCGCTTCACAAGCAGAGATCGCTGCTTCCCGTTTGGGAGGCCGACAGAAGAGTCGTGCAGTGGGCGTCTCGTTCATCTCTCAACCAGCTGAAAGAAGTCCGTTGCTTCCGGTGGGAGAGGGCGGAACTCACACAGAAAAGCAGTTCGCCCGATCGCCAGTTGTTGCTTTAGAGCAGGGGGCATGAACGAAGGAGAAATCGGGCAACCCACGCTGAAAGAAGGCCATCACTCCCGCCCGCACTCAACTGAACAAACCAGCAGACGAGCGGAGGGCGGCTTGCTCTATGCAGCGCTGGTGCACCCCACAGTGCAGATCGAACAGAAGGTTGGGCGTGGTGGTTGTCGCCGGCCGTTTTCTCACGCGGCTGCAAGTACGGGATCAATGAGTGCATTGGGTTAGAGGAAGTTCTCACCATTCGGAAGTAGGAAGGACATGAGAATCGACCGGACGGACGGACCCACGATCAATGGGGTTTCATTAGCGAGAGGCGATCCTCTGCCGGCTGCAATCCACCGATCAGAGTCGCCCACTTCCCGCGACCTACCTGGGGGCTCTTGAACGGTGCACTTCGCCGCGGTCGAAGGTCAACGCACGCTGCCGCCCCAGGGATCGTCGACGGAGTATTCGGGGCGAAGCGAGGGCCTGAAAAGAGCAGTGGTCGACTTGCAGCGAGCACGAGAACTCACTTCAGACAGAAGGGCTTGACTGCTCTCGAACGCTGCCCACACACGATCGACCGCCGACGATTCGATTCACAAACGAGACCTGCAGGCGGGTGGGGGAGAGGGCGGGCTGGACTCACCAATCAACCGTTGGGGTGCTTGTCGATGGCCTCGAAGACCCACCACACGACGAGAGAAGTGGACTGAAAGTAGCGAGTGAAGGGAGAAGAAGGGGGAGGCTCACCGGTTAGCATCTTGGTCCTGTCCCCGTTGGAGAATCGCACGGTCTCCCAGAGCTCGTCCTCAAGCGAAGCTCATCTTCGCTGAAAGCCGCTCGTCACTCCCGTCCACCTCCTCGACCAACCTGCAGAACTCGAGCTTCTTGAAGAGCTCATGAACGACCAGCCGCACTTCAGCGGCGGCAGTTCGAGGGATCGTCGACGGAGTGTTCGGGTGAAGCGAGTGTCTGAAAATAAAGCGTGAGTGTGCTGCTTCCGGAAAGGTGGACCGACTTCGAACAGGGAAGAGCTTGAACGTCGTAGCAGACGGTGTTCGCACTGCATCCGCTCCGGCCGATTGGGCGACGGTCCTCGACCGCCGGCGATTCGATTCACAAACGAGAGCTGGGGGCGGGTGGAGAGAAGAAAGGTCGGAATTACCATCTAGTCCTTGAGTCAGTCACTGCGAGTGGCCCGCAGCGGGATCGAGGGGGTCGGCCCGAGTGTCTGGAACGAGAACGGAGATGAGCGGGTGGAAGAAAGCGGGAGGAGCTCACGGAGAAGACGTTCGTGTTCGTGCACACGTCGATCAATCGCAGAAGTCGGCCGATCAACCACCTGCGCGGCCGAATGCGGGGAGGCGGAATGAACGGGAGCGAGAGGAGGAGAGCGACCGCCCCGGCGGGCGGCGGGAGGGCGACTGATCGCCCGGCCGCTTCCTTCCGATGACTTGGAAACGACGAGGCGACTCCCGCACGGAAAGATTTACGACGAGGGAACCACTTGACACCCCCGTTTTGGGCCCGCCGCCCGCTTTTCGTTCGCCCGCTCGCCCGACTTTTTGCTGATTTTCGCCGCTCTCCGTTCGCAAGAATGTCCTCCGCCGCCTTTTCGGGCGTGATCGTCCGCGTTGCTCCCGCCTACGGTCTGCTGCTGTGCGAGCAGAACGTGGTCAACAACAAGCTGCTGGTGATCATCGGCAGTTGGACGATGGTCGGGAATCTGTCCATCGGCGACACCTGCGAAGTGGACGTGATGTTCGCCGCGGGCATGGAGGTGAGTTGGGCGGCGGACGGCTCCCCGACGATCCCAATGCTCATTCGTGTGTTTTCAGGTCAAGTTCACGATCCGCGGCCGCTTCCCCACGATCAACGCCCGGGAGAACGACGCCTACCGCTTGATCAAAGTCGACTCCATCGACGTGTCCAACGGGTATCCCTGTCGGCCATACAGATACACTCCTCTTTCTGCGCCGGTGGCCGCCGAATTCCCGCAGGAGCCGCTGGTCACGCTGAAGACCCGCCTGCAGGGCAGCGAGGTGGCGGCGGCGTTCAATCTGAACGGCGCGTTGATGCTCGTGCACCCGCACGCCACTCAGTTCTGCGATCTGAGCAAAATCGTGGGCGAGGAGGTCGCGCCGGACGCGATCACGACGATCGAGAAAGAAGAGGTGAGAAAAGACCCCAATTCCTCGAGTATCCCCTCCCTTCTCTTGTTTAGATCGAGGAATTCCGCAAGATCGTGGTCTTCAGCCGTACGTTCGAGGCGAGCCTCCTGAAGATGCCCGCGTGGCTGAAGCCGGCGGTTGCGAATTTGGCCAACTTCGCCATGCTGGCCATCGACGTCCGGAACTACGGCGTGGAGGTGTCCGGCTACGGCCGCGTCACGCGCATCACGGACGGTCACGGGACGTTGGTCTCGCTGGGGGTTCCTTCGGGGAAGATCATCTTCCCGCGGAAGCTCATCCCGGGCGGTCTCCAGCAAAAAGCAAGTTTCCCACTCCTCTCTCTCTCTCGTTCACGGCCTTCTTCTTGCAGGACTTCCAGCAGATGATCGGCTCGGTGTTCCAATTCACCGCCTGCCGCGACTTCCCGACCAGCAGCCATCGGTACCGCGCCTTCCACCTGCGCGCGCCCACCGACGACGGCCGTCTGGGCGACTCGCGGGCGGCCGCTCCCGCCACCGAGGCGCCGATCGCCACCATCCAGCAGATGACCATCCGCATGCCGCCCGCTCCGCTCCAAGAGCCCAGCGGAGAGCCGGCCCGCATGCCGCGCGACGAGTACCAGCCGCCCGACCTGACGTCCTTGCGCTTGGACGACGAGGACGAGGCGGACCGCCCGCAGACGTCGGGCTTCGTGGCCCCCGCTCCCGTCGCTGCCGCCGCCCCGCCGGACACGCCGCCGCCGGTGCCCGCCCAGCCGCCGCAGCGCCAGGAGAACCGCCCGCTGTACGAGGAAGACGAGAACGGGATGATTTCGTTCGAGTCCGCCACTCTCTTCTGATTGTTTTCGCTTGTTGACGTGCTTGTTTGTGATCAAGGATGGTTGTAATTGTGAATGGAATGAGATTGGAGAAGAATAAACGGTTGCCTCGCAAACTGATTTGTTCGATTGGTTGGCATCAAAGAAAGAGGGCTCGAAAAAGGCTAGGAGTAAATTCAAAGCCAGCGTTTGATAAGGTAATCGAATTTTTCGAACAAAAGTAGCGGCAGGAATAACCCTCGATAATTTTAATCTCAAGGAACACCTTTTTTCGGCAGCCGAGAGAAGTGCGAAACCGGCAGCCAGCCGATCGCCTCCCAATCGGCGGCTCAAGGCGTTCGGCGGACGGAACACACGACCCGCCAATCCCAAGTGGTTTCGGGTACCCGAATTGCCGAAAACCTCCGCTTTTTGTTCGGAATTCGGCAGGATGAACAAGCGGAAAAAGAACCCGCCGCCCGTTCGGACGACGAAGCCGACGGCCGGAGGCGATGAGGAGCCCGACTCCCGCTCCTTTCGGCCGTGGATTCTGGCTTCCATCGGTTTGTTTTAGTTCTGTTGGATTTGTGGATGAGTGGATTGATTTAAGCTCTGCTTTTGTGGATCCCGCACTCCGTCTATTTGTTCTCGCTGTTCGAGAACGACCGCTTCTTCTCCCACCTGTCGGACATGGAGCGAGAGATGTCTTATCGGACGGAAATGGTAATCCTTTCGACCATTCACTGGTGTTGGATTTATTTGTCTTCCAGGGCCTCTACTTCTCGTACTACAAGACGATCGTGGAAGCCCCGTCGTTGCTCAACGGCATCCAGCAGATCACGAACGACAACGTGACGGAGGCCGGCCACACGATCAACACCCTGCAGCGCTTCAACCTCTACCCCGAATTGTATTTGGGCGTCCTGCTCCGCACGTTCCGCCAGCTGACCGAAAGCCGGAAGGGGGACCTCCAGTCCTGCTTCCAAGTGCGTCGTGGGAACGACCTTCCGCCGGTGATGAGCTGCGAGGGCATCGGGAACATGCACTACTTCTACATGTACGGAGTGTTCGCGATCGCGGGAAGTGTGCTCGCTTCCATCTTTCTGGTCGGAGCTCTGATCAGGTGCGGTTCCCCTGCCCATTGTTCATCGACTCGTTCCAATCGTTTCAGCAACAGCTACGTGGGCGGCCTGTTGAGTGCCGTGGCTTTCGTGGCCAACCACGGACAGGCGACTCGTGTCCAATGGACGCCTCCGCTTCGCGAATCGTTCGGCTATCCCGCCTTCGCCCTTCAGCTCTTCTTTCTGTCCTGGATCTTGCGGTATGATCAACAGTGAGGCCTCTTCTGATGGCAGTCGAGTTCAGGTCGCGACGATCTGGCCGCTTCGTCTACTTCGCCTTCGCGTTCCTCACACTGCATTTCATTCTGTTCTGGCAGGTGAGGAGACACTGGAACTAGTGGGCACAAATTACGACCCTCCTTTCAGTTCTCGGGCTTCGTTCTGTTCACTCAGCTGTGCTGCCTGTTCGGAACGTACAGCCTCAACTTGGTCACGCTCAAGAAGACCGCCTCGTTGTTGCACTTGTACGCTGTAAGTCAATCAACTCACGTTACTCATTCATTTTGGATAGTTTAGTTTGCCTTCGCCGTCGGGTATCTGGCGCTCTTCGGGAATGCGATGCTGCTGAGCTCCCTGTTCTTCACGTCGCTCATCTCGTTTTACGTGAGTGGCAAGAAGAACAATACATTCGATCAAGCGAGTTGATTGCAGGGGGTCCTCGGCCTGCACCGGGCGATCGGACTGCCCAGCTGGTCGATCACGCAGCGAGTGCTGAAGACGGCCATCTTCTTGGTCTGCACCTTCACGTTGAAGTACGCGATGAACAACTGGGTGGGGATTCGTGACGACAACCACGTCTTCGACATCCTCCGCTCGAAGTTCACGAACTACTCCGATTTCCACACCAAATTGTACACGTGTGCTCCGGAGTTCGACTTCGTGGACTTTGAGGTCGGTTTACTTGCCGTGTTGAGTTCGTTCTGATCGCTTTCCCTCCGTTCAGACCCTGCGGAACATCACGACGACCGGCCTGTTGCCGTTGGCCGCGCTCTCCTTCTTGCTCGCCTTCAATCTGGCGGGGAAGTTGTTGCTGAAGAACTGGAAGGAGCCGTCGGTCAACGAACGCCAGCCGGAGGTGAGAACGAAGAAGCTGGCGGTCACTCAGCCCTCCTTCTTTCAGCTCGTCTTCAACGCCGGCCTGTTGGTGTGCTTCTGCGCGATGGCCGGCTTGATCATGCGGCTGAAGCTGTTCGCGGTCCCGCACCTCTGCATCTTCCTGCCCGTTGCCTTCAATTCGGAGGTGAGAAAATGTAGACGATTCCTCTCCAACCATTGGTTGCAGCTCCAACAATCCGTCCTCCGCCGCAAGCTGCCGTGGAAGACGGCCGTCATGTTCGCGTGCATCGCCTTCGTCGCGTTCCAAGGGTGGGAGAACGTCCGCAAGCAGATGTCCATCACGGGGGAGTTCTCGAACGAACAACAGGAGCATTTGTTCCGTTGGATCATGGAGAACACGCCCAAAAGTGAGTTTATTTCTTTCTCGTGGGGTGCAGACTGCTCGCTTCCAGACGCCGTCTTTGCGGGCTCGATGCCGCTGATGGCCAACGTGAAGCTGACCACTTTGCGGCCCATCTTTAATCATCCGCACTACGAAGACGTGGGCATTCGGCAAGTTCCTTTCCATTTGCCCTTGTGAATGCTCTTTCTTTAGGGAGCGAACGATGGAGGTCTACTCGCTGTACAGCCGGCGGACGCCGCAGGAGGTGCACGCGAAGCTGAAGAGCCTGGGCGTCAACTACATCGTCTTCGAGAGTCAACATTGCGGCGAACATCGGCGGTAATCCGTTTTCATTTCGTTCCATCTCCGATGTCTCGAATTCAGACCCGAGTGCTCGTACCTGGGCATTTGGGATTCGGTGGATCCCGCCCGTCGCTCCCAGCCCTCCATCTGCAGCCGCTTCGTGGAACCGATCGAACAGGCCGCCGACTACCAGAAGTTGTTGCCCTTCCACGTTGTTTTCAACTCGTTCAACTACGCCGTTTTGAAGTTGTGAACGCACATGAATAAACCATTGGATCTCTTGTCCTTGAAAGCACTGGAAGACTGGAACAAGAAGGTGGTTGAAGAGCAGAAAGATGCTGTCGGCGAGCTTCGAACGGGTTGGAGGATTTGATTGGATTGTCTGAAAGCTGCCAGACCGTCTTACCGTTTTTCCAGCAGTCGGTCGGAGGTAGGAGGGACGCCCTTAAACGGCCCGCCCTACGTGGCCCCTCCCCCGGCTCGCCGAAAATCAATGCGGGCAGTTCGCCCACCAACCCGAATTCTCTTCAATTCCCGCACGGCCGCTCGTTTACATTTGTTTATCCGCGTCACACCCACCCACCCCCTCCGTGGCCACTTTGTGCGAACCCTTGGAGTCGACGTCACGGGCGGCTGTTCGATGAGCTCGCGTTCGGTCTGCGAGTTTCGAACTGCAAACTTCGATCGCTGGCTTTTGGGCGCGAATCTCCGAATTTCCGGCCTTTTATCACGAATCCCCGCTTCCGGCCTCCTGCTCGTCCACCACTTCGCTGGGGGGTGAATCATTGCGGATGTTCATGCAGGGAACGCGGCGAACACCACTCGAGGTCTTCGCTCGTCCCGCTTTCCCATGTGTTTCCGCCAGCCGACACTCACGAGATTCGAGCCCGTCGCGATCGGAAATTCCCGCAACCGATTGCTCACTTCCTGCGGCTTCGTTTCAGCCTCATGATGGGCGACTACACCGACGGCTTCATGATGAACGAGACGAACCGCGACTACCACCACCTGTTCAAGATCCTGCTGATCGGAAACAGCGGTGAGTTTTCCGCCTTTCGCTTTCCGTTGGGACGAATTTCTTCGCTTCCAGGCGTCGGAAAGAGCAGTCTGCTGCTGCGCTTCGCGGACAACGTCTTCCAACGTTCGTTTCTTGCGGTTCGATTGTTTGTGATCGCCCCCTCGCTTTCAGCCACCTACATCACGACCATCGGCGTGGACTTCAAGATCCGCACGTTGGACGTGAACGGAAAGAAGATCAAGCTGCAGATTTGGGTACGAATCTTCTTTCATCGACTCCCAATCATCCCTTACCTGTTGCTTTAGGACACGGCCGGTCAGGAGCGCTTCCGCACGATCACCTCGACGTGAGTTTCCGTTTCCTTTTGAATTGCATTCCCCACTCGTTTGCAGGTACTACCGCGGAACTCACGGGGTGATCGTGGTCTACGACCTGACCAACTCGGACACGTTCCGCGGCATCAAGCGCTGGCTGGACGAGATCGAGCGCAACTGCGAGTCCATCCCGACGATGTTGGGTGAGTTCTGCCGCCCGTTGCCTTTCATCATTCCGCTTTTCGCCTTCAGTTGCGAACAAGCTGGACAACGAGGCGAACCGCGCGGTGGTGAAGAAGGACGGCGAAGAGTACGCGATCTGTAAGAACTGCCTCTTCTGCGAGACGTCGGCGCGCACGGGCGAGAACGTGGAGAAGGCGAGTTCTTTCCTCTGCCCCCTCCTTTCACTCATTCATCCTCGTGTTTCAGATCTTCGAGGACTTGACGCGCAAGATCCTGGAGTCGGACCCGCCGCCGGAGACGCGCGCGCGTTCGCGCGGCGGCATTCGTCTCACGGGCAGCAACAACGGCGGCGGCAACTCGAAGCGTTCGGGCGAGAAGAAGAAGAGCTGCCGCTGCAACTGATGCTCCTCCACTCGAGATCTTCTTCTCTTGCTTTCGTCCTTCTGTTCGTTGTTTGGTTTGGCTTTCTCTTTAAGAAGCTCCCCTCTGTTCTTTAGTTTTCTTTGTTCGTCACCTCTACGAATTGAATTCCTCTGATCGTTCTTCGAACACAACGCTCGCGTTCTCCCTCCAGTCAGCCTCTGCTTACGGATTTTCTCCTCCCGACGGTTCAAAGCGGTCAGTCGAACAAACATATCCCTCGTTCATCTTCCCCAGTCTTGAGATTAACTCGACATTCGTTACGATTGTTCGGCCTCCCCGTCGTCCCCGTTTGTTCGCCGACCATTCGCGAATGGAATTTGCAATAATTCTCGTTTCGTTTACTCACCTTTTCGTTTGCTTCAGTGTTTGCAGATCATTTGGACGTGTGCTTAGAGAGTTCTAATTTGTTCTTCGATTCTTTCGCGGGATTCCTTCATCAAGAGTTCTGCATTGCCTTTGTTTCTCTCCACGGGTATGTCCACCTTCTTTCTGCGAAGAGGGAAGAACGTCATTTTGCCATTGTACACATTCGTTCATTTCTTGCGAACACCGAGCATTCGGTTCCGTCCTCTTCATCGTCTATGTTCGACTGAATGATCGATGAGTTTTCAATAAATCTTGATGATGTTCAGCGGACCCGGCCATTCTCTCGATCACTCCGTTTATTCCTCCTACACATGCGTGGGGAGTCGAATGAAATGTCGGAAGATGAGTCGAGATATGACCACGATGAATGGAAGCACGCAGAACATCAGCAAACACCCTTTGATCCAAACGTTCCCGAACGTCTCGTAGCCGTCGGTTGGGGGCGTGATCAAGTGCGGGCCGTGCGGAATGGCGGGCTTGAGGTCGTAGTGAACGCGCGATTGGAGATCCTCCCGAATCCAGAGCTGCTTGAAGTTGCGGAAGAGGTCTTGCGTAAGAAAGTATGCACTGAAACAGGCGGTTAAGTCATCGATGGGAATAGGGAACTCACGACAAGCTGTCCGATTCGCGCACTTCTTCCACCTTGTACCCGTAACGCTTCAACAACTCGATCAAACTGAACTGCCCGTTGAAATGACCTGCAATGGCAACAATCAAGCCCTGTCAATCCAGACCACGCACGTACCCGCTCCGAGTGCAAACACGAACATTCGCTTCGGATGTTCTCGAATCAGCCGGTGGATTCGGCCGGCCATCCGCACGTTCCGATGGTCGATCACATCCGCCTTGAGCGTGTTGTCGAACGCGTGAGCCTGCCGATCCAAGTGGTCGCTCAACGAGAAGCCGTCGTCTTGCATCCTCCAGCCGTCGATGCGGGCGACGGCCGGACTGCCGCAGCGGTACTTGCGCACGAGATCGTCGACCGAGGACTTCCGACGAGCATGCTTGTGGCTCTCCTTCCACTCCAAGTAGGAAAGAGTGTAGTTGATCGCAAAGGAGATCTGAAAGCTGCGGTCAATCACCGAACGCAAAGAATGTCTCTTGCCTGCTCGCGATTGATGCTTGTCAGTGGATTGCACTGCTCCTTCGTTGTTTCGATGGACAGGAGTTCCTTACCTTGTGCTTGAGCCTGCTGTGCAAGGAAGGCGTCGAGCATGGGCATTTTGGAGTCGGCCGTCTTCTCTTCGCCCAGTTGGTACAAGACGAACAGCAGCCACACGGGCCGTCGCACCTCCCATCCTTGGGCAAGCGAAAGAAGGTGGAGGGACTGCGCCTTGCTCGTTCGAGTCTCCTCGTCATTTGTGGCGTTTGAAGATGCGGCCAGTTGTGAGTGGAGGCGCCTTCGAAGCCGGGACATGTCTGCAAGAGGACGAGTTCAAATGGCCGATAAATGAAGGGTTTACATTTGTGCAACCGCTCGAAGACGTTCACCGGAAGCGAATTGCGGAGTGTTTCGCCATGAGTCAGCTGCTTGCAACGAATCAACCGATCGACGGTCGAGGGATCGTGGAGGGCGAGTTCGAAGACCACGGAATCCGTTCGATTCAGCACCCACTTGACCGTTTCCGGAACTGAAAGAATTCGTTTGCATCATTCTTTTGAGGTCCACTCGATCGCTGCAGACGATTCGAATCCCGCGAGTGTTTTCAACGTTGCATGTTTGCTCGTGTCTCCGCATTGTCTTCGGTCGAGGTCAACAAGCTGGACGCGCGTGAAATTCGACCAGGTGTCTCGCGTGCCCGCTGTCCCCGGCACTCCGATCGACTGCTTTGTTTGCCCAACGCGGAAATGACGACTGCGAGGGGCGCGCGATGGGCGAAAAGAACAAAGCGGAACAGCGAGAAAATATGTTCGCATTAATTAGCGCGTTCCCATCGGGTCACTCGGAATTGCAAGCGGCGTAATTCGGATTGCGGGCGGAATGCGGAGCGGAGGTCACCGAATGCGTCCATCTGTTGAAGGAACCACGAATTCGCGTCAAAAACTGCCAAGTCGGCCCGGTTCAGACCATTTCTTGGGAACCGAAAATTGCTTCCGGCATTTGTCGAGCATTCCCAGTTCTTTCGTTTCGCCCAATCTTTTTTGGAAGCTTGTGTCAAAGCTGAGCTTCGAAACAGCAACCGGAGGTCAAACAGAATAGAATCACTTTCTTCATTAGCTGAAACGGATCAGCGAACAGAACTCACTCGAATCCCACACCCGATCGTAGGCCACGTGAATCGTGCCGAAGAGGAAGCTGCGAGTCGACTCTTCGGATGAGCTAATGGACCACAAAAAAGTGGACCTTTCGTTCTGGAAACAGAAGAGTAATCGGATGATCGCTGCATGAGTTCAATTCGTTACCTGCGGCGAATCACAAAGCTCTGCCCTTGCAAAGATGACTGGCAACAGAAAGGAGATCAAGAGGCGCCTCATTGGAATGTTGGGGCGCTCATTCGATAACAAACGAGTAGATTACATTCGGATCACGCGTTCTCGCGTTCTCATCTGAGACCATCAAGATCCTAAAATGCTTGCAACAAAAGAGGTTACCGGAGTAGCGACACGAACAAACGATTACAAAAGGAGAAGCAGAAGGCAACACGAGTACAGTAAACGGCTAACGCCATAAACATCGCGCACGAATCCCGAGTTCGCCGCCCGACTCGCGCACCCACCCGACGGCCGGCTATTCTCTTTTGCTTATTGTTCTTCGGACGACAACAAATCGGAAGTGGCTCTCATTTTCGGCGGCCTCTTCCTCCGCATTTCGTTCGCACCTCCCGAGCGGAGCGGTCCATTCAAAAAAGGTGTACAAGAGGAGCCATCAGTCGGCCGCCCGAATGTCCCGCCCCCATTATTTTGTCGCCCTTCTTGACCCTGTGAATTTCCCCTTTTCTTGCCCTTCTTCGCGCGCTCTCTCTCGTTATTTTCGGCCGCCTTTCCGACCGTCCCCGCCTTCTGCTTCCCACCTGTTTCTGCATTTGGCCGGCCAAATTACGGTAGTTATGGCGTGCGCAAGCCGGATGGCCGCCGAAAAGCGTTGGGGCGTTTCCGGCGATCGTCTTCCTGCCGAAATGAAGAGGGCAGTCGAATAACAAGCGGGTATATCTACCGCGGGCCCCTGCGCATTGATTCGGCGCCTCTTTGCAAACGCCGACCGACCGCTCGGTTCGAAACGAGGCCGGAAGTGGTCGCGGCGCGATGGTCGGAATTCCCGCATTGTCCGCCCGCCTTTTATCGCGAAGACGAAGGCCGCACGTGCGCAATCGGCCGCCGCTGAACTCGCGCGCCCTTCTAATCGGCGGATAATCGGAAAATGAGTTTGCGTTTTGCAACTCGAAAACTTTTCACTTCGATCGTCGAACGACAATTTCCCGCCCAACTATTGCTGATGGGAAGCAAACGAAGAGCCGAAGAACCAAGTGGAAGCTCGTTGTTTATTGTCGTTCATTCCAGGAACAGAAGTTTCTTTCAACAAAAAACCGAACGTGTTCTGCTTTCCGCTCGATCGTCTTCGCACTTCTCGTCCACCGACTGCCCACTTGCGAAACATAAACAAATGGATAGCTTCAACAGTCGACGGCAGAGATTCGTCGACCCTGAGAAACGCTTCAGAAGTCGCTTAAAGGTGCCTTCAGTGCCTTTGTTTCAATGGTGGGTGTGATTGGATTTAAAAGGCAGCCGATTTGTCCTTGATTCCTACTGACTCCGTCCATTCGATATTCCGCTTTTCAGCGAACACGCTGTGGTTTATAACTTTTATGCGATGAACCTGGTGAAAGAAGGCAGAAAGAACGACGAATACGAGAGACGACCATCACTAGGGAGTTCCTAATACCGCTTTAAAAAAGTAGACGAGTTAAGTGTTGAGCAAGTTAAAACAACGAAACGTAGAAGGGAGAGAGCAATAGACAAAGAAAAGGCGTGATATCAATCTTTAAACCGAATCCATTCATTCGACCGTCGATCGAGCAGTTCACAGTTCTTTTCGGCTTTTCTTGGCCGCCGGCTTCGCGGGCGCCGCTTTGGCCGGGGGCGGCTCGTCGTCGTCATCGTCTGAAACTCGTTGGATGAAAGAAGAAAGAAAGCCGTGCACTCTTGCCATCGAGATCGATCGATCCGTTCATGATCTGATCGATCCACGTTTGGAGGGCCTCGAAGTTGCTGTCCGAGTGCTTCTTCGGGTCGTCCAGATTCAGCTGCGACATGTCGAACCAAATGCTGTCCTTGTCGGCGATGTCGACCAGTCCGATTTGGGGTCCTTCCTCGATGTCGATGCCGAACATTCCCTCCCACACGTCGACCATCAACGGGAACTCGTCTAATGGCCTCGATGAGTACTTTTTAACTACTCGTTCGCCCACCGGGATCGATGAGGACGATCTCCAACGTGCCCGCGTGTTCGCTGTTCTCGTCCGCGATCTTCCGCAACAGCTTGAACATCGCCCGGCCCTCGCGCGTCTCCTCGTCGCAGAACGCCAGGACCATGTGCTCGTCGTCGTCGGAGTCTCGCTGAATTCATTGGGGTCGTTGGAGGCCCTCCCGCTCTCCCTCCTCTTACCCAGACGTTGAAGTAGTTCTCGAGCGACAGCTTCTGCATCACGGGCTCTCGGTGCTTCTCGACCCAGTCCTCGAACTCGTCCTCGGTGTCCACACTCAGCGGGGCGTAGATCGGATCGTCCTCGAACGGATGGAAGAGCTGGACTTCGCCCACTCGCTTCAGTCCGAGTTTGCGGGCCCACTGGAAGCCCACAATCATTGCGGCTCTATCGAACGAGTGAACGCACGTAAGAAGTGACCACGGCGAAGAACTCGATCTCGCCCATGAAATCCTCGGCCGCCTCCTCGTACTCCTTCAGAGCGGGGCTGCCGGGCTCGAAGTAGCCGATGATCCGCACGGCCTCGTCCTCCAGGTCCTCGAACTCCTCCAGATCGAAGTTGTCGTTGATGATCGTGACCGGATCGTCCGGAATCTAAGCATTCGATTGGAGTGAATGGATCTTCGGTCGTTGCTCACGTCCATCAGCCACGAGACGAACGTTTCGGGGTCACGAACTCCGTTGTACTCGATCTTGTAACCGTCCTTGTACACGTGGATCGTGTCCTCGCCCTTCTCGACTTCTGCAATCCAATCGTTTCATCGCATCTCTCACTCCACTACCCACCTTCTTGACTCCGCAGTTTGGGCTCCTTGGTCGTGTTCACCGTGTAGAAATTGTAGCCGCGTTTGGTCATGACTTGAGCGGAGAGCTGCAATGAAGCGAATGCATAGCTTTGTCGTTCGATCTTTCAAGGAACCTGAAGGAAGCACTCGAATTGATCGTATTCGGAGTCATCCTCTTCGACGTCGTTGAAGAAGACGACCGACTTGGCGTCCTCGGCGAAGACCGTTCGGTTGAAGATCTTTTCGGTCAGCACCTAAACGACCGCCTTCAGCTCGTCTTTCTCGAACGATGAGTCTTGCCTCCGTTCGGTCGAAGCCTAAACAACTGCGGTAAAGCATAGCATGCCAGGAGGGAGCACTCACCATCGAACTCCAAGTCGGGATACCCAAGGAACATGCACTCGAGATCCACGGCCTTGGAGGCGGCGTCCACTACGCCCGCCAGCAGGAGGATCAACGCGATGGCGGCGGATCGCATGATCTAAACGAACTGACTGCTGCGGAACAAAACGAAAAGGTTTGCATGAAAGGAACGGCCGACTGGACGCGAGAATTCAATTTCCGCACCAATTTTGAATTCACGCGTCGCATCGAACGACGGCGCAAATCCCCCGCACAGCCGCTTGTCCGCTGAGCCCGACGGCTTAGAGCGAAGCAAAGTGAAGTGATAACACGGGCAATCGTGGAAGAAGAAAACGTGAGTTCAAAACGAGCGAGGCTCATGGATTGAAGGGCCGTGGGGGATGACAGGAGGTGAAGAACAAATCACGCGTGTATCAAAACGCGCCCATGACGACAATTGAAACAAAAGGGGTGCCGATCGGACGGCGCCCGCGATTTGCTCTTCCGCTTGCCTCTTCCGTTGTTCGCACTTGAAGGCCACGAACGAACGTTAATATCCGCCCGCCCCGACCCGCGGCCGAGCGGCGGCGACGGCTGGTGTGTAGGTGTGTTGCCTCGGGTTGTGGGCCACTCGGAAAAAGAAGTTAAAAGAAAGACGAAACACGTAGATCCCGACCGAAAAGACACGCCACCGTTTCGTGTGCGGGCCGAGCGAGGGAGGATGGGAGGCGGAAGACGGCGAAGAGATCCCTCCCCGAATATCAAAATCGCCTCTTCGCCGCCGCCACCGCCGGGCCTATTTTTTGATCGCCGCCGGCCCGAGTGGCGGCCTCGTTTCGTCTGCGATCTCGGCCGGCCAATCCATGCACAAGTCTGGCCGGGGCGGACGGCCGGCCGGCGGAGGCGATCTGCGACTACTTAGGCGGCCTCTCCCTTCGGCCGCCCGCTCTCCACAAGTAAACACTCGGGGCGGATCGTGATGAGAGCGACAAGCCGCGATTTGTGGGAGCGCCGTTCGGAACGCTCCGTGTCCCCGGCCGGAGGAACGTTCGCTTTTGCACTCGAGTGCAATGTACTCCACAGTTCAAGAACACAATATTCGGTGCAAAACCTCTGTCTGTTCATTTGCACGAGTGCAAATAAAACAAAGCATTGATTTCACCCGCAAAGAGTCCGAGCGGAGAGTAAAGCTTAAAGATTGGGGAAGAAATCCGACTGCAGACATCTGATCGCAAAGAGAAATTACTCGTAGACAATAGTGAAGGCAAGGAGTCGACGAAGCTGTCATGATTAAGTTCTCCCCTTTGAAACGTTCTCATTGCATTCTTGCCAAAAGTTGTTTGTGTAAGAAGTGATTCACCGGTTTACTGAAGCTTTCTAAGCTTACAAAGAAGTCATTGCTTGAAATGACAGTAGATCGTGTCGAGAGAGTGTCAGTGCGAATTACCGCATCGTTGTTTGGGCATTACGGTAGACAGCGAAAAGCGTTGGCCGCCGTCCCACGCGGAATGTTTGCAACCGGACGCCAATTGGCCTTTCATCGGCGAATTGGATCGGGCTCGCCAGAGAACGCGATTAGCGGCGTTCCATGGGCTTTGGACGATTGTTTTGCACGAAAGACTCGCGAGATGTCCGCGCCGGCCGCCGCCCATCCGATGGTCCAGCAATATCACGCTGCCCAGCCGGCGTTCAGCCCGAACAGCTACGGACCGATGAAGAACATTCACATCTACGTGCCCAACACGTACATCGGAGCGGTCATCGGGTTCAAAGTGAGCGCGGGCTGTTGTTCCATTTCATCCACCCGGTTCTTTCAGGGCGCCTACATCAAGACGCTGCAGAACACGACGACCACGAACATCTGCGTGGATACGGGCGTCTTCCACCTGCCGGCCACCAATGTTCGCGCGCCTTGAACCTTCCGTCCGCTAACCGCTCGATCGTTTAGGCGGCGTGCGTGGCCCAAAAGGTGGCCAATTCGACCGAAAAGGACTCCAGCGCCAAGTCCGTGGAAGAATTCGGCTCGGAGGTCGCCGACCACGCGCTGAAGGACGGGATCACGGCGGCGTGCACGAAGGACACGAACGGCAGCGTGGAGAAGAAACTGAGCCGCTTCGCCAACCTCTCGCTGCACGAGGATCCCTCCCGGCAGGTGCAGATCAGCGGTTCGGCCGAGAACCTCATGAAGGTTTGTGTTCGAATCCGGGAATATTCGACGCAATTTGTTTGTTTCAGGCGATGTTTTGGATCTTCCAACGGGTGGCCGAAGTGTGCGAGACGCCGCTGGCCGCCGTCAAGCTGCACGTCGACTTCACCGTGCCGGAGGACGTGGTCGGGCTGATCATCGGCCGGAATGGACAGAACGTGAGTGACTGTTGTTGGAAACATTTCATTGATTGTTCGGATTTAGATCGCCCAGCTAAAGCGCATCTCTCGCGGCTGCGACATTCACGTGAACTCGCACGACGAGGTCGAGGCGACGGTGTGCCTGTTCGGGCCCTTCCACCCGTGCCTGACCGTCGCCTGCCGCATCAACCACCTGCTGAAGACGGCCAACTCGCAGAAGACGCGCCCGCACAACGGCCACCCGCACAACTCGCCCGCCGACTCCTCCGCTCGCCGCCGAACTTCGGGCGACGCCCAGCAGCAGCGACCGGCGTCCAACACGTCGCCGGCGCCGGCGGAGAACGGGAACGGGGCGGCGGAGAAGACCCCGAATGCATAATCAATCCGGGCAGGAGTTTGTTTCGTTTTCGATTTCTTTATTTTCCTCTCAATCCGCCCACATTCTCCTACGGTCTCTTCTCATTTGTGCACGCATCTCCCACGAACTCTTCCCAGTGTTCACTGGCTGATGCCCACCGACATTCTTCCCATTTGTAACTAATCGTTGTTATTCCAGTTGTATACTGTTTTTAGCGTCCATTTTGCTCACTTCTCTCATTCTTCCGAATGCTGGCCACTTTTTGTAATAACCTTTGGGGGAAGGCGGTCGAGCCGCTGGCGGGCTGTCCGGCAGATGTCTGCGGGAATGTGCACCCGATGGTTTCCTTTTGCAAAGAATAAACCATTGATCCGAAGAAAACGGCCATGTGCACTTGAATTGTTTCGAGCAATCCATTCGAATATCTTCTCACTTCTTTTACTTTGATCACCCGTTCGTGGTTTGCAGAAGAATGTCGAACAAAAAGGGCCAAGCGGTGGTGACTCGCGAGGAGGTCGAGAAGGCGTTCGACGTGTGCGACAGCAACGGCTCGGGATTCATCGCGATCAAACGGCTGAAGGTCCGTGCATTCTACATGTTTCTTTCGTTGTTCACGCAACTCTTCAGATTGTCATGCGGGCAATGGGATTCGAGCCGCGGCAGAAGGACGTGGACGATCTGATCAAGAAGATGCAAAAGAACGAGCCCGCTCGCAGCGTCAGTTCGGGTTCGTCCTTCTTTTTCGGTTCCACCTTGTTCATTTGTTCTCTTAATTTAGACTCGTTCACGCTGGAGGAACTGCTGCACGTGCTCGAGGACAAGATGACCACCGGCGAGCAGGACAAGGAGATCCGAAGCGCGTTCGAGCTGTTCGACATCAAGAACAAGGGCTACATCAACTTCGAGGACCTCAAGCGAGTGGCCAAGGAGCTCGGCGAGGACGAGCTGAAGGATTCCGATTTCTGGGTTCGTCCTTTCCTTCTACCACTCGTTACGTCCGCCGTCTTTAGGAGATGATCCACATCGCGGACTTCACGACCAAGGGCAAAGTGACGGAGAACGACTTCAAGCTGATCATGAAGAAGACGAAGATGTACTGAGATCGCGTGATTCCTCCCGCTCCTTTTCGGCTCTCGTCTCGTTCCTCATTTCAATTCGTTTTGTTCTCTTAAAGATCTCTCTTTCATCGCAAAGAAACAATCATTGGTGATCATCCCTTTCCGCACGCATCCAATCACTTTGCTTCTTCTTGTCCTCTGCTCCGTTGGAATTCGTTGGATTCAATAAAGCGGCCATCCAAATGAGACTTTTCGGGTTTATTTGCGGCGAGCTGCTTGCAACGAAAATCCAAGTAAAATAAATTAACAACAAGAGAATAGATGGTACAAGGAGATTAGAGGAAAATACGACGAGTTGAGAGAGTAAAGATCGCTTGCTTTTGGGAAGAATAACGGACAACTGTACATACACGAGAGAAAGGGACACCTTTGAGAGAAACAGACGAATTATGCCGTCCAAAAGCATAACATCTTTGGGAACAAATGAGTGGGATTAGAGAGGAGATGAACCGAACGCGTGACTAAAACATTGGTTTGCGGTGAGAAATGAGAGGAGAATAAAAAGGAGTAAGGATCTAAAGAAGTTCTCATCATTCGAATGAGTCGACCCGACGTCTGCTGCCATCGGTTGGAGTTGAGGATCCGCCTTAAATGCCGTCGAATCGGACTCGTTTCTTCTCGCCCTTCTGCTCGTCGTCCGCGCCCACCGGCGAGCCGTTGGCCACTTTGACCTCGTCGGCGGCGGTCTTCGAGTTGGCGGCCTCCTTGCGCGCGTCCTCGATCACGGGATTCGGGAAGGAGAGGCTCTCGACGGACGGGATCAGCCGCATCATGTCGGACGGGATGCGACGAAGCGGGACCGACGACCGCGTGCACGCCTCCTGGATGTACAGGTAGGCGATGGCGGTGAGAAAGAGGAGCGCGATGAAGGCCAGCACGCCCGCAATGACCGTGATCCACGCGCTGTGTTTCGGCGGCTCGTCGGTGAGGTCGCAGCGGCGTTGCTGGTAGGCGACGCAGCCGACGTTGCCGGACGGCGTGCTGCGATCGCCCAGCTTGCTCAGCCACTCGCCGATCCACTCGTGCCCGCAGATGCACTCCCACGGGTTCTCTGCAAAGCCAACAAGTCAGTGGAAGAACAAGGGAAACGAACTCACCAGCCAGATCGACCGAGTAGATGACCTCCGTGTTCCAGCCCTCAAAGATCCCCTCGGGCAGGTAGTAGAAGCGATTGTTGTTGAGGAACAGCTTCTTCAACTGCAGGCCCTTGAGCGCGTCCTTGTCGATGCTCGTCAGCTGGTTGTTGTCCATGGAGACCTCCTGCAGAGTGGGGATCACGTTCAGGTCTCCGCTTTGCAGCGAGGAGATGTTGTTGCGCGAGAGGTAGATGCTCTTCAGCTTGGTCATCGGCTTCAACCACGAGACGCCTTCTGAAACAAGTGAGTGAGCAATGGATTTAGGTGATGAAACGAACCCTTCCCGTCCTCCGTCTCGCTGCGCAACGACTTGAGGTCGTTGTTCTGCAGCGACAGAATGGTCAGCTGGCTGCACGGGCGGAACGCGTTTTCGGCCACAAAGCTCAGGTTGTTTGCGACCAACGACAAGGAGCGCAGCTGTCGGCTTTCGCGGAGTCCCTCGAGATCGCCGTTCTGAATGCGCGTGATGTGGTTCTTGTCCAGGCGGAGGTTCAGGAGGCTCGGCAGGTTCGAGAAGACGACGTGCTTCAGGTTGCGGATCGTGTTGTTGTTCAGCAGCAGACTCGTCAGCTGCGACATGTTGCGGAGCGTGATCTAAAGAGCCATCAATCAAACGGGAACAATGCGAAAAGAACTCACTCGTTTCAACGTGTTGTTGCCGAGGTTCAGCAGGCGCAGCTTGGGCGTGTGTTTGAAGGCGTTCTCGTCGATGTAGTCGATTAGATTGCCCTCCAGCTCGAGCGTCTCCAGGTTGCTGAGGCCGCGGAGCGTGTCGCGCGTGATGTTGCGCAGCTCGTTGTGGGCCAAATTCAGCGTGCGCAGGTTGGAGAGCCCGTCGAAGGCGCCGTCCTCGATGGCGTTGATGCGGTTGTTCGAAACGAGCAGGATCTCCAGCGACTTCAGGTGGCTGAGCGTCTCGCGCTTCACGATCTCCAGCTTGTTTCCGGAGAGGTCGAGAAGCTCGAGGTTGCTCAGCTTGGCGAACGTCTGCTTGTCGATCTTGCGGAGGATGTTGTTGCGCAGAAAGAGGTTCTTCAGGCGATCCCCGAGGTCGGCGAACGGCTCGCTGTGGAAGTAGCTGAGATCCGAGCGCTGGATGCTCAGGATCTTCGGACGGACCTGAAGCACACGAGAATTAATCGAAGCGAAGGAGTGATCGACGCACCATTGAGAACATGCTGCTGCTCGGCGCGATGAACATCGAGTCCCAAATGATCAGCTGCGTGATGTTCGTCTCGTTCACCGCGTGCAGTGCGCGGTAGACGTTGGGCATCGTTTGCTTCGTGCAGCCGATGAAAATGAACTCCTCGTCGCTCTCATCGCGACCGAATTCCGACGGCATGCAACGACAGGCGGGCTGCAATCAACGGGCATGAATCGAATCAATCGAGCGCTCGGAACAAACCTCGTCGTTGTCCGAAACATTCAGGAACGCCTGCTCCAGTTGGGCGCATTTGTTGCTTTTGGCGACGGAGAGTTGAGTGATGGCCAGGAGGCCGAGGGCGCAAATCCAAACGAACATCTTCATTCCGATCGGGGCTCTATCGCATTTCAATTCCGGACCGGCCAACTGCAAGAACACGAATCAGATCGAAGGCACAGAAGGAAGCAACAAAGGAACGCCGTGCCACCCGCTTGCGAAATCCCCACGCCGTTCACGTCGCAAAAAGCGGGCGCGTACGGTAAACGCGAACGGCGAACGACCAACGAAAAGGAATGAAGCCGGCCGAAGGCACAAGAATCACGCGCAGAAGTCGGAGGAGGAAAGCGGATTGCCGACCGATGATCTCGAGGCCAAATTCGGAAATGCGGCGAACGCGGATTGGCCAGCGGCGACCGATGGCGATTTTTGCCCCCGAGAGTCTCGCCCCGTTCGGACATCCCCCCAAACCGCTGCGAGCACACGCGGACGGGCGGAACGTGGAGCGGGCGGGCAGGAGGCGGGCGGGCGGGAAACGGCGACAGGCGAGTGCTGGGCAGTGCTACCCCGTCCGGGGCCCCAAAAAGCACACGCGACGCACTCTCGCCTCCCTTTCGCCTTTCGCAAAAAAGCGAGCGAAGGGCAAGAGGGAGCGGGTGGGCGGCGGAGAGAGCAAGTCGCAAAGGAGGCCGCTGTTTTCGTCCTCCAGAGCCGCGCGCGTCTCTCGCCTTCACGCGCGGCGGCAGTCTTGAACACGGGGCCGCGCCGATCGATGCCTCGCGCACTCTCGACCGCCCGCGTCCTTCAACGCCGCCACGACATCGACGCGACGTTTCGCTTCCGTTTCGTAGCCGACGAGAGGTGGTTCGACTGTCTGGAGATCATTTCAGGCGTTTCGGAACGATCGCCGTGATAATTGAGGTCATTGACTGGCGATACGAACGGCTGCTTCCATTGAACTGTTTATCGAATCCACTCGCGAACGTCCATTGATTACAATTGGAATGAGAACGAAACCCGCATTAAACTAAAGGGAACAAGTGTGGAGGGATCGGCAGCACACTCACAAATCCGTAGGAAAACAAACGAAATCAACACGCGCGAACGTGGAGATCAATCCGGAAAGCTCAACGAACACACTCGCCGTCCACCAGCGAAAAATTATTGCAACACACGTCATCGCATTCTTCCATTCGAGATTTCTCCCTTAAAATACTCGCGTTAACACCATGAGATGCTTGGAAACGAACGTCTTGCATCGAACTCCTTTCAGAAGCGAAAGGAATCCCGTGCAGGGCGCCTCGATGGTTCGCTTCCGAGGGCAGAGGCCGCGGCAGGGCTTTCGGTTGCAGATCTCGGTCTCCGAATCATCGCCACTAAATTCGTTTCAGGTTAGTGCGTGATTCAACGTTAGCAGGAAGGGTCAACGGCATGCAGGCTCGTTTGCAAGGGCAAGTGGTCGGACAGGCGGCGGCATAAACAGCAGACAACAACAGCAGTTTCAACAATCAGCAGCGCAAAAACGGCGAGTAGCTCAGCAGCAAGGTTTGGAATCGACGCGGGCAGATCGAAGCACAAGTTGCGTGCGATCAGTGCGAAAGCTGCTGTTTGGAGTTTACCGTAACACACGAACGGTCTGCTTTCTGGTTGAGTAAACAGTTTGAGTACAGGCACAAGTCGGATGGAGCAAAGCGTGTTAAAACTGACAGACAAAAAGCGGTCGGCTGCTTGCAAGTGCGATGGCGACGGCGTGTGCCGCAGGAGCCACACGAAGCGGAGCACTCACTCCATGGGCTCCACTCCCCCCACGTGCCCGTGTGCGGGATTGCACGGATTTGTGCCTGTAGAATATGAGGGTTGTTCACAGATTGCGGCTGAACACGGACCTGGAATCCCTTGCCGCCGCGGTAGAACGAGCGGAACAACACCAGCATGTCCTCGGTTGCCGACACCACCGACGATTGGGGAGTTCCGTAGCAACAGTATCTGCAAGCAAATGGTTAAAAAGAGCTAATGAATGTTTCTCGCCTCATTCCCGTGTTCGCAAAGTCGGTGGAGTTGCGGATTTCAACGTAGTCGAAACACAACGAATGCCTGAGAGCAACATGTTTCGTTTGTTCCAATGCTCTTCTTCCTTACCGAACTTTGCAGTACATCTCGAACTCGCCGATGAACTGCAGTTGGACGTGCTGGCCTTTCGGGGCAACGAACAGCCACGAGCACTCCTGCCCCTCGCGGAACTCGTTCGGATAGCCCGGACTGGAGATTTTCGTCCATTTCGACGTGACTTGAACGCGGCCGCCGCAATTCGCCCCGTAGCCAGGCATCACCTGATCGCAGAGCTGCAAAGGAAAGCAGTCAGCAGAAGTTTTGAATGAAGGGAGTACCTGGCCGGTGAATCCATCCGGACATCGGCAGCGATCGCATCGTCGAGGGTCCGTGTAGCCGCCCCGTTGACAGGGCAGCTGCTTCGGGCAGGTGTCTCGGCAATATATCGTGTTCATCAGGTGGATGTCGTTGAAGGACAGCTGGTCTCGCTGTCCGATCGTCCGTTGGTAGTCGCTGATAAACGTGTTCAACGTGAACAGGTCGTCGTAACGAGCGAATGCCTTGCTTCTGAACAAGAAATCCGAGCAGTAGAAAGCACTGCTTGCTTTATACTAACCGGTAATGCATGATCGAACTGCAATGAACAGCATCAAACGATTATCCTCGAGATTAAACGAACCCGTAGTCGTAAGGAACCCCACCGTTGTCGACGTCCACCGGCTGTTCTTTGAGGAATTGGCCCTTGCTGTCCCGGTCGATGTTGTCCCACCGAACGTAAACAAAGTAGTCACGGTCAGGACGCGACTGTTCGTGCCAAAAGCCGAGAGCATGAGCGACCTCATGGGCGATCACACCCAGCTGCAAGCAACCAACGATTCAAAAAGAGAACTTGAAGAGATCTTACTCGAATGCATTCGGGAGCCAACGAAACGTATTGGGGCTCGCCGAGTGGGTGTTTACCCACGTTCGAAGCACAGCCGTCGACATCCGTGAAGACGATGCGATTGCCGGTCGGCTCGTCATCTCGCCGTTCGAAGTTCAAGCACGTGATGTTGTGCCAATGCTCAAGGGCGAGCTCGATCACTCGTTGTTCGCGTTGAGCTTTAAAAAAAAGGTGGCATCGTGCAATATACTGGTTGCTCACTGTGCGATCCGTCGAAACTGTAGAGAATGGGCTTCCGCGGATCCCAACGACGCACTTTCGATCCGATGAACTTCCGCTTAAATCGTCGACCGCCCTCTTCCTTTGCGATCTCGACCATCGCCTCTGCTTGGTCGAGGAACAGAACGATGTCGCCTGCAACGAACTGCCTGTGAGGATGAACAACCGCAAACGAACCCTCGAAATGACGACCACGTTCTTCGGGACTCCGCACGGAATCCAGCATCCGTCGGCGACTCCACGACTCGAACTGCTTTTCGGCCTCTCCTTTCTGCTCACTGTGGGCGGCGGTGGTCGTGCTGATGGTCGTGTGCTGGGCGACGGCGAGATCGTTCAGTTGGTCCACGTACTCGCGGACTCTCTTCTGTTCATCGGGTGTCTGGCCAAAAGTTCGGGCCTTCTCGTGGACGGCGGCCTGCCATTCGGGCGCCTCTCGCCGCACACGCGACCTCCGCACTTCCAGCTCGTCTCGAAGTGACCATTTGGGTTCGCGGAGGAAGTAGTCGGCTGAGATCAAGGGCACCACCACCGCGATCCACACGAGCAGCGAGCCGACGGGGTTTTGCGCCCACCGGCGGCCCGCAGTCATCGACCTGAACATCACGCAGTGAGCGAGTGATCTTCGCAAAACAGAGTTCCCATTCGACACGCGCGCGAAATGTCGTCAAATGTGCGGCGAGAACTGGAATTTACGGACCGCAGACGGCGGAGGACGTAAAAAACCGGAGAGGAGGAAGAAGCGAAAGTGATCGTAAGTACACGTTTTAGGCGGCCATATTCCGTTCGCGGAATCCCGTTTTACGCCCTCGAAGCACACGATTTTGAGCTGCCGACTCGTGAGCAAATCCCTCGCCCGGTCGAAAAGACCCCGCCGATTTGCGCCGTTCCACGCGACCGAGCGGGAAGGCGAAACTTTTGCGGATCAATCCGCCCCGCACCTCCGTTTATCCACCGACGACCGACTTTGTGACTTTTCCGCAAGCGAAAGTAAGCGGGCGGCGAATTTGTGGCGAAAGCCGGGCGAATTTTGTGCCACGAGGGAGCCGCTGCGATCAGCCCGCAGCTCGTCGAGGAGTCCACGGACGGGGCGGGAAGGAGCGAGCGGAGGAGGGTGGGAATTGTGCATTGCGGGCAGGAGGTGAGCGGCGATGGCTGAGGGTCGAAGTTGCGTCTAACGTCGCGCACTCGAAAACGCGCAAAATTGGGAAAGCCGTCTGCACACTCCTTCCACCTTCCTTCCTCTCTTTCTTCCTCTTCCTCTGCGTGTTCACAATCGACTAAAGACGCCAGGTTGTCGTTTCTGCGTTTGTCAAACAGCAGAGAGCGACCCGAGCGAACGACAATGCGACCACGAAATTCAATGCGAAGTGTTGCAAGTTTGCACTTCAGCTCGCCCACCCGCCTACTTCCCCATCAGGCCCTCAATTGACCTTCGACCACCGGAAAGTAGGAGGGTAGTTTACGCAACACAACTTCCACTCACTCACTCACAACGCAGCGCTTTTGTTTGTGTTTCGACGGGCGGGTGCCGACTTTCGCTTTCACGATCAATTGCCGTCGGCGATGCGACGGGCGGCGGCGGAATCGAAGTGAAAGTGGAGCATGCGGGAGTTCGCTTCTTTTCATTTCAACCGCCTTTTATTCGACGCCCACAGAACGAGGTTATGAGTTGACGGGAATCGTCTCGGTGAGTTGAATAATCGAGTGAGTGACGTCTTCCGACTCCAGAATGTCGATGGCGGAGAAGTCGGTCAGCATTTTTAGAAGGTCCTCTTCGGCCGGCCTGCAAGCAGAGCATTCGTGCGAGCAATCAAGTCAGCCCTCACATGACGCTGTCTAGCAATTGAGTGTCTTTGAATTCGAACGGCTCGTGCAATCGCATCGGAACGGTCTGAAGGCCAACCGATCTTTCGTTTAACCCACATCAAACGAACCATTCGAATGAACTCGGGCTCAAAGGCCGCCAGCTCGCATTCCGTAACGAAGACCAGCTTGAAGTTGTCGCCCATAAGAAGTGCACGACCCAAGAAGTCGACCGTCCGCTTCTCCTTTTCGGGCTCCCGTTGGAGAATCTCGAACCAAGCGGCCGGCGGGCTGCTTTGAACGTTGAAGATGATGAGGGAGGAGTCCGAGTAGGAGGACCGCAACAGACGATCCACCACCTCCTTGTCGGTCCACTTCAGTTGGCTCATGTCCAGAGTGGGGCAGTCGTTGTAGAAGAAGCGGAGGGCATTCACGAAGTCCGTTCGATTCGTTTGGATCAACGGCCACGGCTCGTGCCACGAGACCGTGCTGCAAGCAGTCGATCGAGCTTCATCGAACAGAAAGCAGGTGTGAACAAACCGGAAATATTCGACGGCGAGGGTTGGAATTCCCGTGAACTTCTCGTCGTAATTAATGTTGAAACGAAGAAGAGAAGATCGCCACTTAGAGATCCCGTTCTAAACGAACGACTTTATTCGACCAGACGATTCTTCGTCTACCGTCTTCGCCTCGGCTTCGAGAGGGGCGACAAGCGACCGGAATCCCGACTGCATGATGCAATTGCCGAGCAGGTTGTCCAACCGATTCCTCGTTGCTCCAATCAACGTCTTCCATCTGCATTCTTGACAATCCCGCACATGAAAGAAGGAACCCACCGATTTTGGAGCGGCGACAGAGCGTTCAGCACGATGTCTCCCCGTTGTCGGTAGAAGATCATTCGATTCAGCTTGAGGATCGCCCGATCTTGCTGCTCGACCTCCCGCTCCAGGAATCCCACTCGACGAACGAGAAACTGCCGCCGATCCCGCAGAGTGTTCAACTGCTCCTGGCGGGCGGTCAGCTGCTTCGTGAGGTCGGCCGCTGCACTGCGATGGTTCTTGAGCAGTCGGTTGGACCTGAAGAATGATTGAAAGAAAAAAATGCTCGTTTGTGCTCACTTCGCAACGCCCGCCACAGTCTTCACCCAACGACACAAATCGGCGACAAGCGGGGACTCGACGGCCAACCGTTGTTCCTGCAACGACTGGCCGGACAGAATGGAGGCGATCGCCTTCAGTTGCGCATTCGACGTGTGGTTGGGGTCGAATTTGGCTACCCGGTCGGCAAAGGAAGCTTTCGAGAGGGTCGTGGCGGACGTGTACCACGTTTCCAGATGGTTGCGGCCTAAAAACTCGTTTTACAATCATCTCATCGCAGTTTCCTGCTACTTGGCTTGAATCCTCGTTCCACCAGTCGTCGGACCGCCTCGACTGTGTACTTCACGCCCATGCTGGGGTTCTTGAGTTTGCCCAGTTTGGAGTAGTCGACCGGCGCGTAGGAGGTGAGTTTTTCGGCCGCCTTCTTGAACTCGCCCAACGGCTGCTCCAACACGAGTCCGATCTTTGCATTTCGTTGAAGGAGCTTGTCGCTGATTCCCGCACAGTCCTTCTGCAGTTTTTCTACTTTCTGCACAAAAGATGAGTGAGAAGGAGGAAAAGCGAACGAACGTCTCCAGCGCCTTCCAGCTCGCCGTTCGCTTCTTCGAGCACTCGCTTCAGGAAGAGCATCACTAATTCCTGATCGTCCTGCTTGCGAGTCAGATCGAAGAGGGTTGTGTTCGCGCCAATGATGCTCAGCTCTCGCACGCGCACCGTGTTGTCGATCGCACTGTTCAGCAAGCCGATTCGTTGTTGCAGTTGACTGGAACCAGGTTGTTCCTTTCAATCTTTCGTCCACTTACTCGTGTCGTTTGTTGAACAGCACAACGGTGTAGCGAACCAACTCGTAGATGAGATGGGTGTCCCGGTAAAACTGGAGGCAGTTGAACTGAGACCGGCTGATTGTCTCCTTTGTGGCGTTGAAGAGTTGCTCCACGGCATCGCAAATGCGGTTCTTGTTTTCGGCCACGCAGTCGTTTGTGACCTTTTCGATCATCTGACGGCATTCTGCTTGGGAGATTGGCTGAAAAAAAGCAGTGGATTGATTGAAAAATCTCTTTGCGTACTGCAAAGTAATCGCCCGTGCACCAATCGAAACGCGGCAGACTCTCGGGCGGGACGAAGAAGACCGCGTGCAAGAAGTCGGCGATTCGAGCTTCGAGGGTGGTGCGAAGAAGATCGACGTTTTTGAAGGCCTCGAACGAAAGGAATTGGCAGTAGCGTTGTCTACAAAACAACAAATGAAAAAATTAAGCACTCGATTGAAACGAACCCGGGCAGTCGGATGTTGGAGGATTGGACCAAGGTGGCCAACGCTTTCTCGCTCTCGACCATCTTCTCCGCCATTTTGATGACCACCGTGTCGCTGAGCAGGTCCCCGATGACCGGCCGCTGCAGCCACTGCTTCAGCATGATCAACCACTCGTTCGGCACCCGATCGATCTGCAATCGCTTGAATGAGCAGCTCAAATGGATGAAAGACGAGCATTGTAGTCCATGTGAAAGATGACGACGACCGGCTGATTGCTCGAAGTGAGGATGTTGATCACACGCACGATCGCCTGCTTCCACGATTCTTCGAATGCTTCCGCCGTGTTCGTGTCGAAGAACACGTGTTGGACCTGAAGAAAGAACACGTGCAATCCATCAGTTGAGTGACCGTACGTGTCCGACGACGCCGAATGTCGCCAGCTTTACGCACTGGTGTCGTCCACAGCCGGGATGTCCGCCGAGGGCCAAGTGCTCGTTGTGTTGACGGACAGCCCGCATTACTCGCTGCGTATGGTCGCTCGTAAAGCTGAAAGTGAGCATTGAAGAGTGAATTCCGGTGGAAATGATCACTCGGTGATGGTCACGTTGATCTGATATCCTTCGTGGTTCTTCGTGTACTCAAAGTGCAGATTCTCGAGGTTCTTGATGAACTCGTTGCGGCGAGTGACGATCCCGTACGTGATGCCGTCCATGGTCTCCATTCCGGACATCTCCGAGTAGAGCAGTTTCTCCAGTTTGAAGTCAGGAATCGCCCAAGACTCGTCTTTCTTCTGAACACAACCATCGATCTTGGCGTTTTGACTCGAGTCACTCACCGCATAGAAGCTCTCTTCTTCGTCCTCCTCGCCGGTGCCCGAGCGCGAGGGGAAGAGCTTCTCGACTGTGATCCGCAAGTGTTCTTGGAGGACGGCATCGAAATCCTTGGACCCCAAAGTAGACAGAACAGAAGAACGTAACTAACGTTCAAGAACTGCTGCCGAATTTCCGCACTCAACTCCCGATCGAAGAGTGTTCGCAGCACTTCGTGTGTCCACAGCCTCTTCATGCTGTCCAGATCGGGAGTGTTGTCCGGAAAGGCGAACATCAGGCCTTTTGCCAGTCGAATGATGTACGGAAGAAGTTGGTCGACGTTCTTAACAAGCAGCATGGCTCTTGTTTTGGCTCAGAACCGCCCACCTTTGCGAAGAGGTGGAAAACGGCTTGTGTGGCCTGAGCCAATGCGGGCACCAACGAGAGGTACTCGGAGCTGAAGGTCCTGCAAGCGAACAAAAAAGACCCGTCTACTTTCTTTCATCTTGTTACTTTGTGTTCAAGTGCCATCCGATCAATTGCTCGAAGATGTAGCTCAAGCTGCCCGTGCTCAAAGATCGCATCGGAATGACTTGGAAGCCGCGGCGAAATTGGCCGTAAGCCCAGCACTTCTCCAATTCGCCCGTTTCCATGATTAAAATCAACTCAAACACAACGAGCGCTCGATAGTTCGTCGATTGTCACTCACTCGCAGTTGACTCGTGCTCACTTGCGGCTCATCGTGTGTAACGAGCAGCGTTTGGTCGTTGTACAGCTCCAGAAGGGCTTTGCAGGCCTCATCGAATTGGAAGTGGTCGATTACCAGGCACTTCAAGCAAACAAATGAAAGAGAAGCATCATCAAACTCACGGCCCGTTGGTTTGTGACGCTGATGAACGAGAGCTTCTCCTGCATTTGCAAGAGATCGAAGCGTCCCGTGCAGTCCAGCCAAAGGAATTTGTATTCGGGCAACAGGTGTTCCAATTGTTTCACGATTCGCTTAACCGAGAGACGAGTAAGCAAACTGCTGTGCTCGACTCACGCGTATTGCCGCCGACTTGCCGCTGAAGTTCGGACCGCTCAAAATGAAGTGCTTTTCGTTGACCAGAAACTGCCGAACGACGTAGGACAACACGCGGTCCACTTCGGGGAACGAGACGTAGATCTCCGAGAGCGAGTATTCTTTCTTGACCAGCGACTTCACTTTCAGGTCGTCCGCCCACTTGCTCCAGGTGGCCGTTTCCTGCGGTCATTCATTTCAATCTGATTTCTTGTGCAAACTCACCCAAATCTGCAGGCGGTGCTGGCTGATCGGATGCGGGAGTTTGCCCAGATCGCTGGCCGACCGGTCCCAATCGGTGGCTCGTTCTTCGACCAGCTTGTCCAACAACGCCACTTCGTCCAGCAAGTAGACCAGACAGAAGCAAACACACGTGTGGACGGCGGTTGCACGCAGAACTTCGCCGTAGTTCGCGGTCGTCACGTGGCTCATTGCTTCTTCGATGTCCTTAAAAGGAAGTTCTGCTTAACTGTCCGCTTCTTTGCATTCAACCACTTTTTCGAGCTGCAGGAACAGATTCTCAGGGTCCATGAACGGCGAGTAGTTCAAATCCTCCAGGGCGGGAAAGACGATGTGCTCCATGGTCATGTCGACGACGTCCAGGTATTCCGGCCGACGGACGATCAGCTCCAGCTTGCTGCGGGTGTCGTCCCACTTCTGCCGAATGGGCGGACGGACGAGCTCGTCTACACTCACCGTCTTGATTTCGTATCGTTTAAGCCATTCTGTCACTTCCGTCTGCAAACATCCCGTTACGCGCGTGTTCAAAGAAAGGAAACGCACTGTTGCAAATGGCAAGCAGAGAACGAAACGAATGTGCTTGGCGGCGTAGAAGTTGCTCCCGTCGCTCATCGTGATGTACGAGCCCGGCGGCATTTCAGGGATCACGCCCGCTGAGACTGAGTAGAAAAGAGAGCTGATCTGCGGGAAGTGCAGGAGGAACTGCTGAGAGCCGTAGAAGATGATGTATTTCGGGACTTTGTACACGATCGAGAGCCTCCTCGAGCCCGCTGTCCTCGGTGTTCGTCGTGCCGGCGGTCGTCAGCGAGCCCCGGCCGGTTTGCGGAGCTGACGGAACGGGAGTGGCGGCCGCAGCTGAATTCGAGCGTTCGTTTTGTTCCAACAGAAAGAAGAGAACATTGCCGGGGGCTGCGTTCGTCGGGGATCATCGCCTCCTTCAAGCACTTGACCAAATAGCCGCTGCTCGCCTCGCCGAACTCTGTGGTCGCCGAGATCACTTGCGTGTACGTGAGGGCGTCGATGTAAATCCAGCTCGCTTTGGCGTTTCCCCGCCGGATGCACTCCGAGAGGACGAGTTTGGCCGACGGTCCAATGCAAGCAATCGAGAAGTTCACGTTGCCCAGGTTGTAGTTGATCGCGTCCACCCCGAACATGGCCTCCATCAACGCGTCTTCGGCCGGCTTCTGGGTCTTCGGCGGAGTGGTGAGCTTCTTGACGGCGATTGGCGACGCCTTCGTGCTGCTCGCTCGTCGCTTCTGGCCGGTGATCGCCGCCACGTTCAACTCGCCGCCCTTCGCCCCGCCGCCGCCCGACTCGGGCCTGAAGGTGCTCTTGCTGTTGAACACCTTGATGTGGTGGGAGAGCCGCTGGGCCGCCGAGTGGACGGTCGTGCTCAGGATCAATCGTGCACATTCGATCTCCAGCCGATCCAAACATAAGCACCTGCAAGCAAGAACTGTTGGCTTCACAAAGGTCTTCACAACAAACATGTGGTTGTAGATTTGCTCGGGTAGTTGATCCACGTTCTCGAGCACGAACAGCACGGTGTTCTGTTGGGCGGCCTGCAAGCAATGGGCATTCATTCCAGTGAATTCTCTCTTCTTCTACCCGAATGACCGCATCAAAGATCTGTGCTTGCAATGAAGGATGGCAGTTGACGAAGCGAACGGAGCAGAGAAGATTCCTGCACATGGCTTGAACTCTCGAACGCGTTTCGTTCAGACTCCCGTAGAAGAGCGGGACTTTTCCGAGGCCCCAATTGTGCGAAAAGTTCGCACTAAAGCAATCAAGGAAGGCTTTGGATGGTGGAGCACTCACTCGACGGTGATGGCGGCGGTCGACGAGTGAACGAAGTCGGGCAGCAGTTTGATCTCCGTTTGATTGCCGCGCAAATGAATCTTCAGCTCTTCTTCCTGCAACAATGCCGGCATTTGAGCTATATTTCTGTTTTTTACTCACCTCGTACGTGTGTTTGAATCCCGAATCCTGATTGCTGTGCAAAATGAAGTCGTTGATCACACGCGTGAGCCGGAAGGAGGTCTTCACTGTGCTGTGGTGTTCCGTGAAGCGGGCGTAGTCCTGAACTCAACACCTAGCTTGTTGCTTGCTCATAAGTAGAAAGACCTTGATGATGAACTCGGCGACCGTCTTCTCGAGCAGCTCAACAAACGTCTGCGGTCCGTCTTCTTTCAACGTGGCCACGGACACGTGGTTCTCGAATTTCGCCCGCTCGCCGTCGACGTTCACCCCGAAGAGGTGATCCTCGTCGTTCAGGTAGAGCTCGCGGAGCAGTGGGAAACACTCGCGTTGCACGATTTGCAAGCTGAAACGAAAGCATCAAGAACACAACCCTTCGATCTGCTTGCCCTTCTTCGGTTGAGTCTATTGAAAGCAGCTTGAGGACGTCGCTGTTCGAGATCAGGGCCATGCGAGTGGAATTTGATCGCAGTGTGAGTGAGAAGGCTTCCATTCCCTGCAGAACAGCACAAAAGAAGTGAACTTCGGGGAGGTTTGAAAGACGAACCGAGGTCGCTTGACCCAGGTGCTTCTCGGCCAGCGCCAGCCAGCAGGGGATGTGGCGAGCTTCGATCAACTTGATCGCGAATCGCTCCTCGTCGACAAAGCGGGCCAGCCGGCGGAAGTACTTCGCACAATCGCGGAAGTGCCTGAATTCTTCGGGCATCTTCGCGTGCGAGTGGCGCATCACGTGGGAGATTCGCTTCCATCGCTGCAGAAGGGTGTTCCATTTGGTCAGCAGAAAGAGCAGCGTGTTCAGATTGCTGATCCACGAGCTGAATGCAAACGAAATGAAAGAGAGACCACCAGTAAGTGCTCACTCCAAGCTCTGATTGATGAAGGACTTGTCGTTGTCCGGATCTCGGTAGGCCTTGATCTTGGCCACGTGTTCTTGGGCAGATTTGACGAGTGCGGACAGGTTGGCGGGCACTTGGATGCCCCAGAAGTGCGTCGGATTCATGACGAACGACGCTTCGGCCCAGAATTCGGTGATGAAGTTCGCTTGATCGGAGATCGCGCCTTCCCGCTCCGCGATGTAGGCGATTGGCTTCAGTTTGGACACGTAGAGGTTGAGGTTGAGCTCGCAGATTTGGGCGATGGTCGCGTTCTCGTAGAGGGCGAGGTTGAAGCCCACGATGTCGGACATCTTCTGCCAGTGCCGTTCCGACAAGCGAGGGCAACTGAGGACCTCCAGCACGGGAATGTTGTGTCGAAACTTCTCGATCTCCGACTTCAGCTGAACGGCGAATGCCTTTGCAGCTCGATGGCCTTCCAGCTTGACTCCGAGCTCGGCCAAGATCTCAATGAACGAGTCGAGGAACGACTGGCACTCCTGAACACGCGCCTCCGTTCGCCGTCGTTTGAAGAATTGCCTGAAGAAAGGATAAGTCAAGAACGAAGCAAGCAATAGCCCTTCGACGTACGTGCGAAAATCGTGGAACTTCTGCGTCCACTCGAAAAGAGACCACAGACTGTTGACCTGCGAGCCGATGAGCTGCACCTCGTGAAGCGAAAGCTGCGGCAACCCGACCACCTTCTCCTGCTCGTTGAGTTCAATCAACTCCTGGTGGATGGTCAGAATAAGCGGCTTCAGGACGCGCATTTCGGCCAAATAGTCCTCCACTTCGTCGGGATTCGTGAAGTTGTTGAGGATCTTCAGTCGATTCAACGCCTGCTGCGCGTTGGCCTCGATTGCTGCTTGTCGTTTCTGAACAGTTCGTTTCAATAACCTCTTTTGCGTATCCACGCACTCGAACGAAATGGGCGAAGATGTGCAGACGACGTTGGAAGAACATGTTGTGGTCGGCCACGTGTCTCGGCAGGGCTCTTCGCAACAGGGCGACGTTGATCAAGTACTCGTGCTCGCGTGGATCGAATTGGATCACCTGCACAGTCAATCGTCGGGGCAAGCAACTCTCGTCGAACTCACCTGTGTTAGCTTGTGCATCCGATCGTAAGCGTCGACCAGATTGGCCACTGCTTTCGGGATGTCTTCTGCCGTCAGAGTGTTCACTTCGGCCTGTAAACGAGGCAATAGTCGATGCACTCTCGTAATTCGCGTGCCTTGTTCTTCAGCATTGTGGTCGGCTCCATCGATCGAAAGCTGAACAGCTTCTTGAAGCGATTGAACTCTCGTTGAAGGTCGGCAACCGAACTGCAAGCATGCATTTCACTTAAGGGCAACAAAAGAACGTCCTTACTCGTGGAAACACTCGCGAATTTGGCGCGAACACTTTTGAATCACGACTCGTGCTCGTTCTTGCAGAACATCCCAGACCTTGGACATTTCCACGTAGAAGATCCCGCATTCGATGACCTGCAATGAAGCGAAGAGAGAACTGTCAATCGTTTGCTTCTGTCTTTACATTCGGGCATTTCGAAAGTTTCATCAAGTTTTCTCGCGATGACAACAGCCGCTCCACCAGGTAGTTTTCCATTGCATTTGACGGGATCTGAACTCTCCGTAGTTATTGCTTTTGCATTCGTGCTCGTTGCTTACGGGCTCGTTGTGGATGAGGGAGAGGAACTGGACGATGACCGGGTGTTTCTGGAACTCGTCGCCGCCCAGCAGGCGATCTACGACACGCGTGCACTCGTCCAGGTAGCCGGTCACCTCGTCCGCCGCCAAACGAATGCGATCGTGACGCGCCAATTCGACGATCGGCGCCTTCAGGTCTTCTTTGATCTTTTCGACCGGAAGCACGAGCTTTCGTTCCTGCGCCTTGCACTCGACTTTAATCCCGCTTTTCTGCAAACTTCTGATCAAACGACTTCACTTCTAATCTGCAAACGCACCGCAGTCGACAGAACGCCCAGGTAGGCCTTGATGGACGCGTGGGCGGATTTGGTGCACTCCTGACTGAGCGTGATCTCCGTGGACCGTTTCTTCTTGCCGGCCAGCGGCAAGTAGGGGATCAAACCCTCGTCGATGCCCCGATGGAAGGAACTCATTAAGGCGAAGATCTTCGTTCGAATCTGCGCACTCGTCATCGTTCCGCCGTGCGCAAGCCACGAGTTGTTGAACAGGACGCCCTCTCTGAAAGCTCAACGAGTGCTTGCTTCTTGCGAATTGCTCACTTTTCTTCGAAGTAGCGACGAATTCGAAAACGAGCCAAGTTGGACATGCTGACCGCCGTGGTCGGGCGTTTTGGCTGGCCGGTCGTGGCATCGTTGTAACACCCTAAACGAACAAAGCGAAAGTCAATAGAAAACGAGTAGAAAGCGAACGAACTCTGCACTCTGCTCGCTCTCCGTTCATCGTCGATCGGATAGTCGTGGCCGAAGAAGCGCACCAACGCCAACTTCTCGGCTGACCAGTACCAATTGAGGATCTCCTCTACGCACGCGCGCAGGAATTTGTAACGACTTGCTCGTTCGATTTGAGGCGCCGTTTGTTGACTGTGGCCGCTGAACGTTGGCTGCCGAACGACCCAGAACCAGGCTTTCTAAACAATCTTCAATGAACCTTTTGCTCATTGTACGAGACGAACAGCAAAAGCGGTGTCTTCGTTCAACGATTCATCGTTGATCTTTCGGATTTCTTCTTCAAATTTGCTCCGATCCAAGTGCCAGTTAATGAACGGCTGGCTGAAGAGAAGAGTGTTCACTCTCGTCTGAAAGAACAAACCGCGGGAGAATGCTCGCTTTCTTCTGATGCTCCGCTGTCCACTCCTCCAACAGACGATCCGCGTCGCTCGCCCCGCCAAGCGTGTTGTATTTGAAGACCTCATTCGAGAATTTGACTAAAACAACGACCATTAAAGGGCAAATTGGTTGCTGTTGGCACCTTTGAAAGTGTTGGGTAGGAAATACAACTCTTCTTCTTCTTCGGCCATCGTTCAACGCAAGGGACAAGACGAGAAAGGGCGGCCAAGTGGGCTACAAGTCCGAGCAGAACTTCTTGACCGTGACTAACGCGACCATTTGAGCCGTCCAACGGACTTCCGGCCGCGCTTACTCGTGACTCGCTCTTTTCTTTACAGCCGCAAAGGTGTGATTGCTTTGTTTCAGTTCAGCTGAATGTCTAGTGCAAACTGAAACAAACATAAACGTTTGGACAGTCCGGGTTCTCGATTTGAAACTGGGGTGAAATGTGCACCGATTGACAAAGGAATTCGTTAGTGCAATGTGAGGACGCCTGCAGCTTCCAGCTCAACGTGGCTCTTAATTTTACGCGGTTTTAGCCAATGCCGTATCAAAATTCGGCAGGAAACAGAGGTGCGCCCTTTCTTTCTGCGTACGGAGGGCAAAGAGCCGTGAAATGGGCGTGTTTGTGAGGCGCGCGCACGCACACGAGGGGTTGTTCTGCACTCAGAAAGAGCAGTGGGCGAGGGGAAGTAGAGCGCGTGGTCGGCCCGCTGCGAAACTCTTCCAATTCGGCGCATTTTGGGGAGTTTTCGCTCTTTTATTTCGTAGTTTTGGGAGATTCGTGGTCGAATTTAAATCCACTCGTACTTCGGACATTGTTTTGTGTTGGCCGGTCGTCCTCACCTGGTTGTTCGAATTAATCACCGGATTTCAGTCCAGCCGACCGCAATGGAAGTCAAAGGAGAGGGCGGCGTGTTGAAGCAAGTAACCAATGCGACTCTTTTGGGCTCGCGCGCCAAGCTGTTCCTCGACGGCAAGGCAGAGAAATGGCGCCAGCTTCAGCCGAAGCGGTTCAGCGCCGAGCGGAAGTTCGGCTTCGTGGAGCCGCAGAAGGAGGACATGACACCGGTTTGTTGCTCTGTTTCCTCGTCTAATTCGCTCTTTTTATTTGCAGACCAGCTGGCGCGAACGTGACTCAAAAGTACGGCGTCACGGTTCCCAAACGCAAGAGCCGAAAGATCGACCGATCCTTCGCGTGAGTGGCCGGAGTTTCTTCGATTCTCATTGATTTCTGCTCGTTTGCAGTGAGAACACGCGGACGCGCAACACCAACTCGCTTCACACCGCCGCCACCCCCGACCAAACTCTTCAACAAGCAGACGCCGAACAAACCCACGACCAATCGACGGCAGAACGCGAGTAATGCGAAGGAGACCGAGGAGCGGAACAGCAGCATGCAGACGCGCTCGAAGAACGGCGACAAGGAGGACGCGCCCGCGAAGCCCGACCTCCAGCCCCAACACTGCGTGGTCTGCAAGCGAGCCGTCCGCAACACGCGCAATCTGAGGCACTGCTCCAAGTGCAAGAACTGCGCGCACACTTCGTGCAACGGAGGGTTCGTTCAGCAGGCTGCGAACTCCTACCTCTGCCCGGAGTGCGCGAAGAGGGAGGCCAAACCGAACTCCACGGACTCCAACCACGGCGCGGACGTGAACGAGAGTGCGGGCACCACCGTTCCAACGACCCAGCCGGAGGAGGAGTTCGACGAGGCCGCCGTGTCCGACGAGGAGACCAAACCCGCGGATTCGATCTTCTCGTCGGACGAAGAGGGCGAGTGATCGCCTTCCGTGCCGCCGAGCCGCGAGAGCGCCCCGAAGACGACCACCGCCATCCTCCCGCTCAACGACTCCATCGCCGCTTCGGTGCAGAACCGGAAGCGGGCGAGGCGACCGAAGAATCGCGGCTCTCCGCTGCCCCAAAACTCGACGAAGCGGTCTACTTCCAGCGGGTCTGACGGACACACGAGCCCGAGTTTGAGCCGGTCGCAGCGGGCGAGGACGAGCGTTTCGCCGGACTCCAGTTCGGTCGGCGTGCTGGCCGGCGGGGATCCCTTCAACGATGCGCAGATCTCCTCGGTGGCCTCGATGTCGCTCGAAGACGCGGCCGAAACGAGTCGATCGCGCGGCAACGAGAGCGCGGCGCCGTCGGAAGAGCACACGAATATGTAGGTTTGAAACGGCTCCGATCGCTGCAGACTGCAGTATTTTTGTAGAACGCAAATAAAGGAACAAAATGCGAGGAATAATCATTCCGTATTGAAATTAATGGAGTGGAAGCGGAAGTTTTCTCTTTGCTTCCGAATTATTCTATTTGTGCTGTCTCACGGTCTCCACGCCTATCTTAACGTGGCAAAGGAGTGACTAACCCACTAGTCGGCTTGTACACGGGATTCCTTTGGAGTCTGACGGGCGGTTTTGTCGTCGCTCACTTTGATCGACCGAAAGCGGCCCTCTCTTCTTTTTTGACGGGTTTGGCGATCCACGTAGGCGCTCTAGGAAACGCGGCCCGTTAGGTAATCCGATTTCTTCGGTTTTGCCTTTGTTCTGCTTGTTTTCAGTCGATTTCCGCGAGCCCGCCGTCCGCCCTCCAAATGCAGAACGTGACGATCATCGGGGCCAATTGTGCCATCGGGAAGCACCTCTTCTCCCGCCTCCAGGACGCCGTTCAGACGATCTCCGTCTGGACGCTGAACGCGGAGTTCGTGGACGAGTTGGAAAGTGGGTTTTTTCTTCGATTTTCTTTCGCAATCCGCTCGTTTGCAGGCAATCAAAACAACCCGACCGATGGGGTCAACTTCTACGTCGGACTGGACGGACTGCGGAACGCGATCGCCGGCCGGGACACGGTCTTCAACCCGCACGAGTACGTGGACTTCTCCGCCACGCCCGACCACGCGGCCCTCAAGCAGCACAACGTGGAATGTGAGGGCCCTTTCCTCGTCATTTTTTTCATCCGCCTTGTTTAGTCGTGAAGCGGTTGCTGTGGATCTGCAAGACGGAGAAGGTGGAGCACCTCGTCCACCTGTCCTCCATCTTCCTCCAGTGCTCCGGCTGGTAACCGAACGTGGGCAGCCGCGAGATGGAGCCCGCCAACTTCCTCGCGGACAACCCCTTCCCCGCCTACTTCAAGAGCAAGTTCGAGGCCGAGAAGATGGTCTTGACTGCAGGTTTGTTCCATCACCAATTCGATTGCATCATCCCGTCCATTCAGACCACCTGAAGAGCATCGTGGCGCGTGTATGCCCCATCTACGGCGAGGGGGACAAGTGCTCGATCATCTGCGACGCGATCAAACTCCACGAGTCGCTCGGCTTCCTGCCGGCCGTCGGCGACATGGGCGGCGCGCTGCAGGTGGGCGCGGACGGCCGTCGATCGGCATCATTCTTCTGCTTTCAGCTGACGTAGCGGGGAACGCGGCCGAGGCGTTGATCTCGTCGGCCAAGAAGCTCGCCTTCGATCCGTCCGTCCACCACGAGGAGATCAACATCCAGGACGGGACGCCCGTCCAGTCGCTCTTCTTCGGCGTCGTCCGTCGGTGTTTCGAGGTTCGTTTGATCATCTTTCTTCTCCCTCAACTATGGTTTGTTGCAGGCCAACGGAAAGCGGCTGTCGACCACCAAGATCCCCTTCTGGGTCTTCTTCCCGCTCTACTTCCTGCTCTGCATGATTGGCACTCTGCTGCAGTACGCGCCGTTCGTGAAGAACCCGCTCGAGAATGTGAGTTTGCCGAAGATTTCGTCCGTTCAACTGACTTCTGATTGCAGCTCCCGTCCGCCTCGTTCGTGTACCTCCTCTTCCGCCAGTGGACGTTCCTCAGCGACTGCCGAATGCGCCTCCTGCTGGACTTCAAGCCGCCCGTCGGGCCGAAGGAGGCCCTCCGCCGCTCCCTCGACTACTACGGGAAGTTCCTCCGCTCCGAAGACATCAAGACGTACTCGTGGCGTTCGCTCACCCACTGAATGATTCTCCCCAACTGCTTTCATGTTCTCTCGCTCTCTCGATTGTTCCATCGTCTTGTATTAGTTGCTAACTGAATGAATGGTCGGTTGAAGTGGCCCTTCGCAATAAACTGGATTCTCTTCATTCGATCGAACGATAAATAGAACACAAGAGAAGGATTGTGAAGAAGAGGTGGGGAAGCAATCACAAAGAAGAATGAGATCGAGAAACAAATGGACTTTCAGCTCAACTACGAACCAAATTGGAATTGCATTTGGGGGAGTGGAGGGGAGTAAAAGCGAACTGATGAACGAGAAGTGAACGGAGGAGGAAGAGTGAAATGCTCAAGAATTGCCATGATCAACTGAACGAGACCCGTTTGCGGAGCGAGAGGCAACAACAAGGAGAAGAAGGCGCGTGAACGAAACGAAGTGATATGAAAGAGTGGAAGGAGTAAGCGTTGGATTGAGCAAAGCGAAGTGAAAAGCAGCCGTCTAAACCAAACTATTCGAAGCGACGTTCTTGGGCCGGACCGCCGGGATTTCGGTGGTCGTCGAAGCGGGCGGTTGGGCGAAAGAAACGACCGGCGTGCGATCGGTGAGGTTCATCTCAACGTAGTTCAAACTCTCGTGACTATTGTAATGGGTCCGCTTTTTCTAAAACAAGGCAGCGTTGCGGCTTGAGGAATGCGGGCGTTCGTGCAGTTCACAAATGCGGGAAAGAAAGAAAAAAATGGTGTTTGATGGGAGATTTCACGACCACTTCGTTCTCGGACGTTGCTGTGAATTGGGAAGAAGTAGACGAAAGAGTTACGATAGTAAGGGGACAAACGAGAAGAAAGTCCAACACACAGAAAAAAAGGAATGAGTGAGGAGAAACGAGTGCAAAGCTTTCTTCCGCCTCAAACCGTCGTTCCGTCGTCAAGATAAACCCGCGATTTGGAGTAAGCTTCTTGAACGGCCATGTTGTACTCGTTCTAAAAATCCACGGCCACTTTTAGTTCGGAGAAGAAGGGTGCGCAATTCACAGCAACGATCGAGTGGAAGTGGTCGTTAAATCGAAAGAATTCTGGGGTTAAAAGAAGACATTCGTGTTGAGTGCAGACAGGAGGACGATCGAAACACTCCACAAACACGCGATTAGACAGAAATTGGAGGACAGAAACAACGAAGAAACGGAAAGAAGAACACTGATGGCTGAGGGAATTAATTAATTGATTGCGTTCACGTTCACCACTGGAAGTCCACAGGTGCGAGTTGGAGGAGAGGGTTGAGCACTCGGGCACACGTCAAACCACCGCCTCACGGGACATGTACACCTGCTCACTCATCGGCCGCATTACCTCGCTGCCGCTCGAGCCGTACAGGCCTCGCTGCATGTCGTCGGAGTAGTTGTCGGGCATCGGGGTCTTGTAGTTGTCGTTCGAGTACTGAGCTTGAGAGGTCTTCTCTTCTGCAATGTCGATCGATTGCTTGTTTGCGAGTGCAAGCGGTACTCACCGTTGAAGCAAAGCAGCTGCTGTCGCATACAAATGATGACCCCGACCACGCAGATCAATCCGATGGCCATCAGACCGAAGGCGAACAGCAGCCACGACTGGACGCCCGATAACTCGGAGCCTTTGTCGCCCAGCAGGTCGCGCAAAGAGACCGTGATCCTGAATGATTCGCATGAGTGGAGGACCAATAGAAGCACGAGGGTTCACTGCTTGTTTCCGTACTCGTTCTGCAGCTTCAGGAGGATCTGCCGCGATTGGTCGTCGTCGCGGACGGGCGAGACCTTCAGACGGGCCATGTGGCAGGTGGGCGAGGTGTTGTTTTGCATGATGTTGATGAACTGGAAGTTTTGCCACGTCTGCCCCACTTGGAGGTCGTTGTTGTCGATCGCGAACACGATCTCCCGCGGCGGTCGGGGAGCGGGCTCGGCGCAGTAGTGAACAGAGATGATGGCCGTGTCAGGAGTGTCCGTCTGCTCCACGCTCGCCGGAATCTCCGACTGCATCGGGGCTTCTTGGACTTGAACGTTCAGCACCCGCTCTCCGGGAGCGTCCAACGACGGCGAGCATTCGGGCAGTTCCCGAGAGACGGCCGAGCAAGCGGAACACCAATAGTGGCCGGAGAACGAGTAGTTGGTCACGTGCAGCTCACAGGTGGCGGTCAATCGCTGCAATTTGAAAATGAATGCTGCCCGATTGCTTCTCCGTGACTCACCACCATGTTGATACCTCCGACGGGCGGAAGCTCGCGGTAGTTGCCAGTGTCGCCTTGGGCACACGCCGCGTAGGCGGCCTTTCCGTTCGCCTTCCGAATGCGCCAGTAGACGGTCGGGCGGGGATTGCCTTCGACCGTGCAGCTGTGCGAGAACTTCTGATTGATTTGAATCTTGTTGCCGCCCGTGAACTGCGAGTTCGATTGAGCGGCCTGGAAGTTGTCCGTGACCACGTGGATGGCAGCTGCAAGCAGTAAACTCATTGATTGTGATCCTTGGGATGGAAGTCTCACAATACGGATCGATGTAAACGGCCTCCGAGCTGATCCCGTCGTCCGCGAACAGCCCGTTGTTCGCTTGGCACTGGATGGAGTAGCCGATCATCTCCGTTCCGATCGTGATGTCTTGACTCTCCGACGAGCCGATCTGCGCTCCGTTCTTCAACCAACGGAACGACGTGGCAGGCGGGTTGGCCTGGACGGCGCACCGCAGCGTCTTCTGCCATCCGGGTTGGCACTGCTGATCGGGTTCGCAGTAACACTCGACGTAGGAGTAAGGTCCTTTCAATGGTATCATTATTTTCTTTAGTTGTCGACAAGTGCACTCGAATTTTCAAGTGCTGATGGCAAGCGGATCGCATCACACGACCGTCTTGCCGCTTCTAACAGTGAGTACGACGGGGAGAAGAGAGCAAAACGAGAGTGAGAGAGTGGACGATCGACCGACCTTGACGCAAGCTCGTTTTGTGTCAAATGCGAACAATAAGTGATTGAGTCATAGCAATATCAATCGAATTTTATTCGTTAGAAACCCGTAGGAATAACACAAGTCAAGAACATTGAAGAGAATTGAAGACGATAGGTTGATCACGCGGCACAACTCGTAGAAATTATGGCAGTCGGATGGGCGGATGGGCGGAAGGGGATGCGTGTTCACCAGTAGGGCATGTCCGTGCTGGGACGAAGCTCCGTTCAGTTCGCCTGCTGGCTGCCGGACGGGACGGGCGGGCGGGGCGACGGCAGCAAGACGGGGCGCAGGCCGGAGGTCGAGGGCGTCGCGTTGTCCATCGGGACATCGCGCAGCGAGCCGTCGATCGCTTTGACCTCCGTCTCGACGTGCACCACCGGCGGCTTGGGCTCCTTGTGGCCGAAGACGCGCTCCTTGAGGCTCAGCGAGAGGCGGCGCGGCAATCCGAGGCCCCGCCGGAAGCTGCTCTTCTTCTTCTTCGGCTTCGCCTCGCTGCCGACCGTTGAGTTCACGGCCGACACGTCGGCGGGCGGCGGCGGGCGTTCGAGCGCCGTCGTCTCGATGCGCCTGCAAACGGAATGAATAGAAGAACGAAGAGGAAGAGGAGGACTCACATCACGAGCGAACCGCGCGGCGACACGGCCGTCTTCAGATCGTCGACGGGACTCTGGGGCTCCTCCACCGCCGTGGGCAGCTCGTCGACGGCGGCCTTCGGATTTTCCACAGCGGTCGGGACGTCCTCGACGGCCGTCGGCAGCTTCTCGCCGTCGGTCTTCAGGTCGTCCTCCTTGAGGACCGTCTTCTCCAGCTCGAAGTCGGTGCTCGGCATCTTCTGCTCCCGCTTCAGCTCGTGGAGGGTGTCCGGCAACCGGGCGGTGGTCACCTCCTCATTTGTCTCCGCCGTCTTCACTTCCTCCGGCGGCTCGGCCGTGTGGACGCTGTCGGTGTCCGGGTGGTGCACCTCCTCCGCCTCGGCGGCCTCCTGCTCGATGACCGCCTGGTTCTCGAACTCCTCGACGAGATCGTGGACGTGCTCCTGCGGGCGGCGCGTGGATCGGGCCGTCCTCCGCCTCGTTCACGTGCAGATCGCAGCGTTTCGGTTGGTAGTTCCAGGCTAAAGTCAAAAAGAAATGAGTATCCGGAAGGTCGATCGATTCAATTCACTCACCATGATTGATCGAACGCTCCAAACGGGCCCAGTGCTGGAATGATTTAAGCAATGAAGCAAAAACGAAATCAAATGAACTCACCCTCCCGCACCAATCTCCGAAATCGGTCCATTCGAGTACCAGACACCCGCACAAAGCAAACGCCGCAAGAAGAATCCCCGCAAGCAAAGACAACATGAAGCAAAGTCGAGCAAAGGCGATAAAAAGCAGCGAGGAAACGACCAGATCTCCGGCATCTCGGGAATTAAAACGAGCGGCCGCGAGTTCGCCGAAGTAGAAGGCGGAGACGATCATGACTGCCATTGCAAGGCACGTCAACGAGATGTCACTGAACAAGAAAAAATAAAAGGACGACCCGAATAGTTGATCTCACGATTTTAAGAAGAATTCGCTGAAGAACTTCTCCTTCCGGTAGCTGCTTTCCTCATCTTGGAGTCCAAAGAAGATGCCTGAAAAAAGAAGTAGATTGCCGAAGATTAAACTAAACCAGCGCTCACCGATCGCAAGGAAGAGCGCGGCGATCAACGTTATCGTAGCGAACATGATTTGACAGATGAGCAGGCAGTTGCAGGGACAGCGGACGAACTTCCGGCCGGTCGGCGTCGCCTCGTTGCAGGACGGGCAGCGGATGACGTGCTGCATCGTCTTGCTGCTGTCGTACGGGATGAGGTTCTTGCACACGCGGCACGGGATTGTTTGAGCTGGAATTCGAAGGGAAATCAGAATGTAAGGGAGATTGCTGGAACTCACTCCCGTTGAGGCGGTACACGTTCAAGGAGTGCGGAGCGATCGGGTGCTCGACGACCATCGCGGCCCGCTGGCTGGGCCCCTGCTGCTGACTCATCGGCGGCCGATCTTCGGGCGAGTGATTAGGCGTTGGTCCCCGTCCTCAACTCGCCGCGCATCACCGAAAGACTGAAAGTCGGTCGATTAATAATTGGGAAAGGGGTGCAAATGCTTACAATCGGCGCCCGAAAACACGCCCGAACGTCGCGACGGCCAATACCGAAATCAGGAACGGAAATCAACAGACCGCCGTCGCGAGTCGTCGTTTCCGCGGGACGATTATTGTGCGCTCCCTCTCCGCGTTTGCCTCTCCCCTTCTCGTCAACATGATTTCCGATCGTCGGGCGGGAGAAAATCGATGAGCGAAAACTGCGCCCGCTCTTCTTTTCCGCTCGACGGGCTTTCCGATCGGCCGCTCTCCGCTGCGGGATTTTCGTGGTTTCCGCTCCTTTCTTCAACTCGTCCGTGATTCTCCTGACCGAGCAGCGATGGTGTTGCCCAAGGACGTCCAGCTGCCGTCGGACGCGGAGCTCACCGTCCCGCAGGAGAGCACGCTCTCGACGCCGTGGCTGAAGACGGTCGCCTCGTACATGGCGCGCACTTGCGAGACACAAATCAAGGTGAGTTCTTCGGAATTTGTTCGATTTTTTTTTGATTATTCCGCTCTGATTTCAGGAGTTATTGCCGGCGCCGGAAGGAGCTGGAGGATCCGCGCGCAACGCTGAAGGAGGGCGCGGCGGTGACCGCGTGCGGCGTCGCCTTCCTGCGCACCCTGAAGAAAACCTGCCGACCAGAGGCCGAGAAGTTCGCCGACTGCATCGACCACGGCAACCGGGACCTGCACGTGGGCTGTTGCCGCGAGGAGCAGCTGTTCATGGACCGCTGCGTGGAGGAGAAGATGGGCATCGAGCGGCCGCCGTTGGGCTATTTCGCCAAGATCCACATCCACGACTCCGCCAATCTGCCTGTCGGTTCGTTCCTTTCGATTCCTCCTCCTTCCGCAACTTATCTCTTTCTTTTCAGTTCAACAAGTGCGTGACTACAAGCAGGAGGCCGCCCAGGTGCTCTCCGAGTTGCCGGCGGACGCGAAGATGAGCAAGAATTACAAGGACTTCAGCGATTGGCGCATCAGCTGGTTCCGGAACTGAGCGCAACGGACGGCGAGTGTACGTACGGATTGGTCTTGTGTTGGGATTAGGTTTCAAATCGGAATAAACCGTTTTATCTTCTGCTCTCCGCTGGTGTCCGCTCGAGCACAAGGAGAAAAGGAAGAATTTATGCAATGGAAGAGGATTAAGATCATTGTGAGAAGACGGAAGGACCTCGACGAGCGCATTCCGATTGGCGTCAATGGGGAACAACGAAAGCAGGAAAGGAACTCTCTGTTACGCTCGTCCTAATCGCTCGGCTGATCGATGGGCGGCTCCACCACCGCATCGAACGTCCGCGGATCGCAGATGGCCACTCGGATGTTGTCGATCGCGATTGCTGCCTTTTCGGTAAACCGATCGAGGTTGTGAGCGACCAGGTAGAACTGAAATTCGAGCATTCCATCAGTTGACGTGCTGAAAAAGTAGGACGAACGTGTGTCGTGCCCGGCGGCAACTGGATGTGCACGCTATTCCATTTGAAGGCGTTCTTCGAGGTCAACGACCGCAGGATGGGCGGGCATTGGATGAACAAGGAGATCGTCCTCAACGGCTTCGTGTACCGCGTGCCCAGACACAAGCGGATAGTCGACGAATGGGAGGGACTGAACGCGACGAGTAATCACCCTTTTCATTCATCAAAGACCGACCGGTAGTATTGGAAGAGAAGAACGTTGATTCCTTGAGTCAATTTGAACCGCGGGCTTTCGAAAATGGCGAAATCGCCCGGCCCGAGGATCGTGCCCACGAATTGCCCGTTTGTCGGTGCTGAAGCGAGCTACTTGTGTGTGTAATCAAACAATCGCGCGCTCATTCGGCCTCAAGTCGGTGTGTCTTGATAGCGGGAAGTCGTAGCTCTTGTTCATCAAGGTCCACGGCACTTTCGTCAGGCCGTGATTCATGTGACGACACGCGTTGTCTAAAAAATCCATCAACACGTGATCCAAATGCAAGGTACCAACGTTGAAGTCGCAATTGAGGAGTTTGCAGTAGTCGAGAACGGCCTCCGTTGTCGTGGTCACAAAGCGGGACATCGTTGTGTAAGGAATAGTAAAAGAATTTCTCAGAGTCGTTCGCTGAACGACCATTCCCGGGTAGAAGGTGACCGTCGCAACGATTTGCCGAGTGGTGGTCGAGAGTCTGGCCCGTTGCGAGCTAGCTGCTTTTCTGGGTTTTGGGTTGCCCTCTACTCAGACGAGATAGAAAATGCTGGTGATCTTTTGATTTTTATTTGTTCGTCCGTTTTACTTACTTGGTCGTTTGTTACTTAAGCAAACCATTACATCCAAACAAGCGTTTATTAGCGGACGTCTTCTGATGTCCGCTCACTCGTTTGTTATTTCCAACAATGAACGAATAGTCAAAGCGAAAGAGCGTGCACGTGATGGTAAGATGTACGGTAATCCTTCAATCAGAAGCCGTCGAAACCAATCAGTTGAAATAAATAAACCCGCTCGGGCGGCCGCAATGGGAATACGAATTGCCAAATCAAATGTGTGTAATCGGAAAGAAGACATCAAATAGATGAACGGGACAAGAGACGATCGATACTCATTCGGATGGTGCTCAACGCAGAAAGAAGAGTAAATGGTAGACCCGAGTGATCAGTAGGGGAATAAAAAGAGGAGATCGATTGCTTGTGGATCCATTTGAGCGACCTTCTTTCAGCTCATAACCGCATTGACGTTGGGCCCGCCGTTCTTCCCATTGCTGTTGTTGGTCTTCGAGGAGCGGAACGCGTAGAAGAGGCCGCTCAATCGGTCGTGTGAACGGCGGATTTCCTTTTTCGCCTTGCCCGCCATTCCGTCCTCTCGCAACTGCTGAGCGGGAATCACTCGAGTGTCTGCACTGTGCGCTCGTTCTAAACAATCCACTGTTGAACCAAAGGAACTCCTCAATTCCACTCGCCTCTTGTGATCACCGAATTGGACACTCCATTCCGATCTCCTTTGTAGGCACCAGCGCCAGTCGGCGTCGCGTACTGCTTGTAGGTCGAGGAGGAGGTCGTGGAGTTCGGGACGGGCACAGCGGGCGAAGGATAGGTGGAACGAGAGGACTCGAAGTCCGTATCGCTGCATTCCGCCTGTGCAATCGGGGCGCAGCGCTGCTCGATCACTTGCGGGCAACAGGCAGAATTGCAGCGACATCCCGAGTGCGGCTTCTTCGGATCTCCGTGCGCGTGCAGCCGTTGGTGGGCGGGCGAGGGCTTTGGAGTGTAGCCGCTGGCCGGCCGGCTGATCGACCCGTTCACCGCTCCGTTCTTCCTGAATCCATCCGACGATCATTCTTCGTCTGTTTGCAAGTCTACTTACCGCTTGCTGTCCTCACTGCTGCTCGGGTACATTTGATGGTGGTGGAGGTCGGCCGACGGTCGTCGCTGGGGTCTTTGCTGCTGTTGTTGATATGCGGCGATCTTCTCCGCGTCGTAGCCGCTTTGCGATTTCCTCATCGGCCCGTTGGTCGGCGTTTGTTGCGTGTACTGAGGGGCGGGGTAGTTGGCGGAAGAGAGACCGTTCCCTTGGCTCACGCTCCGCCTTACGTCGCCCTGCACGTAGCCGTTGGTCGTCGTGCTCGTCGACACTCTTCGCTGGCGGTACTGGACGGCGGACGAAGCGGTCGAGTGGTAAGCGGAGTCCTGTTGTTTCGTCGTGCCGTTCGCGTAGCCGTTCGAGTACATTGCGGAGGTTGCAGCCACTGCCGCCGCCGTCTTCTCAGGCGTTCGTTTCATCGCGTTCGAACTGTAGGCGATGTGTTGCTGGGAGGAGTAGTGGGCGACCGGCGGCGTTCGGTTGTCCGCTTCTTCGGCCCGCGGGTAGTCGGCCGGCTGTTGCGTAGGAGTCGGACGGGACGGCGTTGCGGCTTCGAGGTTGATCGGCTTGTCGTGTTGGATCCGCCGGATGTGCGTCTTCTTCGAGACGATCATTTCGTAGAGCTTCTCTCGATACTCCTGGACAGTCAGCTGGATGTGGTCGGGCAGCGGAAGCGTCACGTCGTAGTTCAAAGCGGGCTCTTCGATCGGATTGTGGAATTGAAGGACGTAAGGATGGACGAGGCATTGCTCCACGTTCAGTCGCTTGTGCGGAGCGAACAGCAGCAGTCTGAACACTTCACATAAGACTTCCGGTAGGAAATAGAGAGAGCGAACCGATTGACGAGATCAATGGCATGACTGTTCGTGCACGGCAACACGCTTTCCAGTGGCTTCTTCGGTCGTTGGGGCATCTTCTCCAGAACGGAAGAGGCGTAATGAGAGCCGATGCTGTCCACGTCCGCCTTCGAAGGCTTGTTGATCGAATTCATGATCCGCTCGATCTGGTTGATGGTCGAAGATCCCGGGAAGAGGGCTCGGCCGAGCAGCATTTCGGCCAAGATGCACCCCAACGACCACATGTCCACTCCTTTCGTGTACCGCTTGGCGGCCAGCAGGATCTCCGGCGAGCGGTACCAGCGCGTTGCGACGTACTCCTAAAAGGGTGGCGTGAGAAACACCCAAAAGGCATTCCGTACCGTGAGCTCGGGCATGTGCTGCCCTTCCGGATAGTCGTCCAGCTAAACAGCCAGATATTTAAAGAATGAATGCCGACTGAAGAGACTCACTTGACTCAATGATCGAGCGAGGCCGAAATCCGCCAACTTCACGCGACAATCGGCGTCCAAGAGAACATTCGAAGGCTTCAGATCACGATGCAACACATTGCCTAAAGCATGGCCGTCAAATCGAGTTCATCAGGGATCGCCAAACCGCTGTGCAGATATCGAATGGCTCGAAACAATTGGCACATGATGTACTGCTTGTGGATGTCCTTCAGGATGGTCATCTTTTTGATCACGTTATGCAGGTCGGCTTCCATGTACTCGAAAACCAAGTAGATGTCTCTGCAATTCACGAAGTAGAACTGTCTTCTGTTAACTGGCAAGCTAACCGATCGTTGTCCGCTCGCAGGATGTTGAAGAGCTTGATGATGTTCGGATGCCGGCCGAACTCCTGCAGGAACATGATTTCGCGGAACGTCCGCTGGGCATCGGTTTGGTTGCGGAAAGCATCGAAGATCTTCTTCAAGGCGACCGTGTCCTGCGAGCGGCGATCCGTCGCCTTCCACACGATCCCGTAGGCGCCCTTGCCCAATCGCTTGTGCAATTCGAACTTCTCCCGTATGTGCGACTCCACGTCGTCCGACATGACGACTCCCGATCAGCAGACGGTGGGGGCCCCAATGCTGCACAAAAAAGCCTGCAATTCAGGTGATAGCATTGGAAAGAAGCAAAGCGCTCCACTTCATTTCACACGGAAAACACGTCGCTTGGGGAGCCGAGGAGAAAAGCGTTCAGACAAGCGAATTGTTGCCTCTCTAACCAGCCGTGAACACATCGAGCAATGGCCCACGGTAAGCGAGGTGCGGCGCGTGCAAAGCCGCGTGTGCACGCGACTCGACTGCAAAAGGCGGATAACAAAAAGCGGGCCAAACGGTGAACTCCGCCATGCGGTCGCTTTCTCACCTGTTGGCCTCCAAATGAACGCGCGGATTGTGCAAAGGATTGTAGAAGACGAGCATTCTTTGCATTCAAATGCTGTATCTCCATTCTACTGATTATGCTCGAATATTTGCGGCCCTAATCGACAGTGAAAGTGTTCGAATTGCGGCGGCTCTCGATTAGCAATGCCAATGAGAACGTTCGTGTCTGCCCTCCAAAACGAAAAGAAAGCGCTCATTTACACAAAGGAATTATCAACAGAAGAACGACGTCCTTTTCGCGGCCGAATTGACCTTCGGCCATTCCCGCAGCCAGCATAAAAGCGGACCGTTCTAGCGAGAAACAATAAAAACAATATCCGAACGATGAGATTTCCGCCGAAAAGCCCCGAATCCCGACATGCCGACGGCGCCCGGCGGCATCGAAGTCGCAAATGATGGAGGGCGTTTTCGCGAATTCCCGTTCGACTCGACGGCCGGCCGGCGGTGGCCGAAGGGCGGCGAGGTGGAATCGTTGGGAGGCGATTGAGGAATTAAGAAATTTGTGCTCCATGCATAAACAAACAGACGGCCGCCCAATTGGCCGGTCGGTCGTTGATCTCGCCGCTTTTCGTCCAATTTTCTCGCCACTTTAATCACGAGTTCCCGACGGACAAACGCGATGAACGGTCGGTTGGGAGGGCGGTCGGGCAGTCGAACGGAAGCGCCGCTCGGCTTGTTGCTTTCGGCGCCGCCCGCCCGACCGCCCGTGACCACCTTCCGAACGAACTGTCCGCCTTTTGTGCAAGGCAGCGAGATAAACGACGAGAAAAGTGAACGCAAAATTCCCGTCTTTGTCCCAAGCAGCCGCATTAGCGACGTTTAAGCGGCGTCCAAGACCAAAACGGTGGCGCCTCACCTGACCGCCCGCCCGGCCGTTCCGTGCCGCCCGCAAAACACCCGCACATTATGCCGCCCCAAAAGGAGGACGCCCGCTTTCCCGCCCGCTCGTGAGAAAAAGAACATCCAATCGGGCCGGGATTTTGCAACAAACCGAACCAAACCGGCGCGGTTCAAAGCGGCGGCCAGACGTCACGCCCGCCCTTCGGATTTACCGTCGAGCAAGCGGGCGGGCGGGAGATCGACGGACGGAGCGGCCGAAAGGTAAACGAGTCCATTCGGGCGTGCAAAACGTCCACTCGGTTTGCCGCAAAAGCAAGTGGGCAAGCGGGCCGACGAAAGCAAAAACGAAATTGGACGTGAAAAGTCATCATCGTAGTCCTTCATAGCGCCTTTTCGACGGAGCGCAGTAAGTGGGCGAGAATAAATGAGAAATGGGGCGCGTAGATGGACGAGACAACGCAGACGGTCGAGCAGAACAACGATGAAGCCCCGTGCAAGTGGACGGTCGGTTGATGTGAAATGCAGCAGATGGAAGGCGAGTTGAAACCGGCCGAGCGGGCGGCGTTCATCACCCGCCAACGGGGGCCGCCTCGTTCAAGACTCGCGGCCGGCAGCCCACCGGGCGAATCCGAGAAAAGACCGCCGGCAGGCGAAGAACTCGCCCGTCTATGGCCCGGTGACGATTTGCGGGCAACCGCGTTGTTATAACAACGCCTCCCACTCGGCTCTCCTTCAATTTCGGCAAGGCGCTCGTCCACCCGACGGGAGTTCCGAATTTCCAAGTGGAAATTTGCAGAATTGAGGTCCAAATGGTCGAGTTTAAAGGCAAAAGTCCGCAATCCTCCGCCTTTCCACTTGCCGTCCGTGAGGCGATTTCGAAAGCCACACGCGGGCGGTGGGATGAGGGGCCCGTGTTCGTCGGATTGATGGGAAACCTTACAAGTGCAAGAAGAAGCAGCGAATTAGACCCGAAATCATCAGAATGTTCAAAGAAGAGCGAAAAGAAGATAAGTCCTTCATTTTGCTGGTCGATGTTCGCTCGTCACCTGCCGCTCTTCTTTCTGCCCGCCGTCTGAATGAGTGAACAGTCCAGCGAACTCAACTACCAGTTCATTCGGAACATCTACCCCGTCAGGTTTGTTCACGGCCAAGAGCAAGTGAGGAAGAGTTGCTGCAGGAAATGGGCCTTCATTGCTTCTCTTGTGTTCATCATGCTCTCGTGTTTCGTCGCCGTCGAAAGCGCCCTGCTGTTGACCTCGAATGATGCGACGAACACTCCCGGCCTGGTTATGCTCTCTTATTTCGTCGCCTGGTTGTTAATTCTGATCGGATTGATCGGACTGAAGTACTCGTGCATGTCCACTGCTTCGATCTCTCAGCAAACGATCACAATTGGACATCCGGGCCACGCGCCCATTTGGATCTCGACCGACGTGCCGCAAATCGGCGGCACCGACCTTCTACCCGGTACGCACGAAAGGAGACCGCTCGTGCATCCCCCCAGTGCTTTTAGGGACGGTCGTCAATGGAGTCGATTTCATTCACGCACCTCCGCCTCCCCGCTACTCTTCTTTGTCGTGTGCGATCACGAACAATCACCGCCGCACGTCCATCAACCTCACGGCGACGACCGGCGAGCCGTCGGAAGCCCGGCCGAAGCCCCGCTCCAACTCGCTGGACGTCCCACCTCCGGTGAGTCATTGCGAACATTCGTAGAAGACCATTAAATTGCAGGCGTATTGATGCCCATCAAAGATCAGACAGCCTCTCAATTAAATGAACGATTATTGACTGTTAGTAAACTCATTACTAATTGCAACTCTCTCGTGTTTGATCGCATTCTGGCGATGGATTGCAAGAAAGCAAGACAGCCAGACAGGAAACGAGTGAATGTCGAAATGGTCGAGACTGTTGACGTGTTTGAAGTTCGACCGTCGTGGAGAAATGCGGCCGAGCGAGCAAGCGTGATCGCAAATCCGCACGTCCCTCGCTGGCCATTCGGCTGTTGTAATAGAGCTGCCTAGCCGGTGCTCCTCTCTTCTAACGCAACAAACGAGAAGACACGAGCGGCGGACGCTAATCGCCCGGTGTAATTTTCTTTCTTTCCACAAAGACCGCGCAAAAAATTCGCAAGAGGGGTCACTCTACGAGAGAGGCGCGTCGGTTGATCTCTTGCGGTTTGGCCAAGGTTTTTTCGAGTTCGGAAGCTACTCGGCCGATGGTCAAACATTCGCGCGCACAACTTAAATTCAAAAGCATATAGACACAAAAGCGAGTCAGTTCGAAACCGCCCGCCCTCTTCGCTGCGCCCGCCGTCGCTCGCACGGGCCGCCGCCGCCGCCGTCTCGAGTCGCCGCCGGTTTGGACGGACGAGGCCGACCGATCGGTGAGTGTTTGTGAGGCCAAACAGACCTCCTTGTTGACGCATTTCACAGCTCTTTCGACGGCCCGCTAAAGTGGACACGGCTAAACCAATTAGAAAGCAGTTCGCGTCATTGTTCACGCCCTCTTCCACTCGCCTACCGTACATTCCGTCGGGGGGTCGGTCGTGCGTTTCCGTTCGCCTCATTCCTTCCGCATTCGCCCGCCCATCCAGCCGCTCATCGATCGAAGAATCCGCTGACCTCCGGGCTTTCGATCACGATGGGGACGACGAAACGGGCGACCGCCGGCTCGTATTGGTCGTGGATTTTCCTGATTTCTTTTCTTCCCGGTTCGTCCTCCAATCTTTTGATAGTTTTGATTCCTTCGTTTAGTTCTCATCTCGTTCAAAGCTCCGAACTGCGAACTCGGCGCTCAATGTTCGGATTGTGAGCACGTTTCGAATCCGCACCGAGAGTGTGCGGAGAACGGAAAGCGGGAACACTTCCTGTTCTGCGATCCCGACCTGGAGTGAGTCCCGCCTTTGCTCCTTATGCTCTTCTTGATTCTTTTAGAATCGTGCGCATGAATCCTCAAGCTTTCTTTTCCTGCGAAAACGGGACACTCCAACCGCAATCGTGTGCCGATCACTTGGAATTCAACGCGATCACCCAGCGATGCCAACAGCCACTCCAGCGATCTCCCAAGAAGCGATCAAGTGCGTTCTGTCTTTCTTTTCCTTACTTCTCTTTTGTCTTCAAGATGCGGGCAGTCGAACGGGCGACATGTGCGCTTTCAACACGGACTGCCAATCGGGGATGTACTGCTTCAACGGCGCGTGCACGTGCCTCTCCGATTACGTGGCCATTGCGGGATACTGCTGGCCGAGTTTGTCGATTCTTTTGACTCGCGCTCATTCCACCGTTTAGAAGTGAACCCGGGCGACAGCGGCTGCGTGGAGGATCTCCAGTGCGAAGCCGTGTGGCCGGGCGCCAAGTGCGAGCGGGGTGGCTTGTGCTCGTGTCCGGAGAACACGGTGCCCGCGAAGACGCGCGACGGGACGGTTTGCGTGAGTTCGAGTGTGCCGCCCGCCTGTCCACTCCCCGAACCGAACAATCCGGGTACGTCTTGCGGACAAATCCATTCGATCACCCTCGATGTTCAGAGCTGCCGAATCCTGCCACTTTGTTGGCGAATCCCTCCACCCATCCGCTGGGCACCGACTCCTACATGCCAGTGCTGTGCACGAGTACGAGCAATGAAGTCCATCACTCGAATCACGGCGATGGGTCCACGTGGTGCATCTTCCCGGACGGCGAGAACGACGTCTACATCGCGGACATCTACAACTGCGTGCCGCACCCGCAGGTCAAACACGAGTTCTTTCCCGAGTACTCGGACAGCATCGACGGGATCTGCTGCCACAGTCGGGCGTTCGTCTGCATTCAGCCGATGGAACAGGGCGACGAGCCCTCGATTCCTCGCTGGTGGTACAACTCCGTCACGGGCACCTGCAGTCAGTTCTTGTGGGACCCCAACCAGAGCGAGAACGTCTCGCCTAACAACTTCAAGACGGTCGAACACTGCGAGTCCTTCTGTCGAGATAGTGAGTTCTTCTCCTTATTTGTTGCAACGATTGTTGCTTCCAGCCTGCCGTCGAGGTCCAACTCAGTTCAACACGCACAATCACGCGTTGATTCTGGACGAAACGCCCGTCACAAACTGCCTGCACACGTCCGGTGGTTGCGGGACGGAATTCCATTGCACACTCATCGGCTCCCATCAACATTGCTGCCCAACAATCGGTGTGCTGCTCTCCGCTCAATTAAAATCATGGTCCTTCTGCTTCCAGCGCACATCTGCAGTCCGCTGGGCGGTCGTTCTCATGAGTACGTGCCGGCCGAGAACTTCGACAAGGGACTTCCAATCGCGGGCATAAAGGCGGTCAGCCGCTTTTTCTACGACATCGAACAGGGACGCTGCACGAACTTTATGTACCACGGGCTGGGCACGTACAACAACTTCAACACGAAACAAGTCGGTTTTGACCACTTTACTCAATGCAATCTCTGATTGTTTAGGACTGCGAGAACTTCTGTTCCAAACGTTGGTTTCTTCTTGCCTTGTCTCATTCATGCTTCTTGTTCAGTTGTCTGCGAGTACGGGAATCCCCTGCGAATCGGGGAGGATTGGCAGCGATGCGAGACGGCCAACGATTGCCCCACCTCTCATCAGTGCGAGACCGCCCACAAGGTGTGCTGCCCGACGGCCCAGTCGATCTGCACGCAGCCCAAACGATACGGAGATTGCACGTCGAGTGTGCGGCGCTATTGGTACAATGCGGCCACGCGGCAGTGCGAGATGTTCTTGTACACGGGTTGCCAAGGTTCGTCTTCTGATTTCGACTACTCTTCGTTAACCATCGTTATTTGCAGGAAACGACAACTCTTTCAACTCGTGAGATCCTTGCAACAAAGTCGGAAACCACTCAACTTCTTGCTTTCAGACTGCTGGATTGTCAACAGAAATGCCGGAACATTGCGCGTAGGTTTCTTTCTTTCATAAGCTATCTATTCCGTTGATTTCAGTTGAGCCGAAATGCCCGCAAGGCCGGGCTCATCGGGACTCCAACGGCCAGTTCTACAAGTGCTCCACAAAGGCGGGCGGCAAAATGTGCCCGCCCAACTACCAGTGCATGTTCGACGGCACCACCCACGGTTGTTGCCCGACCAAAGGTAGACGGTTGCAAGCGAATTCTGTCTCATTCCCACTTGCAGCCTACACCTGCTCGTTGAGTACCGACAAGGGAGTGCAGTGCGGATCGGGACGCTCCTTCCGCTACTACTTCAACGCCCACAAGCAGACGTGCGAAACGTTCCAGTACGAGGGCTGTGACGGAAACTCGAACAACTTCCAAAACCTGGAGGATTGCCAGGATTATTGCGGCGTCGGCGGTAAGCGGAGAGCAACACCCATCATTCTACTTCCTCTCTTTGCAGGCTGTCCGAATGGCGGTCAACCGTTGCGTGACCTGAACACGAATCAGTTCGCGATCTGCTCGGACTCCGTCTCGTGTCCGCCGACCCACGACTGCGTCACGATCAACTTCAACGGGAACGTCGCCTATCGCTGCTGCCCGTCGAAAGCCCACATCTGCACACTCCCGCCGCAGCAAGGGAATCAGTGCACGAAGATGTCCATCACTCGCTTCTACTTCAACATCGTGACCAAGGAGTGCGCCAAGTTCTCGTTCAACGGCTGCAACGGCAACCTCAACAACTGGCAGTCGGTGGAGCAGTGCACGAATTTCTGCTCGTCTGCTGGTCCGTTCTCTGCTCTCTTTTCTCCAACAAATTTGTTGCATTGCAGCTTGCATGCCTGGAGAAATCACGTACAAGGACATCAACACGAAGAAGGTGGTCGAGTGCAGTCCGACGATCGTCAACAGTTGTCCCGTCGACTTCGCCTGCAAACATGATCCCCTCACCTCGAAGCACGTGTGTTGTGGGACTCCGCCCTCCGGTTTGTTCGGCCTTCATTTCGCCTTTCACTCATTCACGTTCAGACGTGTGCCCGGACGGAGAGAAGGCGTACATGAATCCGTTAGACGAGTCGGTCAAGGAGTGCACGATCAACATGGCCGGCTCGTGTCCTTCGAACTACCTTTGCCGCTTCTCGCCCGTCCACAACCGCTACTACTGCTGTGCGTCGCGGTCTGGAAGTGAGTTGCCGCTCTACAGTTCACTCACTCGTTCGTTCGAATTAAAGACGTGTGTCCGGAAGGTCGAGCGCTCTACCGCGTGGCCAAGACCCTCCAACCCACTCGCTGCACACTCGCCTCCCCGCAAGGGCAGAACACGTGCCCGGACGGCTTCTCGTGCCAAAGCCGCGTCGCTGATGTGCTGCAAGGCTACTGCTGCTCATCGCAGAGTGAGTCCCTAAAGCAGTTAGCTTGTTGAGAATGAGTGACTTGCAGACGTTTGTCGTGGGGGGGTGGAGTTTCTGATCGACGAGAAGACGAAGATGCCGAAGATTTGCATGCCCGGCGCCTTTGTTTCGTGCCCGACCGGCTATCGCTGCAGCAAGTCGCACGGCACGATGACCGGCTACTGCTGCAAGGGCGACATTCAGGCGACAACCGGCAAGTTCCCCCTGTGATCAACTAGTGATCGTTGAGATTGCAGAAGGATGTCCGCCGGGCGAGTATGCGTACACGCGAAAGCGGGACATCGTCACCTGTGATCCCTTCAACATGGCCGACAAGGGCTGCCCGGCATCCTATTCGTGCCAGTACGCCGTGAGCTTCCAACGCTACCAGTGTTGCGGAAAGGAGCCGATCGATGAGGATGAGGACGAGTTTTCGGGTACTTCACCCTCGATACACGGAAGAAATAATTCCTCGACGTTTAGGACACACCAATGGATGCATGCACGATCAAGTGGCGTTCATTCCCGAGGGAACGAAGATGCCCCAAGTGTGCACGGCGTCCGGCCCCAACACCTGCCCGCTCGGATATTTCTGTCAATTCAGCGAGACCAACAAGATGTACCAGTGCTGCGCGCAAAAGCAGGTCAGTCGCCGATTGCTCCAAACTAGTGAAACTCCATTTGTGGTTAAGGTTGCCCGGGCAGCGGAGTCGCGTACATCGGGATGAGCGGCGCGCCGGAGCCCTGTCAGGTCGGGCTGAACAACACCTGCCCCGTCGGCTACTCGTGTCAACAAACGAAGCACAACCGAGACGTCTGCTGCACCTTCAACGATCCGAAGACCACGAGCGAGAAGGCCGAAGTGAAGGCGGAGAAGACGTCGAACAGCAAGGAAGAGACGCTCGTGGACTCGAAACACGACGGCGACGACGAGGGACGCAGCAAGGAGACGCACGAGGGCGATCACCACGGAGAGAAGCCGACTTCTCGTTTGGCCACCGCCGTCCCCCGCGTTCACAACGTTTGCCGTCCGAATGAGCAGCTGCGGAACGGGATCTGCCTGTAGGTTTCGATTCAAATGTCTTGATTCTTATCGTTCGCATCAGGTCTCGGAAGATCGGAGATGCGTGCGTGACCACCGACCAGTGCCCAAAGACGTCCGTTTGCTCGAGCCACACCTGTCGTTGCCCGGACGGCACAAAGCAGGAGCACAACCTCTGCATTCCGGACATGGACGAAGAGCAGCCGATCACTCCGATTCGAACGTCTTCTCGCGGCCAAACGGGCGGCGGCGAGGACGAAGAGAAGGAGGAGGCTGAAGCGAAGCCGCGAAAGTGCAAGGCGGACGAGATCCTCTTCCGTGGGCACTGCTTGAAGCGAGTCGGTTTGGGCGAGACGTGTGTGACTAAGGAGCAGTGCCTGAACGGAGCCCATTGCTATCGCGGCAAGTGCAGATGTCCGCCCAACAAGGCCGGATATCAAGGCAGCTGTGTCGGTGAGCAGTGCCCGTTCGACACGATGATGATCGTTTGGTTCGATTCAGAAAACGCGTGTGGACACAACCAGTTCCGAATGCCGCAGCTCGATCAGGACACGAACGTGGTCGTTTGTTCCGAGGACAAGGGCGCGTGCACGAGTCCCCATCGCTGCTCGTACTCGAAGATCCTCAGCGAGTACATCTGCTGTAAATCGTCGACGGCCCTCCACCGACCGCTGCCGCCGGTCACCTCGGCGCCCGAGTTCGCCACCCTGATGCCGATCGCCACGAGCCACCGACCGCGTCCGATCCCCTCGACGAGACGACGAAAGAGATGCCCGAATGACGACCCTCCGCTGTTGTTCCCGCACACCAACCAGCCGATCAAATGCACCCCGAATCGGGCATGCCCCAAGCAGTACTTCTGCACGCAAAGCATCTGCTGTCCCGGGATGCCCACAACGACGCCCTCTTTTGACGAGGAAGAAGAGTAGAGGGATGATTGGTGCAATTGATCGTCTATGCGGGTGTCCCTGTTATTGTCGCTTATATTGAGCAAGAACCTCTTCGTCGCCCCCATCCTTTCTTTTGTAGAACTGAAATACGGGTTTCGTTTCGTAACTTCTGCCCCATAATCGACTCTCTTTTTTTTAAACGTCTGCCGAGCTATTCGTTCGATTGCCGTTTTGTAACCGTCTTTTCTGCCACTACTCGTTCCTAATAACCTTCTGCTTAAAGTTATTTGTTGACCGCTGTTTAAGAATAAACGTAAAGGCTGAAAACAGGTGTTAGAGCGGCCTAGGTGTTGTTTTCGGAGGCACGGCAGGTTTCTCAGCATCCCGAAGCCGCCGTCACCTTGCCGCCCGTTTTATCTGATCGAACGACGAGCGGCTTCCGTTGGCGAGATCGCGCGCACTGATCGCGCTTCTCGTTCGCGCGCACGCGGGATGACCGTTCGAAAACACCTTGCGGAGATCTCGGTCGAGTCCTGGGGATGAGCGCGGGGCCGAGGGGAAGGTGTGGGATCGCCGCAAACAAATGAGTTCGGTCCACGTACGACGAGGGGTTGCGAAAAACGGGTCTACCTTCGGGTCGTTTTTCGAACGGACCCTCGACGATCTCACGTTTTGTCGGCGAACGGGAGGCGCGCGAATTCCGCACATAAAAGGGCGCCAACCCCCGCCCTCGCTCTTGCGGTCGCCTTTCGCCCGCCTACTCGACTCGACGCCCGCCGGTGTCCAATTGTTGCGCAACTCGTCGTCGAAATACGTTAACCGATTTCGATTCATAAGCGGCAATTGTTTTAATGCATTTCAGTTGAATCGGCAATCAGCGTGAATTATTCGGGTTATTGAAGCATTACAGTACATTTTTCTTTCCGGTTTTATCCTTTTTTCTCATTTAGAATCCTTGCTCGAACCCACGCGCTCCATTCAACCCTTCATGTGGTGGTTTGGCGCCTCAAGGACCAATGGAGAGCCCGTGTACTTTGGAGAGAATCGAACGCCGGTGGTCGCTGATCTCCACGTCACAGGAATGACGGCCGCTTTCATAATCCCGATTCTCGCCTTCCTGATCATCTTGCCCGGAGTGCGTCGTCATCGTTTCATCTCCGCGTGGTCTTTCCTGTTCTCGATGGTCGTGGGCGGAACAATCCTCGTCTCCATCTGCTACCCGTGCTGGCAGCAGAGTGAAGCGAGAGTGTTCGCCCCCTACCGGACGTACAGCTCCCAACGGATGGACGCCGTTCTGAACGTCAAGATCGGACTCACGTCCGTCAACGTCACAATTCAAGGTAGTGGGCAGATGCTAGTTTGTTGCAACAAAGAGTGTCCTTTAGGCCACGTGGTCGACGGTGTTCTGACGGTCGGGACGTCTAAGATGAACTACAACGAGCGTTTTGACTTTGCGCCCGGTATATTTGTTGACCATTTGTTCTGCTTTCACGTCTTTTCTGATTGAAGGCGCACTCTCGGATGCTCTTGTCCGCGGCGCCCCCTACCCGCTGCTCAAAACAATCGAGTACTTGAGTGTGGAAGACTCGGGCTTCCTGATTGGTCGACAATACCGCGTGGCCGGCTATTACACGGCTGTTCTTTTGTGGTAAGTAGAGGGATTAATTGCAACGAATAGCAGGAGCTCATTCAGGTTTGCTCTTGCCTGCTGGTGCGTGCAGATGCTCTTCTTGTGCTTCTATCCGCCGAACTTCCCGTTCATGAGCACGACCGTCGGGATCATCTTGCTCACGGCCAATGCGGTCTACTTTGCGTACACTCCGAAAGAGCTCTGCATCAAGTTCCCTGATCACTTCGGGGAGCAGTCCGTTCTCGAATTTCGCATGTCCCACTGCTTCTACGTGAACATGCTGAGCGGTGAGGAGAAAGCGATTGAAGGCTCTAATTCAACTGATTCCAGGAATATTGAACGTCCTCTTCGGTTCAACGGTCATGTTCCTCCAAAAGCGGAAGTCCTACGTGTTCGAGACATTCCTCTGCCCCGATTTCTCGTCCAAGCGGCCCAGCCTTCTCCTCGACGCACTGCCTCGACCCCAACCTTGTTTGAGCAGTCGATCGCTGTTCTTGTTCGTCATTCCGGACGAAGGACCGGCATTGAAGCAATAACGGACGAGCGAGATCAGCACGTTTGATCTCAACCACTGATCCTCTTTTTGTATCCCGAGTGTTCTTCTGCGTAAACCGGTGGAATGCTTGAAATCGACGAATAAACGGGTCGCTTTCTCAGAAAGCAGTTCTCCTCGACGCACTGCCTCGACCCCAACCTTGTTTGAGCAGTCGATCGCTGTTCTTGTTCGTCATTCCGGACGAAGGACCGGCATTGAAGCAATAACGGACGAGCGAGATCAGCACGTTTGATCTCAACCACTGATCCTCTTTTTGTATCCCGAGTGTTCTTCTGCGTAAACCGGTGGAATGCTTGAAATCGACGAATAAACGGGTCGCTTTCTCAGAAAGCAGTCGGCAGACCGGCAGAGAAGAATGCCGCTTACCACTAACGAGTCGCATGCGAACGGCCGACTGCTCGCTTCCTACCGCAAAGCACCCCCGCTCCACGCCCGCCCGCTGCTTTCCGGTGAGCAGCGAGCGGGCGGAATCTCCGCAAAGCGGGAAACAAAAATGGGTGGAAAAATAAGCTTCACGAAATTTCTTGATTTTGAGCTCAAATTACTCGTGAGGACGCCTAGTTTGCTGAACCAACTTGCCTTTTTGCTCCAAGTCCCTTTCCGAATTTTAATTGACCGAAATGCTGTTTCCAGTGCATTTCGGGGGATTTTTGGACCTCACGCGTCGCATAAGCGGTCGGACAAGTGATATTCTCGAGCGGTCAACTCTTTCGTCCGTTGATCGTCGACTGATAACTGCGGTTATTCCATTCATTTACATCGGAATTATGCGAAACGAAGGGCGAATGCAATGCAAACCACATCGAGCACGTCTTTAGACACGAGCTTCGCGTAAGTCCTTTGATCGTCGGCTGACTGCGCAGAAGCAAGGGGCGACGGAAAGGAGTTGGTCTTTCCTTTTGATTTACGTGGAAACTTCCGTCATTGGCTCTCCGTTTGAAACAAACATTGGCTCGAAATCATTCCGAAGATCCTCTTTTGCCCAACCGCCCTGATGTTCTTTTTGCAGGCAAGAATGGTCGTTGCTGTTCGGGCCGGAGACCTCGTTGAAACACGTCCAGCACTGCTGCTTGAGCGGCTGTCTTCGTGATTCGCGCCTTCGATCGCTCGCTTGGAGGGTTCGTTCTTCTTCCTCCTTCCTATTCGAAATAGAGGCCTTCAGGTTCTGCTGCACGTGGTTCCGCAGCATCCCGAGTCGTGGCCGGAGGCGCTCGCCAACTGCCGCAAGTCCTACGACGCCCTGAAGAACGAGCTGAACATCGACCCGCGGAAGGACGAGTCAACCGACGATCCCGCCGTGAACAACCCGCTCTCGCAGGAGGATGAAGTGCGTGATCGATTGCCGGGCCTTTCATTTCATCGTTCCCTTCTTTTCAGTCCAAATGGCAGCAATTCTTTAGCGACGAGAACTTGCGGGAGGAAATCCGGAAAGACGTGGACAGAGCGTGAGCCATCCACGCGCTGCAATATTTTCCATTCGCTTGCTTGCAGCTTCCCGGAGGTCCACTTCTTCCAGTCCACGACCACTCGCCGGATGATGACCGACATCCTCTTCGTCTACGCCAAACTCAACCGCAGCATCTCTTACCGGCAGGCAAGGGTTCTTCCTTTCATCTTTCTTTTACAACTCGTTCTGCTTGCAGGGAATGGTGGACGTGCTGGCCCCGATCCTTTTTGCCATCTACTTCGATCATCGCTCGTACGAGCAACTGCGGGAGCAGAACGGCCTCTCGTGAGTGTTGCTTCCTTTGGACTGCGGAATGAATTCGTCGTTCAGGGGAGTGAAGCCGGAAGATCTCAAGATTCTGAACCAAACGAACGACGTCCGCTTCCTTGAGCACGACGCCTTCTTCCTGTTCTCCCACTTGATGATGTGGATCAAGAACTTCTACATGGACCCGTCGGCGGAGGTCTTCTCCGAGCAGCCGATGACGGCGGAGCGGGTCGAGGAGAAGAGCAAACTCCTCTTCAAGCCGTAGGTCCAGTCATTCCTTCATCAACGTTCTTCTTTTGTTCCAGAGGTCCAATCACGGTCAACGACTCCACGTTGGTCCAGCGGCTGAAGTACATCGAGGAGCACGTGCTGCAGCGGATCGACCCCCAGCTGCACGAACATCTCCAGCAGCTGGAGATCCCGTACGAAGTGTTCGGAATGTGCGTCCATTCTGTGCTGTTTATTTGAATTCTGTTGGGTTTAGCCGGTGGCTGCGACTCCTGTTCGGCCGCGAGTTTCCCCGTCCACGATCTGCTCTTCGTTTGGGACGTGATCTTCACCGACGATTCCGACTTGAAGATCGTCGACTACATCTTCGCCGCGCTCTGCATTCGAATCCGCCGACTGCGTGGGTCCTTCGAGTTGATTCGTGGAGGATTTCTGCTTGCAGTGCTGTCCTCCGATTACACGACCACTCTGCTCTACCTCATGCACTACCCGCCCGTCCAAGACGTCCACCAGTTCCTTCGGTTCGCTCTCTATTTAAAGTCGCCAATGGTCTGTTTCTTTCATCCGCCGAATAGTTTACTTGCGAGTTTGTTGTAGGAATGTTCGAAGCCGAAGAACGTGATCCTTCAGCCGCGAGAGCCGCCGGTCGAGCCGAAGAAGCCGGAGCAGGAACCGTCCGCCCCGCAGCCCACCATTCGGCGGAACACGGTCGGCAGCATGTCGATGTCGTTGCGCAAGAAGCCGTCGAACAGCAGCTCCCGGTCGAGTCGAAACGATCCCGCGCCGATCGCGATGAGCGACTTGGGTGAGGGGTCAAAGGAGTAGTCGGCTCTAATCGTTCGGTTGTTGTTCAGAGAGCTCGTCGATGGCCGCCACTCCGTCCAACTCCACGGCTCCGTCGCGCAACTCGGTTCTCCTCAGCACAGTAGTCAGTTTAAGCTTTGTCTGAATTTCCACTCGCGGTTGATTGGTGTGCCGTTTGCTTCTTTTTGTAGATTGAAATCTTCCTAGTCTATAAACTCGAGTGCCTCCTCTCCATCTCGCATCACTTCCTTTTGACCGTCCGTTAATCTTCAGCTGGAGCCTGCGGCGGATTTCGCCGACCAGCACGCGGCCGCCTTCGTGGCTTCCGGCCAGGCGGACGCGGCCGCTCTGCAGCTTCGCTTGCAAGATGCCGTCGAAAGGGCAGAGATCGGCGCCTATCGAGTTCTCGAAGCGGCCAACACCCTCGAGCGGTGCGCCCCGAATCAAAAATCGCTGGCTGCCGAACTGCGCTCGATTGCCGCCTATATCCACGGCGACCAGACGGACGACTACTGGCGCTTCCTGAACCGGCGGCCCTCCGTTTCGCGTCACGTTCGACCGGTGGACCCGACGGCCGCCGTCCGCTCCCGCCAGAACTCCGGCAACCAACGCTCTGCGCAGTCGGCGAACGAGATGATCGAGATGAATTTCCAACGCAAAAAGAACTTCTGATCCTCCTTCTCGCCGCCTTTCTTGCCATGACCTTCTAAGGATTCCGTCATTCCGTCCAGTGGTCATTCAATTGACGAGTATTCCGCTCAGTTCACTTATCGCTCCTTCCACCGTCTTGTCATGACAATTGCAACCGACCGGGTGTCGAACTCCTTCCTTCCCCTCATCCATTGCCTTTGTTTCCGCTCACTTTTGGCATTTGACCCGAACAATCCGCGTGCCTCGTTTGATGTTTTCGATTTATTCCATTCGCATTTTATCGCAGATAAATAGATCTAAAGAGGAGACGGAAGAGACAAGGAGAGTCCGTTGTTATATACAAAGACGTTAGTAAACAGGGGACGCTTCAAGGCAGCTGCAGGAGACGAAGGAAAAGTTGCGCGCGGGCACGAGAGTGAAGGCAAAACGGGACTTCGATTGGGAGATAATCTCTAAACTAAACGCATCGAATCGATTGAAATGTGGAAAGCGTCGTTGAAAGGTACGAGGCGGAGGAGGCCGCACGTATAAAAGAAGCCAATTATGCGAGTTAGAGAGAAGGAAAGCGGAAATCTTTGGTAAACTCGAGGACGAACAGCAGACGGCCGAAGACTCTACTGTGGCAGTAATGAGAGCAGGGCGTTGAATGGTCGGAGAAGGCGCGAGAGGAACGAGAGAAAGAAGCAGGAAATCTTACGTTTATGCTTGATCAAGTGAGCGTTTTAGAAGAAGTCGAACGAACCGAAACGAAAGAAAACAACGAGCGCGTGACTCGACGCCGCCCAGCGTTCTCCCGATCACATCCTCGTGCTTCGGGAGCGGCAACCGAACCGAACGGCTGATGGGCGACTCGAATCGAACGCAATTACGAAACACTGGAAAGATCCCAACAAGGAAAATCGGCAAAACGGAGCAAGAGTTGTGCGAAAATCGGACAGACGAACAACAAAACGATCGCGATTCACAACAGATCGCATCGACTCTTCTCGGCCCACGGGTTGACGCGCTTGTCCACGGGATTCACCAAGGGGTCCTGCTCCTGCTGGGTCTCGACGAACCGCCGCAATCTGCAAGCAGCCAAGTGATTAGAGAGTTCTGGCGGTCAGGTCAAAGCGACAAAGTCAGCCATGAGAATAGATTCCCGAGACAGTTCAAAGCGTTCACTTACTCGCCGCCTGACTGAGAGATGGGCGTCCGTTGGATGTTGAGCTGATGGCGAAGGGACTCGACGTTTCGCTGAAGATCCGCTTTGTCCATGACGATCGGAGATTGGAGGTCTGCAGAAGGCGAACAGAAGAGCTCGTAATGTCCTGAAAGGAATGGGGGGTGAAGAAGTAGCCATGGGGAGGGCACTCAAGCGCGCGGAACGAACAAAACGATCTGTGGAGAACACGTTCGACTGTGAGATCGCAAAAGTTGACGTTCGATTTCAGTATCCAGGAGTGGACCATCCGCTGTTCAGAATCGAAAGACCGAGCCAGCGGAATCCGTTTAAAAACAGCTTGAAACTGGCGGCAATGAAGACCGCAAGAAGCAATTATTTCGTGTCTCGTTTTCAAAATCCCGCACAATGCAGGCGGGATAAAAATAAACTTGCGAGCGCGTGACTAAGACGACGACTGCAACCTAATTAATATCGTAGATCAAAGACATGCGGCCGCCCTCTTCTCCGGCCGAGCCCACATCAAAATGCGTGTGCGGGCAGTCCGGAAATAACGTCACGAGAAGCCAGAAGGTCGTCGAGCACGACAACGACCGGAATGTCGCAAAATAAAGACACGCGGAAGGGATTGTATAGTCGGACGGGGCAGACGAATGGCCACGGATAAGAAATCAAACGAAAAAACGGCAGTGGAAACCGAAACGAAACCCCGTCGAGTCTCGAATCCCGACCGGCCACTCGCCAAACCGAAAGCGCGGCCACGCGTGAACACCGAAACACACGGCCGGCTAATGAACACCGCGGTTCGGGCGGATTTCCGTGATTGGAGGAATCAAATCGAGGACGTCGACGGGCATAAAACAAAAGCGAACCAAAAGACGACCCCACCGAAGCCTCTCGGCCGCATTTCGATTCGTCCGTCTCGTCGCCGCTTCTTTTGGTTGCCGCCGTCCCCCCGCTCCCTCTTCTTCTTCCTTCTGCTGCTGCTGCAGTTTGTCCAAAAAGAAAAATTTCCGGATGAGGGAGAATGGAGGGCCGAGAGCGGGGACCGGCCGGGGATGCGTCTTTTCCAGCGACGACAACGACGCGAACCGGTCGGCATGCAGCTTTTGGCCTGGTCGGAATTCGAAAGAGCGAGAGGGCGCTGCGGAGGCCGTTGGGCTCGCCGGGCCGGCATTAAACTTGGGGGGAAAAGAGGACCGAACAAAGTGTCCGCTATGCGCCATCTTCCTCCTCCTCCTCCTGCTCCTCGTCGTCGGCGTCGTCCGCTTTCGGCCGAGTGCAACGCTTCCCGACTTGCGGCGAGTTCTCTCCCTCTTCCGACCCGCGCGCGCCGCCCGCCCGCCGACCAGTGCGCGTGTTTGACCATTCCGGCTGACCGGCAGCAAGAAAGCGGGCGGAGGTCGCGAGTTTCGGGCCGAGGAGCCCAATTTCCGCTCGCCACTCGACCGGGCCGGCCCCCGTTCGTGAGTCCCGATCATTTGCGTTCGAATTCACGCCGCCGACCGGACGAAAACAAGCCGACGGGAGCGACCGAGTGGATGCGGCGGCCAAACGATCGACCGAGCGGAAACAAGTGGGAACGAAGGCGATTTGTTTGGAATGGAAGCGTACTGCCGATTCGCAACAAAAAACACGCGACGAGCAGCCACAAACGGGAATCATCAACGAGAAATGCGGGAATTCGAAGCGCTCTTATTCGATCGCTCTCTCCAGGGATTACACGACGCCTCTCGTGCCGGAAATTGCATAAAAATGAGCGGCAAGCAAGTGAGTCGCCCCACTTCTGCAGGTGTGATGAGCACGAATCCACGCGAAAAAGTGAGCAGGAGGCGAGCGGGACGGCGGAGAGAACGAGGAGTCTCGTTTTCATCATAAACGACCGGCAGAAGCGAGTCGGGGATAAAAAGCGGAAAAAGAAGAGACCGCAACCGTCCGCTTCGTCCGGAGTAACGATTGAGCCGGCCAGGGGCGAAAGAGAAGCGGGCGGGCGAGCGAAAAAGCAGGCGGGCAGACGAACTCTCGGCCCACCCAATAGTTCGAGGCGAACAATTAAAAAGCCGGGTCTTTTCTCTAATTATAAACGAGACAGTTGTTTCTTATTAGAATTCTTTAATTCTTATGCAGGTAGAGTTGTTTGGTAACCATTTAATTCCGATTAACGCTTTTTTGATCTGTTCCTTGTTGTTATGTTAGTTACTTCCTATTAACTGGCTTAATCTGGTTCGTAATGTGAGACGATAAATACTAGCTTGCACCTATGGGCGTTCAGCAATCAACCAAGCAGATTACACCTCACCGTACAGTAGAATACGGAGCGTAACCGTTGGATCACTCATCGAATTCCAAGTGATTACAAGCAACGACGAATGAAACCGCCTTTGTTGCGGGTGTTTGGCGTCCAATTGGCGATCGAGACGGCGTCGGAGAAGAAGCCGTTCGTTCTCGGCGAACGCTGTAATAATCGGGAAAGTGAATGGTGGATTTAAATCCCACCGACGCCCAGGAGTAACGACAAGAAATGAGAAAAGACGGACGACGAATTGGGGTCAACGCCGCTCGGGATGACAAGCCCGGAAAAACGGGCGCGCGCCGAGGTTCGCCGCCGCGCATCGACGCCGTCCGCCCGATTGCCAGCGGCGGCTTTCGGGAATCTTGTGGTTGATTTTTAGTGTTTTCTTTGAACTCCCACCTTTTCTTCCAATGGTTCTTCGTTTGTGGACAATAGGGAGCTTGTTTCTCTGTTTATGGCTTGATCAAAGCATGATCGTTGTGCTAGTAGCCGCCTACTGTATTCGTTCTTGAACTCTCATTTGTTACTCGTTCCTCTCGAAGCAGAAGACGAGTCTCTGGATGAGCCCGAGATGTTTTGGTTTCGTTAATTCAACGCGCGCGTTTCGTTCGCGCGTTCAGGAATCCGCTGACCATCTGTCCTTCCGAGAAGACGGCGAACAAGAAGCCGAAGCAGGAGATGGGTTTAATTGAGCAACGGGGGCGAATGGTGCGAGCGGCTTCTTCGCTGCGGATATTTTACGGCGCGACTTTCCACAAGCGATGGCGCGGGCTGAAAAGTTTGGAATCATTTGATCCGAGAAGCAGAGACGGCGGAGAAGAAGCGCCGGCGACGACGACGACGACCTCCGGATACGCTTCTTGTGCTTTTTGCGGTTTGGAGTACCGACGACAAGCGAGGGGATGAGTCGATGAGGTTTCGAAACCCCAACGGTCAAGCGATTCCTTTCTGCCGTTCGGTTGTCTGGGCGGTGGAGGATCGTTTTGATTTCGCCTCGAATCCCGATCCGCTTCTTGATTTCTCACCATCTGACTTCTGATTGATTTTTTGGCGAAAATCAAAACTTTCCCGCCCGTCTCGGCGATTCCGCTCGCGGTTTTCGTTCGCCGAAGTTTATCCGCCGTCTCCCGGGCGGCGTCGTCGTCGCGGTCGTCGTGGTCGTGCGGCGATTCAATCCGCCGGCAGCCGCCCGCCGTCTTCCGAATGCGCAACGATCAGAACGGCAATTGCATGTCGGGAATGACGACATCGCGCCGTTTGATCGAAGGAAACCGACGCGCGACTTTGATTCCGCGGCGAAGATGGCGGCGATTTCACGCCGTCCGTCCCGTCCAGCGGTTTTGAAAGCCGCCCGTCGTTTTTCCACCCGCCGAAGACGATCGCCGAAACGTCGAGTTTGGTGGGCGAAACGACGGTTGATGGGACGAGTCGCCGCGGTGCTCGACTTCGATTGTTCCGTTTCGAGCGAGAGTGCGGGCTGTCGTGCTGATCGTGCGTGCATTTGCGCTCTTGTGTTGCATTGTTGGATTCATTTGCATGAGTGGATTACCAGGTTGGAGACGACCGAGCAACCGCCGTTCCAATGTTATGGCAGCGGCTCTTTGGAGTGCTCATTGTTGTCGTCGCGGTGCGGGCACAAGTGGATGAGCCGAGCGTTCCCTCCGATGGAGTGCGCAATCAGTCGGCCGCTGCGGGCATCGAGGAGCCGTCGGGCGTCGACTCCTCCACCGCCTCCGCTTCCTCGAATGCGGACGCCGAACTCATCAATTTGGACGAGTTCACGGTGACCGAAGACGAGGAGGCCGTCGAAGAGGTGCCCCCGGTTGACCGCTTGTCGTTTGATCGTTGGGATTGCAGCTGAAGCCAGACAACGTGGACAACGACATCATCCAAGGTCTCGTTGATCAGTTCCTGAACAAGGAACGCTCGAGCAAGACCAGAGCAAGAAGATCAACAAAGAGGCTGAGGCGTTGATCAACTCCAGCTCCTACTGGGACACCGACGACTTGGCGGTGGGCTCTCACTGTTTCCGTCCGTTCCTTACCTCAAATATTCCAGGCCCCGCACAGCATCAAGGACGGCAAGGAAGCGAGCAAGTGGCTGGAAGGCTACGATGAGGAAGCCCGCAAGGTCCTCCAACAAGTGGCCGTCGCTGCTTGGAACTACTTCACGGCTGCTTCTCCGATCACCAAACAACACCTGACCGAAGCTGAAGATGTTCGTTGTGTTCTCGATTGTGCCGATCATTCAAAAGAAACCATTCAGGTCGCTCGGGTCTTCTTGAAGGCCTCCGCCAAGCAAGCCCAGCAGTTCGAAGCGTCCGCTCTTGAGGATCCCATCGAACAGAAGGAATTGAACGTGATCTCCAAGGAAGGCCTGAACGCTCTCGATGCGAAGACCTTGGCTCGCTACAACTCCCTTCTGGGCAACATCAACAAGATCTACACGGCGGTCGATGTTTGCGAATCCAAGGAGCAGAAAGTGTGCATTCAGAAGTACGTTCCGCTTTCTTTCCTGCTTGTTCAGCATTCCCTCTTTTCAGATACTCGGATTTGATCAGCACGATCCAAATCAACACCGACGGGCCGCACGCTTTGAGCATCTGGAAGTCGTGGCGATCGGCCGTCGGGCAGAACCTGACGGAGATCTACGAGAAGCTCGTCGACGTGACGAACAAAGGCAAGCACTCCCCTCCTATTCTCTGCTCATTTGTGTTCTTTCAGCAGCCAAACTGAACGGCCACGAAGATGCCGGAGAGATGTGGAGGAGTGCCTTCGACATGATCGATGCGGGCAAGAAGGAGAAGATGTACGACGTTGCGAAGGCCACGGAAGCGGCCTATGCGAAGATCCTTCCCTTTTACACGCAACTGCACGCGTACTTCCGCCGGCAAATCGCCGCCACCTACAAGTCGGACGAGAGTCTGGTGCGCGATGGCCCAATCCCCGCTCATTTGCTCCGTACGTCTTCATTCCTTTTGTGGATTCTATTCGATCAATTGATTGTGCAGGAAGTTCGACCGGAGATGATTGGAGTGCGGCCTACGAGGAGACGAAGCCTTTCGATCAGATGGACAAACTGCCCGAAGAGATCACCGACAACCTGCATAAGCAGACGATGAAGTCCCGCTCGATGTTCGTGAAGGTACGAACGCACAAGAAGAAGACGGGTTTTGTAAACAACTGCCGTTCAGGTCTTCCGCTACATGCGCTACCTGGGCTTCGAGCAACTGCCGGACAGCTTCTGGAAGAACTCCGTCTTCTCGCGCATCTGGAGCAAGGACATGATCTGCAATCCGGCCACCGCCTACGACATGATCAACGGAACGGACTTCCGCGTGAAGATCTGCGCCCAAATCGGGCAGTCGGATTTCGTCGAGGCGCACAAGCTGTTCGCCCAGCTCTACTACAAGTTCCTGTCCAGCGAGCAGCCGTTCGTCCTCCGCGACGCGCCCAACCCGACGATCAGCGGGGCGGTCGCCAAGGCTTTCGGCATTCTGGCGACGAACGTGAACTACTTGAAGTCACAAGTGAGTGCTTATTTGAGTGCCTTGAATTCATTTGTGGAGTATTTAGCGCCTTATTTCGCCCGACGCGAAGCTCGACCAGGCGAGTCTGATCAACGAGCTGTACCACGAAGCCCTCTCGAGCGTCGTGAAGATGCCGTTCTCGTTGATTGCGGACAAGTGGCGATACGCCGTGTTCGAGGGCAAGATCGGGGCCGCCAACTGGTCGGACGAGTGGTGGGGTTTGCGGTGAGAATTCGTGGAACTTCCGCTCACCCTTCCTTCCGCCTAATTGCAGCGAGAAATACCAAGGAGTGGGCGCCCCGAAGAACACGCCCGAAGCTCAGTACGATGCGGTTGTTGCGGCGGAAATCAGTCAACAACACGCCCCCGCCTCGCGGCACATCGTCGAGTACGTGGCCCAATTCCAAGTGCTCAAGGCCCTCTGCGCGCACAGCAAAACATCATTAGTGAGTGCCGGGAGAAGGACGAGGAAGTGGTTGAACGGAAGTGTTTAGAGCGAGGGCTGCATCCCGAAGAAAGAAACGATCATGCGCTTGATCGAGGTGATGAAGAAGGGCGGAACGATCAGCTGGTTGGACGCCCTGGAGCAGATCACCGGAACTCGTGCGTTCATCCCCAACAACCAGCATTATTTCTTTTGTTTTCTTTAGGCGAACTTGACGCGGGACCGCTGGTCGAGTACTTCGGCCCGTTGATCAACTGGCTGAGCAGCACGAACGAGCAGGACGCCGTTTTCCTGGGTTGGGACGGAGAGGGAGAGAAATTCAAGCCGTCCGTTTCGACGAGCAATGTCCAAAGCAAATCGTTGTGTTTCAGCGAAGACATCCCGCGCCCGCGCTCGGAGAACGTGGCCGACCGGCCGTCCATCCCGAGCGACGACCAGATCGCCTATCCGGGCGGGAACTGCGCCCACGGACAGGAGTGCCTGCTGGACACCACCTGCAACGGGACGATCTGCGTGTGCAATGCGGGACTGTTCACGCTGCAGATCGGCGACACGTACAACTGTGTTCCGGACGATCCGGCGAACGCCGGCTTCCGGGACGGCTCGGGGCTCGTGATCGCGATCACGCCCAACAACCAAACGAAGAACGGGAACTCGACGGACGGCGACGCCGCGAGCAACGAGGATTCGACCACCGAGCCGCCGAAGACCTCCGATTCCACGCGTCCCGCTCTGTTCTCCCTGTTGCTGTTATTCGCCTTCGTGCTCTCGTCTGTGCTCATGTTCTAATCGTCTCTTTCGTCAACATTCCCGTCTTCACGTGTACTTTGTCTGGATAAAAACCTCCGTTGTTCGTTCGTTGCCGATCAATCCAATCGTTTATCGGAAATAAAAGCGAAGAGATCAAAGCCCGCTGGTTGATCACAGCTCGTCCCGTCTCCCGTGTCCGCCGCCCCCGCCGCCCAAGTGGGCCATCATCGGGCACCCGCCGGCCGCTCCCATGTCCATCGACTAAGAGAAAAGAATGTGTGAGGAGAGGTGCACAGAGAACTCACTCCTCGTTCGTGCGTGTACTCGGTGGAAATGATCGGTTCGGGCAGCAGCTTCACTTTCTGCACTCCGAACACGTGGTTGATGTGGGCGAGTTGGAAGGACTTCAGCGGATGGGCTTTTGTTCGCTCCAGTTCGAAGGCTGAAAGGAGTGATCAATCAAGAACAAACGACGAGAGCTCACGTTTGACTTCCTTGGACTCTTGCAGTCCCTTTAGGACGTCGCGCAGCGGGCTCTTGACCGACGTGATCGTCTTGATGTGCTCCTGATTTCCAAACGATTTATGAGGGGATTCGTGAGAGCACTCACTTTCTCCAGCAGCTGGAGCAGCGGCAGGTCAGAGGTCTCGATTCCCAGCTCCTTGAAGTACGCGTCGATGGTGTACGAGTAGGAGCTGAAAACAAATCAGAACTATGGCAACAAACGAAAGGCCGAACCGATCGATGTGAGCCAGGAAGTACTTCGTCTTCAAGTCGACATTCGTGGCCAGTTCGGTCAGTTCCTGCAGCAAGGCGGCCTCTCCGTCGTGCACGAGAAGAACGATCGGCTTCGAGCTGCGGTAGACGATGTCGCCCGTGAAGCCGGTGGAGAAGTTGAGCTGAACACTTCGGATTAACGACAGACAACGAGGTGTGAGCGTACAACAGACGGAATGGAATTCTGCGTGACGTGGGCGAGAAGGGAGCTCATCTCGAAGTTCTCCGCGTAATCCGCCCGCTTCGTCTTCTCCATCGGCCGGAAGGTGGACAGTACGGCGCTTTCCGCACTGAAAGCGGCAGTCATCTTTTAGAACAAGTCAAATCGAACTCACGTGGGCTGGATATAGTAGACGAAGTGGTAACGGCCGTAGAGCATTCGGGAGAGCTTCTCGAACCGTTGGAATTCTTCGCTCTCCTCCGTCGGGAACACGCCGACCGTGACCGCCGGCCGGGGAAGAGAGGCGGCCGGGAATTCGCCCAGGAGACCTCGCCGAGCGTCTTTGAGTTCTTCCTCCGACTCCAGACGATGCGGAGATCCGTAGATGACCCTGGACAGTCGGGAGTTGGGTGAAGAAGACGAAGGAAACGAACATTCGAATCCAATTCTCGTAGAACTCCTCGTCCCCATCGCGTACTGAGAGGCGAATTTGCGCGAGCCTCGGTAGGCGAACACCGTCCGATGGTCTTGATGGAAGATGCCGAAAGCCGTGCACAGGTCCACTTGCTGGTGGCAGGGAACGCTGCCGAAGACGGCGGCCGATCGGATCTTCTCGTCCTTCTGCACTCGAGCGACGACTCGCCGCCAGAGGAGGAACACGTGGACAGAGACCGCGTTGACGTTCGTCCAGAACAACGCGAAGACGGGCCGCTTCTCGTTCAGGTCAATCAGCTCGTGCAGTTCGCCCGCTCGGAAGACCTTCAGCCCGTCCACGGGGCTCTCGTCCGCCTCAGCACTCCGCAGCTCGAGGATCCGCTCGTTCAGGAGCTGGAGTTCGAACGGAGAGCGGCGGAAGATCGTGGGCTCTTCAACGTCGTTGAGGGCTTGATTGTCGGACTGGAACTTCTCCAGCTCCGCGACCGTCACTTCGCGAACGAAGCCGACCGCCTTCTCCGCTTCCTCGCTCGCGTAGCTCATCAACGAGTGAGCGCTGTGACGAGAGAGCGCACTGGAAACAAGCAGGCGGTCAATCACACAAAGCGCACGAAAGAACTCACTCCAAGAGTGCGTTCTCCACGACTCCCGGCCGAGCTTGATTCTGCTTTCGGTCCACGCTGTACACGACCGCTCCGTGATCCCTGCAACCGATCGAAACAAATCAGAGGTCAAACGAAACAAAAGAATGTACGCATCCTCGATGATCAGGAAGTGGTAGGAGTCGCGGGGCGGGAACTCGCGACATTTGGGGTAGTTGTGGTCCGCGCAGTCGAGGTTCTCGTTGTCGACCGTCAGCTTCGCGAATTGCTTCAGCTTCTGCCGCAACTCCCGCAGTTTCTCCGTCACGATGATGCTGTACTCCCGGTCGTTGTCTGAATTTAACTTGTGTAATGAGAAGGAAGTAAAAAGGGGGGCACTCACCTGTCTGATCGTTGTAGATGAACGACGTTTGGAGGAACTGCTCGGGCGGCTCGTAGCCGGGCGGTTGGGCGGAAGCGGCATCTTCGGCGGCCTTTTGGTGTTCGTGTTTCCGCGGGCACTCACTCCTGCAATCCTCCCGATGAGATGCACGTGAACACGGGACGACTAATAAGCAACGAAGGACGGAAAAAGAACTCACCAACACGGACGGAAGTTCGAAATTAGCAGCAGAAAACTCACGCCCAACCACCGCATCCTCGTCGTCGTCCGCGGCTTCTCACTTCCGCACGGCGAATCCTGAAAGCAATCATTCGTTTCGCTTCACGGGCCACTCTCTCCGCCACGACCGTAGTCCCGGGCGGCTCTCCGATCGACGGCCACGAATCGAAAGTGAAACGACGGGATTCCTTTGTTTTTCTTTCGATTGAACGCGTTCGGAAAGCACGGGGCGGAGAGGCGGTGGGCGACGTTTTCTTGTGCCCGTCAAATCGATCAAGAAGGTCGGATGGACTGTTGGGGTCGGTGGGGGCTCCCCCTCCTTCCTTGCCGCCTTCCCTTTCGCTTTTTGTGTCGCTCGACCTTCACGTGTGTTCGGGCGACTTTGACCTCCAGCGCTCGCCGTCCGTCCGCCGATCTCGCAGATTTGAGGTCTTGCGCTGGACTCGCCGCTCGTAACCGACCCGAATTAAACGAGAGGATTGAACAAATTGGAAGCAAGAGCAACCTCGTTGAATGACGAGTGTGCTTGGAATCAACACTCGTCTTTCGAAATCCCACTCATGTCACATGAAAACAAGCAAGAAATTCCATTCCACGTTGGCCGGAGTCCAATTTCCGTTCCGTTCGGTTCGGAGCGGACGACCCGCCGGCCCATTCGGTCGTTGGATTGCGGGTTGAATCCAATCACAAGAAAGCACAAAAAGCGAACACTTGCGGCCTTTCGGAGCAACAAGTTTGCTGTTTGAGCCGAAACCGATGTGCTTTTGGTCACGTACTCCTCGTTCGCATTCGAATCAAAACCCAATGGTCAGATTCGAGCCCTCTGCTTACGGTCGGCAACGAGCATGTGTTCTTCTGGTGTTTACCGTTCGGAATGAATGCATTACTGATTGACTGCACTTTCCATTCCTGCAGTATGGCCACTTACACACGGTTGTCTGCTGCTCGTTTCGAACGGCAACTCTTTTCGACATCCGGCTGAGTCGCCGTCATTGGTCCTTGGTTGCTTAAGATCGCTTACGCGCACAAAGCGGAGGTGGTTTGGATGATCGCACCCCCACGATCCACTCGATTCTCGTAATTATTCCAGTTAGCCGTGGGTGGGTTTGACATTCGGGCGAGCGGAAGTGCGCGGGACAGTTCGCGGAAGGCCCAGCTGACAGTGCAGTTGCATGTCGGAGGCATGTGAACGGCAGTCGTTGCGCAGTCTAAAGTGCAACGAGGACCCGCATGTGCCGTGGACGGGGATGGGCGGGCCGTTCGCCGGGCGGAGTGCTGCGGACGGACCACCCAACTGCCGCCAACACTCGACTGTGGGCATTGTTCGTTTGGATGGGTGGATTTCGAGTTGTGCCCATGACGCCAGGCGGCCTTCTGCTCTCAACTTTGGCCTCCCTTCAATTAGCCGCTCATTCAGCGATTGCGGGCGTGAGTTTCCGCCCCTTTCGTTCTGACGTTCACGAGCCCAAACTGTGTGCTCGTCGGAGTGAAGTTGCGGGTTGTTTGTGGTCGCCGGAGTTGGGAGTCAAGGCGGGTGTTGTCGGATAACAAGCACATCAATTTTTAGATCTTTTGACGTCAACTATTGCTTTATTTGATGTCTGAATCTCCAACCAAGCGGGATATTGTTACTTCGAAAGTCGACCTTTCTTTCGTGATTTGACTGCTGCACCGGTTCAACTTCTTGCTCCTCCTTATTTGCCGTGTTGCCGCCGAATCCCTAGTTCCTTCTGCGCGTCATTTCAGCTGCTAACTTCGTTCATCCGGCCATTGTGATTGCTTCAGGGTTGATCGGTGGACACACGTGTTGGATCTCTCTTCAATGCTCTTGATGCCGGCCTTCTGCACTTCCAGTCCGAAGAGCGTTCTGTTCTTGTGTTGGATCTTCTGGCTGGAGCGATTGGCCGTGGACGGTCTGCCGTTCTCCGCAACGAACGTCGCCAAGTTCTTCCCCACGGAGCCGTGGAAGCTGCCCGAACAGGCGGCGCCCGGCCCGAAGTTCGGGAAGCTGAAGCTCTGCCCGCCCGGTAGGCTCCTTTTCCTTGTGTGCTTGTGTCTACTTGTGTGATTGAGAAGAAGTGCATTGAATTTATTTTTTGTTCCTTGCAGGCGGCCGTTCGTTCCTCGAGGCCTTCCAGTTGGCGTGCCCGATGCGACGTAAACGTTCCGCTGAGTCGTCGCCCCAACCGAACGCCATCGAGCAGGATCCCTTCTACCGACCAGCCAACATCCTCGAAGTCACTCAGATTTGCTGTTCGACCGGCTGCGAACTCATCGATTTGTTTCCTTACTGCGGACCGTTCGGCTTGTGGAAATGAGCGGCGGAGTTGGAATAAAATCGGGAATCGGAATAAAAAAACTGCACGTGTTAATGGATGCAAACGAATGACTCGAACCTTGAAATATTCACCGCCTTCATCACGAACAGACCGGAATTCATTAATTTTCGAGCGGTAATTGAATGAAGAAGCAATTGACCACGTGAATTTCGTGCTCAATTATTCCTTGAACCGCTGTTCACAAAGAGCGAAAGGAAATGGAAGAAAATAATCGAACAAATGGGTTTATGAACCGAAAAGAACAAACCCTTCACTTTTTTGAGATGTCGTGGATCGAAAACACACCGTCGGAATAATTCGAACGAACGGGCGCGTCTTTACGTTAATTTTATTTACTTCCCGCAATCTTCGACCTCAACAAACATCCGCATTCACTCAACGCTGTCGAACAAACCCACACGCCGCAGTGCATCCGTTCGTTTCGCTTCGACTCCTCGCGTTCCGCAGCCCCAGCGACGTGCGCCCGGACCGGCTCCTCTGCGGTGTGGTATTGGTTCGTATGCGTTGTTGTGTGTTTAAAATTCCCAATGCACTCTTGTTTCGACGTTCGCCCGCTCGAAATGTCGTCATAAGGAAGCATCATTTTAATTATAACCCCCGCTTCGATTCGTTTCTCGCGTCTGGGAGGGGATTTTTCGCGAATTTCTGCAAAAGCGGGCGTCGAATTCGCTCGGCGGCCGGCCGCCGTCGAACAACGTGACATCTGCAAGTGTTTTCAGCGCGACATTCATGGATTCCTGCTTTAACGCCGCTTTCACTTACACACGCGAGCAGATCCTCGCACTAAAGAAGAACCACCAACTTGCCAATCTGCCGCCTCACCTGTTCGCTCCCGACTACCTGACGTAAGTTGCGGATTTCTCTTCCGTCTTCTGCATCCACTCGTTTGCAGATCGCATGGCAAGTTCTCGCCGGACAAATATGTGGAGTGCATGTGGAAGGGCGAGCGGAACAATCGGAAGCCGGCCGTCCGGAGCGAAATTCCCGACATTCTGCAGAACGGATCGACGCTCTCGCCCCAACGACGAGGCTTCTCGAGCGGCTGCCGGGAGGCGGTGGACATGGGTGAGTGTTCGAACGGCCACTCGCTTTTCATTCGATTCCCCGCCCACAGAAGCCGACCCCTTCCTCCGGCGGCGAGCAATCAACACGGCGGCCGGCGCGAGCCTGCTGGCGGGATCTCAATCACGAGGCAACAAGACGGACAAGCGGTTCCCGCTGAACGCCTCCTCGTCCGGCAACAACAACAACATGACGTGGCGCAAGTTCCCCTTCTTCGACAACAACGGCGAGAGCGGCGACGGCCGATTCGACGGCTACAACCGCTCGAACGGCTTCTCCAGGCGCGACAGCAACTCTCACGCCGAAGCGATGCCCGAGTGGATGGACGACGGGCCGGAGAGCAGCACGGACCTGATCCCGCTGCACGGCTTCAACGACATCGAAAATGATCTCAAACAAACGCTGGAGCATATGCGTGAGTCATTTCCGTTAATTTATTCTCTTGCTTGGCGTTTGCCCGAGATCCCGCCCAGCATTGTGATTCACTCTTGTTTCTACCCGCCTTGCTTGCAGGCTCGAACGAGCGAAATCAGGGCGCCGAGCTGCTGGAGTCGTTGAACAAGGGCAAACTGACGCTTCCCGCTTCGGACGTCGAATTCGCCGCCACCTTCGGCATCCTGGACGTGGCGGACATCGAATCGGTGAGCGTCTTCTTGTTTCTCTCCTGTTTATGCCGTTCGTTGTTGCAGAAGATCTTGAGCGATCGGGCTCAAGAGCCGAAAGCCAGCCGGCTGTCCCGATTCTTCGGCTACGACGGGCGACCAACCGAGGAGCCGCCGCAAGTGCACGAAGCTCCGAGTGGCCCCGACAACTCGAGCGTGCTGCCCGCCGTCGCCCGCCTGCTTTCCGGCGGCTCGAAGACGATGGGCGGCGGAATGATGGGCAGTCCGTCGAGCGGGAGCCCGATCTTCAACGTCCGTCTTCTTCCCGCCCACCGCGCTCATTCGTCCACTTGCAGAAGCCGACGCCCGATCACTCGCATTTCAACGAGCAGCCGGCCAGCCAGTCGCCGCAGTACCCGTCCGCGGCGGTGGAAGCGTTGATGCAGAAGTCGAAGAACAACATCGACCTCGTGCCGACGGCCGTCATGTTGCAGCGGTCGAATGCGAAGGAGGAGGCGAGACACGATTTCAAAGGCGAGTGCTTGTGATTCACGCGTCGAATTTTGATTGTGCATTCGATTAATCACGCGGTTTAGCTCCCGCATTCAACAATCCCACGCCGCCGACGGGCGCCGAACATTCCGAACATCCCTCCTACTCGCCCCAACTGCCGCCCTCCCGGTCGACTCCCCTCATGGGCAAGTGGATTCTCTCCCGCCGGCCGTTGATTTCTCCGTTCAGAATCCCACGGCCAGCCCGCAGCGGCGCCGGTGTTCCCGGCGGGCTGCATGCCCGCGATCGCCCAATTGGGTTCTCATTTCTTCCCGGTGCCGAATATGCTTGGTTTGTTCCTTTTGTCTGCTGATTCTTCCACTCACTTCGACGCGCTTGCAGCTGTTGCGATGGACACGAGACAGCTGCAGCAAGCATATCAAAACAGCAACTACGCAGTGATCACGCTGCTGCAAGCGCGACTGAACGCCCAAATGCAAGTGCACGCCGCCCTCCAGCAGTTCCGCCACGATCCCTCGCTGGTGCTTGTGAACGCCGCCGACGGTCGCTTCGGCGAGCAATTGGCCAAATTGGTCGATCAGCAGCGATCCCTGGACGCGAATCTGTCTAGCAAGGTGCGTGAACGAACGGGTTCCATTGACCTTCTTCCGCCTTGCAGCCGAGCAGCGTGTCGATGTCGCGTGCGAGTCCGGTTGAAGGCAAGACGGCCGACATCGAGGAGTCCCTTCGAAACGTGACCGTCGACGGCAGCGGAACGAAACGCCCGTCCCACGCGAACATTCCGCTGGACCACGCGCCCGCCCACTCCGTCCTCTACGCGCACGGACACGCGAACAACGGGAGTGCGCAAGAGCATCGCGAGAAGCTGGCGATCCTGGAGAAACTCCCGTCGAGCGCCCGGCCACTGACGGTGGAGGAACTGGAGCAACAGATGATGGGCCGTTAGGCGACCAGGACATCACAATGATGCTTCTTTCCCGCCTTCACGTTGGTCTGCTCCCGTCACTCCGTTCTCTCCTTCTGCTAGCCCGCGCGTGCACTTGTGTTGGTCGTCATTCATTGCAAATGACTAGTCCTCCCCCACTTTTACTACCTTTTTCATTTCTTTTATTTTTCTATTCGACTTATATTTATAACGGCTGTGTTGTGCTCGTAAACGGAAGCTGAATGAAGCGGATGACGAGAAAGTGGTGGACTTGTCTGTGAGGAAAGCAAGTGACCGTTTATTTAATCCATTCATTAGAACACACCAATTGTGGACTTCAAATTCATTAATGGACGTAGTCGTTTGTCGGCGAGCAAGAGAAAGGGGGAACCCGTGTGGATTGAAACCATTGGCTTCTCCTCCGTCCGTCAAGAACGGTCGCTCTCCTCGCGTTCGAACGGAAGACTCGAAGAGTTCTGGAGGGCGGTCGGTGATCGGGGCGTCGGTTCCTGAACGACAGAAGCCATTCGCTGGCAAGCAATCGAGTCCCTCACTTTGCTGTTCAACTTCTGGATTGTCTGCAACGATTGATGAGACTCAATCCTCGGTTGAGCCCGCTCCTTGAAGTTTAGCTTTCGCTGAAGGATCTTCTTGTCGCCGCCGCCTGAATGCAAATCATAAGAAGAGAAATAAATGGACGGACATGCCTGGAGTGTGTTGAATGTTGGAGAGAGAGCCCACTTTCGATTTTGCTTCGATTTTCAGCGGCTTGTGCGTGATTCGCACTTGGGATTCGGGCCGAACGTGTTCCGATCGGTTGACCGTCCGACTGAAACGATTACTGTCAATCAGAGAAGCTATCTTGATGTGTTTTGTACGAATAAACACGTTTGCTGAACACGATACCTTTGGACGTGCGCGTATTTCCGATTCCGCGGTACGGGCGGGAGACTCGGCGCCCGGCTGCCTAAAAGGATTGAATGTCAAGGAGATCCGATTTGGCCACTGCTTGAGCTCATTAGAAGCCGCAGCCCCGCACACCAACCGCATACCTGAAGCTCCGCTCGAAGACCGACTGCCCGGCCGGACGGACGAGGACCGCATTTCGCTAAAACGAACGGAGTAATGCAAGCAAGGACATTAATAGAACGATAGCGATTGCAACCTCAATTATACAACACACGTCTTCAGACGAGATTTCGCAACTCCCACCGACCGTAAAAAGAGGTCACTTGTTCTTTCGTACGCGCGAAAAAGGAGGAAGAAGAAGGCGGAATCAAGAAGTCACGCTCGACTGCACTCATGCGGTTTTGCAAACAAACGGAAAATCCCCGAAGACGGTGGGCAGTTTTTAATCCACGGGCCACAAGAACGAACAAGAAAGAAGGAAGGCGGAAGTGGGCGGGAGGAGTGGACGTTTGGGAGGAGGGCGAAAAGAACGAGCGCTAATCATTACGCAGCCAGCGGTCACTCGCCTCTTTTTTGTTTCGAGCAGCCCTCAATTAGGCGCCGCCTTTTCGTCGTCACTCCGCCAGCCGGGAGAGACGAATGCTCGTCGGTCGTTGCGGAAAAGGTGAGGGGAGGGAGGATTCACGTACGTGAGGCGGAAGGGAGGCGAAGTGAATTGCGATAGAAGAGCGGGCGTTTGTCCGCTGAATCGGTTCCGAATTCCGCTTTCACGCTCTAACAAACAGTTCTGTGCGAAAATTGCGAGGGAGAAGTTTCGGGTTCGGACGGGCGGGCGCGTGGCGGGACGAAGGCGCGATGTTCGGACGAGCCGAAACGGGCGAGAATTGGCCCAACTAGGCGGCGAGGACGCGCAGTAGCGGCCGGCCGGCAGCAGCAGCAGCATAGTGACGCCTCTCCGCCGGAATACGTCGTTTGGGAATGCATCGAAGTCGCGCTCGAAGCGAAAAGAAGACGAGAACGAACGAAAAGCGTGTGCTCCGGGACACCCGCAACGAGCGTTGAAGCGGCCCGAACGGGCGCCGAAGAATGACCGCGTGCGGGAACAAATGGACTCCCGATGCGGTTTCTTGGCCTCACAAGCTGTCCGGGCGGATAAAGTGGCCACAAACGAACCCAAGATGTCCGCCGATGGCCCGATTGTTCCCCGCCCGAACGCGCCGCCCACAACGTTCTTCCCTTTCTATTGTTTGCATTGCGGGTGGAGAAGAAAGGAAGAGAGCGGCTTGGATTAATGGACTCATAAGCGAACAGCTCCGGCTACTTCCCGACTTCTCCAACCGCAGAAGAAAACCGCTCGTTTTCCACATCGCTCGCGTGCAAGCGGAAATTCGTGCGGGAAGCCGCCCCGAAAGCTTCGCATGAAACCTCGTCGTCAACAAACGACCTCCCGGCGTCCTGATTTCCGTAATTGAACCAAACAGGCGCTCCGTGCGGGAAGTCCAGCCGCAATTAGCTGCTTTCGGACGAACCTCGTTGTTGTGCTGGTCGGCGGGTAGAGCTCGATTATGCTCCCGCGAGGGCTTGGATCCCAGCCACGAGCCTTGGAAAGGCTGTTGGACGGCGTGAACGGCGGTTTAGATGGTTTCAGAGAAGTCACTCGTTAGTGAGCGTGGGGAAAAGCAGAGAGGGGTAAACGAACCGAAAGCTCGCCCCACTCGCAATCAGGTCGGATTTGAGGTTGGCGAGTCGGGAGGATCGCCGTCTGCAGCGTTCATTTCGGTCCATGTACGTGTCATCTCAACGAAAGCAAGTCAACGTTATTTGCTTCGGCGAGAGTACCTTTGGTCGTCTCTTCCGATCGGCTCTCATGCGTTTCGATTGCCGGCGCTCGTTCGTAAGTGGGCGTCACGCACAGGCTAACCGTTTCGCCATTCGAGTAGGTCTGCAATCCGGTACGTTCGTTGATACACGCCCTCACTTCACCCACACTCCCGTCGATGGTCATGAAGTTCATCGGGTGGAAGTTCCTGTCTCGACTCTTCGCTTCCTCCTGCTCCACTTGCGGGTCCGCATCGTGGTCGAACGTGCGGACCAACGGAATAGAGGCGACCGTAGAGTCATTAGCGGCGTCCATTGCACATGGCTTTTGACCTGCAAGCACTCGGCATTACGATGGGGTCGTGCGGAGGAAGCACAAACGATTCTGATCTTGAGTTTGTCACGAACGAAAAGAAATGAACCCAAAGCTCGGTGGTGCGAACAGCTGGCTGGGGATAAACGACTGGCGAACTTCCATCGCTTCGTCAGATTTTCGCCGGCCATAAACGAAGGCGGGTACGGAGACGCGAGTTATTGCGGGAAGCGGCCAGATGCGCGCCCTCGAAATGAGTTCTTCATGGATGAACACACCCGCCTCGATTTAATGACTCGTGTTTGTCCACAACACGTGGAACAGAAACAAACAAACAAACAGGGAACGACGCCAATGAGCTCTTCTCTTGTATCTCGGCCGTTCATTCGATTCAAAAGTGTTGCTGAGTAAGAGCAACGATTGCAGTTCACAACGAATGCGTTCATTTCGTTTGAAGAGTGTAACTGAAGATGCGCTCGGAGTTCACTTTAAGAGCGGAAATTAAGGCCAGGACCTCATATCCGCTTTTCACTTTCGGTTATTCGTTGAACACGAAACTCTGCGTCGAGTGCGTTTTAAGGACGTATGATTCCTACTTATTGTGCTCTCTAGCCCGATGAAACTGAAATATCTTCATGCTTACAGTAAGAGAGCGCATAAAGCAAGGCTAATCGGATTAGTTCGCGGAAATCAATGAACGTTTACTCCGTTCACACTGGATGAGTGTTTTTCAACGGGCGACCATAAACAACAACAAGCATCAACGGAGTTCCTGGTCGTTCCATTTTCTGCTCCACTCGCTCTCTTCCGATCATGCCACCCGAAACGAAGCCGTCCGCACGAGGAGGCAACTTCTTCAGCAAGCTGACCGAAGATTCCGAACAGCAGACGGCCATCCGATTCGCCTTCTACAACACGCTCTTCTTCTTGCTGGTGAGTGGATTCAAGCTCCATTGTTTCTGACCGACATCTTCATCTTCAGCTCGCGGTATGCTTTGCGGGCCTGTTCGCCGTCTACCAAATGCTCCACTTGTTCCTGCTGCCGATCATCTGGGCGGTGCTCGTCGGAACGGTAGGCACATTCGCTTCTTTTGTTGAAAATCGCTGCTTGCAGGTGATGTTCCCGATGAAAAGGGCTATTGGGAGTGTGCTCAACGGTGAGCCGCTTGTTCATTCATCCTCTCCTTATTCATACTTTCTGCAGGCTGGCTGAAGCGATTGGACGAGTCCGACACGCCGCTTCTCATTGGTTTGACGTTGCTGCCCGTGAACGGAGTGACCGGAACTTCTCGCTACTTGTTCCAGACGTTAGTCAGGTACACCACTTCTGTCTTGTTACCGTCCTCTACGCCGTCTGTTTAGTGCTAACGGCATCTACTACATCGTGGCTTACGTGGTCCTCAAAGTCCTCTCCTTCAACGGGACGCTCGTCACGTTGTTGGGACTCGGCGGACGGGTCTACTCGTGGTGTGATTCCGTCCTCAACTTCATCACGCAGCAATGGGTTTGTTCCTTCCTAGATCTCTTTGTTTATCGCCCGTTTGTCAGGTGTTCCCGCTGATCCTCCTTTATTCGGTCGCCTACGCCGCTTGGATCTACATCCAAGATCCGAACGAGTTGCACGGCAAGAAGAAGTTCGCCCGCACGCTGTCGTTGCCCATTTGGTTCGTTCCTTTCCGTTTTGCCGCTCTTCACAAGACCAGCTTCCAGGCTGTTTGTCCTGTCGTATGCGAGTTCGTATTGCGGACTGTTCCGCGTGGTCGTCTTCACGCTCTCGTCCGTCGTCCTCGCCCTGATCTCGCTCGGAGTGATCCGCTCCTCGTCGATGCCGCCGGTGGAAGAAGTCGAGAAGAGGCTGGAGGACGACCAGCCAACGGCCGAGCATCCGGTCGATGCGGCGGTCGAGGCCCTCAAGACGGACGAGGAGGCGCGCGCGACGGCCCTTGCTGCTCCCGCCACCCCGTCGACCACCGGCGACAACTACGTTCAAGTCATGTTCCTCATCTGCCTGCTTTTGTGGACGGCAAAGCACGACTCCGTTCTTGTGGTCATCATCTCGCTCGTCCTCCTGGCCGCCGGCTTGTCGTTGGGTGAGTGAAGAAATTGAAGCGGGGACCCATTGATTTCTTCTCGCTTGCAGTCGACCGACTGGACGTTTGGCAGAAGCTGCTGACCACGTACCGCGAGAGCACGACGCGCGACTACGTGAATCGCATTTCGCACATCACGATCCCCGGCCCCCTGCGGCAGTTCTTCAAGATTCTGTTCACGAGTGACAAATACGTGTGTTAATCCCCCGATCTTTCTGTTGATTGCTTCTGCTTGCAGTTGATCGTGTTACTGAAGAAGAAGGTGGACTTCATTTCTTCGGTCTCCGTGATGGCGACAATCGCTTTCGGTTCCATCTTCTTCCTCATCTTCACGGCCTTCAGTCTGCACGGCGAGACCGTCCACTTGGCCAAGCTGACCACGAACGTGCTCTCCTCCAACCCCGAATGGCTCAAGACCGTCTCGAACTTCACGGAGGAACAATTGAACGAGAAGGAGATCGACAATTACGTCGAGCAGGTGGGTCACTGCTTGTCTTTGTCCCTTATTGCTTCGGTTTGCAGGCCTACCAGCAGTCGCGGACGTGGCTGGCCTCGAACATCCGCTCACTGGCCGACCCGAAGGACACAAAGCGAGCGGATCAGCTGGAGGAGCAGGCGAAGGCGCTCGTGGACAACCTTTACCACCTGTGGGAAGAACGCAGCCACATGTTCAACAACGCGAGCACGACGGCCGTCGTCCCCAAGGGCGGCGACCTCTTCGGGCAGCTGATGAGCGTCACGAACCTGGAGACGTTGAAGGGCGAGATTGTGGCCGTGGTGAAGGACAACATCGACTCGGTGATCAGCGTACGTTCCTGCTTCTCCTGCATGTGCACTCGAATGCCTTCTGTTCAGATCGCCCAGTCGTTGTGGAAGGTGATCGCGCTGAACATCTCCGTGCTGTACACGATCGCGTGGTCGGTTCTCGGCTTCGTGCTCGGCTTCGGCTTCGAGCTGCTCTCCTTCGTCGTGGAGATCATCGTCTTTTTGACGGTCGTCTACTACCTGCTCGCTTCGTCAAACGAGCAGTGGCTCCCGCTCCGTTGGGTCTCCGACATCACGCCCGCCATCCAAGCGAGCGAGTCGAAGTACTCGATCGCGACGGCCATCGAGTCGGCGATCTCGAGCGTGTTCGTCCTTTCGGCTAAGATGTCGATCTTCTACGGCCTCTACACCTATTTCGTGACGACGGTCTTCGACCTGAACATCGTGTTCATTCCGTCCCGTGAGTCGCTTTCGTTCCGTTCGTCCATTCCTTTCTTCTTCCAGTCCTCGCGGCCGTCTTCGCCTCCGTCCCGATCATTCCCGCCTACTCGGTGGCGATCTTCGGGGCCATCGAGCTCTACGCGGTGCGCGGAGAGACGGCGGCGACCGTCGTGTTCATCCTCGTGAGCATCGCCCCGCTCTTCTTCGCCGACGTCACCTTCTACTCGGAAGTGAAGTGAGTCCTCTTGCGTCTTTTCCTCCACACTCATCGATTGTTCGTTCAGGAACTCCCACCCGTACGTGACTGGCCTCGCTGTCCTCGGCGGCGTCAATTGCTTCGGGCTCCAAGGAGCGATCTTCGGGCCCATCATCCTCTGCTGTCTGATCGTGGCCGTGAACGTGTACGCGGAGTTCGCCAAGAAGCGATGATCGCCCTGATTTCCATCGTTTCCTGTAGTTCCCTTCGCGTAGCCCTCGAAACCAAACGGTGCCTTGTGTTCAGAAATGTTCTGCTTCCCTCGAGCTTTTTCTTGTGTTCTCTACGGTCTGTCGTATTCTCTCGTTAAGCCACAGCTCGCGCCATAATCGTTGGGTGTAGTCGAATCATACGGTTACTCACTTCTTGCTCTTTTCGTGCATGACAGAACGTATATGAAAGTTGTGCTTCTCCCGCATTTCTGTCCTTAACGCCTCGAATAAACCGACCGATCAACACGAAACTGGAGCGTTTGCCGAGTTGTCATTAAAAGCATTTGCTTGGCCGCCGGAACAACCGGAAGTCATTCGACTGCCGCTGCGGAGTGCTCCCTTCACTGTTCGCTTTGTTCTCGTGCCCGGTGCTCGCCTCCGCTCGTCTAATAGATCGAATTAGCGCGTCGTTGATCCGTTTTCCGGTCAATTGAATTTCCACGTGGTCGCGAGCTCAAAAGTACGGCAAACGTTGCGGAAATGTCAGAGAGTTCACTACGCAACCGCCGGAAACCGCGTGTGGATTTGGGTTGCTTAGGCCCGCCAATTCGATCAATACAAGCACACAGGAACGATCACCGGGTGTTTATTCGAGATCTACGCCTTTCACCGGCCTCATGCTTCGATATTCAACTGATTATAACAAACATTTTCGTACCAGTATTGCGAAAGGTTGTCCATCTTGAAAAGTTGGGCGACCTGGAAGTCCTTCACATGTTGTTGGCAGACGCACTCCAAGGCGCCCAACAGGAGGAGGATCTCGCCCAAGCGAACTACGCCGTCGTTATCGCCTCGCTGCTGGTAGTGCGTGAAGAGTCGATTGATCGCCCAGTCGCGCCTCTCCTTCATGATCGTCCGAGTGGCCTCCTTCACGTGCTGGTTGTTGCTCGTCGACCACATGAGCATCAGGTGGAGGAACGTGATCTCGGCGTCCGAAACCTTCAGCTCGTAGAACGGACGAATCACGATCGCCAGCGAGAGGTCGATGGTCGGCCGCAGGAGTCTGCAAGGAAGAGACGGCAAATGAACAGGAATCCCACCGAACACTCACCGAAATTTGGCCCGCCGAACGGAATCCGAGTCGGACTCCATCTCGAAACCCGTGGAGAGCTCGTTCACATAGCGGTTGCTGTTCAGCATGAAGTTGTTGGCTTGAAAGGCCTCTGGATGCTTTGAGGCCACGTAAAAATGGTCGAGCGAGAGCTTCCGGACGGAGTATCGCTTGAACAAAACATTGCGGTCCTCTTCGGCTAGCTGCGTGAACGGCTCCAATCGTTCGATCCAGTAGAGCAGACCGCCGAGCTCGACCGAAGAGAGTCGATCGACGTCTTTCGGGGTCATCGCTGCGTAGCGAACGCCCTGTAAACCAACCAAGAGGAATCAAAGGACGTCCTTCCGTCCACTCACCGCACTCAACTCGGCAAGAAACTCGTCGGGGGTGATCAGCGAGCGGTTCATGAACCTCAGGTGCTCGCCGTACATGAACACGAGCCGCTCGAAGTCCGCCTGCTCGCCAGCCGCCTGCCACGGGTTGAACCACCGATCGTCGCTTTCGGGTCGAGGCGTGTGGATGGCGTACTCGGAGGCGCTGCTCGGCGAGTCCCGCTGCTCCTCTTTGATGAAGATTTCTGATCTCTTGCGTCTTTTTTGCGAGCCCGTGGGTTCACGTTGAGGCCGCACCGCCGCACTGGACATTCCCGCTCGAAAACAAGCTGCAAGCACAATAATGTCCACACTTCCTTCTCATTGAATGAGAGTCACCTTGAAGGCGGCAGCTCCTGCACGCACAACGATCGAACTGGCTGACCGGGCAGTCGTTCGAATTCCGGCATGTGAACTTCTGCAGTTCGCAAAAACAGTGAAAAGAAGTTACAGATTTCCAATGGTCTACCTGCCGAAACGTGATCGCCCGGCGGAAGAAGGCTGTGCACGAGCGACAAGCGACGGCGTTGTAGTGCACTCCATCGGCCTGTGCTCCGCAGATTGCACACTTCGTGTTCAGGTCGACGACCAAGCGAGACGGCTTCCGCTCCACCGGTCCATCGGAGCCGAACCCACCGAAGGACGTGGGGGTGTCCGAGGGCGGCAGTTCGGGATGGACGCCCAAATCGGAGGGCGCAGCATCCGACTTGGGCCAATCGCCACGAGACGACGATTGAATTTTGGCGGCGAAAAGTCCACTAAAAGACAGAGAAAAGTGAACAGAGTGCGGAGAATTCGCGAATGTCAACATCAAAAATGCACAAACGAAAAGGGCACGTTCGTCGAAGAAGTCAGAAGTGCAAAGATTAAGCCGGCGAGTGTTCCCTTCGTTGCCAGCGCAACATCCCGTCTTTCCTGTGTTCACGTTTTTGTCGTCGTCTGGACTCGACCGACGTGAGTTCTAATTGGCCTCCGCCTTTTTCTTTCTGCTTCGCTGCAGACGGCCGGAAGGCGACGTGAGGCGTGGGAAAGCAGGCCGCTCCCTCCCACGCAATCAATGGCCGAAAACTCGGCGCTCGAAGGCGAAGAGAAAGAACGGAGCAGGAATGAAGTTATTTTCGGTTGATGATTGGTGCCGAACGTGTGTGTTGATAATTGGGAACGGGCGAGCGTTCCAGCTGCAGCGAGTGGCGATCACCGAGAGAGTGGGTTCGCGCGCGCGCCCGTAAAGTTTTGCTTCGTGTATTTCGCAAACGCGCGAATCGCGACAATCGCGGCTGAACTTTGAGCTTTTCAGCCGCCGTTCTCCTCCTCCCATGCATCGCCTTCAGTGATCATCGCGTTCAACAAACAGGTGCCGTCCGCCGCATTTCTCCCCCGATTCGTCCGCCCGCCGCCGCCAATCGCCCGTCATGGAGCCCGAGAAGCCGTTCGTGGATCTCCTGCTCGAAACCCAAACGCTAGTCCAATTCGCGGCCAATGTGGCGATCAACCACTCGAAGAAAGTCTTCCTTCCACCACGCCCCGCCTGGATGTCCCCGCGCACTCCGGTCGACTACGTGCGCCAGGAGCTGCGGCTGCAGGACGTGGAGGCGGTCTTGGAGGCGTCCAAACACTTTCGGCACATCCTCGACCCCAACTTTCTTCGATTACTTCATCGACGGCGAACGCTACCCGACGGACGTCCTCCCCATCCGCGAGAACCTTATCTCCGATGAGACGTTCGCCCGAGTGCTCGTCGGGCAAGCGGAGACGCTGAAAGAAGTCGACCTACTCGGAAACAAGGTCGGTTCTCGATTTATTCTCGGGGTTTTATTTTCCTCTGTTCAGTCCCTCGGTTCTCGATCCCTCCTCGACCACCTCTCGTCGAACAAGGAGACGCTACCCAAGCTGACGAGCTTGTCGGCCAGCAACCAGTGGTTGTTCGAGACGTACGAGAACATGATCTCCGACGACGATTCTTCGGTTCATGGACGAGCACGGCGGCTGGAGCACGTCGCTCTTGATCCCGAGGGCGAAGTCGACGGACCCGCAACTAGCCGGGCCGCGATCCGACTCCTTTTCGTTCACGAACTTCTTCCCCGAGTTGAGCGAACTGAAACTCACGAATGTAAGCAATCCCACCGTTCTCCAATTTTTATTTCTTATCCGTTTAGATCGACGACTTCAACAACGCCTTCGAAAGTCGGGCGGAATTCATGTCTCGTGTTCTCGCCCCGTTGCGCTCGTTAAGGTGGTTGGAACTGAACCACTGGAAGCACCTGACGTCCATGAGCTTTCTCCCGCCGCTGAAGGACACGCTCACGACGCTGATCATCTACTCTTGCCCGGACCTGGAGGCGGGAATCGAGTCCATCATGCAGCTGTCGAATTTGGAGTGGGTTCCCTCTCCCCCTTGCGTTTCATTTGATTCACGTATTCAGGCATTTGGACATCGCTCAAGGGCGTTTGGGCAATGGGCTGTTCTCGAAGCCTTCCACCACGCTCTACCGCCTGGTCTCCTCGCTTCCGCGCCTCAAGTACCTCGATTTGGCCAACACCAATTTGTGCGCGTCCCCGACGGCGGCGGACGACGAGCGGCCGGAAAGGTTTGTTCCTTCCACTCACTTTTGTTCGAATCCCTCCGTTCAGGCTCGGGCAACGTGGTGACCGACGTGTACGGGCTGAACGGCCTCCACCAACGGCTGAACTTCCTGTCCGTTTTCCACTGCGAGAATATCAGCCCGCACACCGTCCTGCCCGCCCAGCAAATCTGCAGCGACCTCACAGAGCCCCACCTGCTGACCGCCCTTGAAGACGTACATGGACCGCGTGGAGTTGCTCCAAATCGTGCTCAACGAATTGTACCAACACTACCGGACGAACGCGGAGGAAGCAGGGGTGAGCCCGCTGAAATCAGGATTTCATGTTCGATTGCCGCTTTCAGGGATCCGTGAACTACAGCGACGGTCTGCGGTTGATCCTCGAAGCCCTGACCAAACACAAGTACAATCGGGCGGTGCAGATCAGCGGGACGGCGGCCTTGTTCTACATCATTCGAAGTGAGTGTCTTCAACCAAATTACGTTCATTTCAATGACCTTTTGTTAGGCGTATCCATGGACCCTCCGTTGAAGCGGAAGGTGGTGGAGGTGATGCTCGACGGTAGTGCTTTCATTTCTTCCTTCCACAGTGAATGCTCGTGCTTGCAGCCGTGGAGAATTTCTTCGATGAGACGATCACCGTGCGCAACTGCTGTCTCGCGTTCTGCCAGTGCGAAGTGCCCAAGGACGTGGCGTTCGCCTACCGCCGAATGATTCAAGTGCTCGTCCGCATCCTCAACAACCACTCGGTCGGACGCCACCACTCCGCGAGTCGTCACCTACCTCCTCAATTCGATGGCCTGCAACGTGGAGGGCGAGAACAAGGAGAAAGTGGGCGTCTACGGAGCGATCGACGCGGCCGTTGATCACATTCGGCGGAAGGCGCTGCGTGGGGTCTGCGACGAGGTTCTCGACCTCTCGTGGTCGTTTCTTTGGAACGTGACCGGCAAGTGACTCATTCGTCTGCTTCTTCATTCGCTCCGCTTGCAGACGAGACGCCCTCCAACTGCGAGCTGTTCTTGAAGGCCGGCGGGATCGATTTGTTCCGCTTGTGCTACGCCGAGTTCCCCGGAACGGCGAGATCTCATCAGGAACATGATGGGCTTGGTCGGGAACCTCGCTGAGGTCGACTTCTTGCGGCAGTCTCTGATGGACGAGAGTTTGATCAAGATCTTCCTGTGTGTACCTTTTTCGTCCTTTACCGCCTTCATCCGCTCGCATTTCAGCGACCTCTTGAATTCGCTGAACGACGGCATCGAGACCTCGTACAACAGCGCCGGAGTCCTCGCCCAACTGCTCAGCGACGGAGAGGAGAAGTGGTCGAGCGGAACGATCACGCGAGAGGAGGTCGCGGAGAAAATCATCAGCGTGAGTCACCCCAAACACGGCCCGTTCACGTCCAACCACTCGTTTTTCAGACCACTTCGCGATGGGACATGAACTCGAGGAGGTTCATCAACTACCGCTCCTTCCGCCCGATCCTCCGTCTGCTGCCGCTCTTCGACTCGCCCGGCTCTCAGATTTGGGCATTGGTGAGTGCTTCGTGCTTTTCTACTTTCATTCCATTTGTTCCCCTTCTTTCAGTGGGCTCTCGCGAACTTGACGACGACCGACGGTCCGAAGTACTGCGCGTTCATCACGAAGGAGGGCGGCCTGGAGTTGCTCCACGATCTCAAGCGAGACTCCCGCTCAAGCGACCTGCTCACAACGTTGGTGGAGCGAATCCTGCGCAACATTGCGGAGTCCAATGACGGCGTTCTAGAGCCGAGCACCGACTTGCAATGATTTCTCTGTACATTCATGAGCACATACAAGCAAGTGGACGAACGAAAAGAACCGGTTGAATGTTAGAAAATAAACACTCGCAATTGAACGTCGGCATCGGCTCTTTTTTGCATCGATTCGTCCATTCGGATGATGAATAAAAAGCGGGCGGAATTTTGTGGAATTTTTGTTGCATTCTCGCGTCCAACACCAGCCGCAAGCCGGCGCACACGTTGGGGATTCTCGTCGGAATCAGAAGAACAGACTACGAACTGTTCTCCGCACGCCGCCGCCGTCTTCACGAATGTTTGCCGAAAAGAGTTGTCTTCGAAGAGGGTTTTGAGTCACGTGTGATTCACGACCAAGGAACCAGCCGGCTTCTCGTCGCATCGTTTTTTGGCCCCCGCTCCGCTCCTGATGGTCCTGCAATTCGAGAGTCAATTTCACAACCGAATTCCAATCGAGCAAATTAATCATCGCGCGTTTTCCGCCGTTCCCGCTCCAATTCCACGTATTTCTTTCCGTTTTCAGAGCAGCCGGCGGTGCGGGAATGTCGAGGAGTGCGTTGCAAGCGGAGGATCGGGAAACGTTCATCAAATCCCAGGTTTGTTCTTCTGTTTAGTCGGTTAATTACTCCGCTCGTTGTTCAGATCATCGCCTGCCAGAAGGTGTTGAACAAGGCCGAGGCGCCGCTCAAGCAGAAGCATGTGCGGGCGTTGATTGTGGGCACGCACAAGGAGAAGTCGGCCAACCTCTTCTGGAGCACGATCGCCCGCATTCCGCTGGAGAAGAGCCCCGTGATCACGTGGAAATTCTGCAACCTGCTGCACAAGCTGATCCGCGATGGCCACCGGCGAGTGCCCGACGATTCCTCGCGCCACATCAGCCGAATGGTTCAACTGGGCAACTTCTGGCAGCACCTGCGGGCGAGCGGCTACGGACACGCGGACGCCATGTACTGCCGGCTGCTGACCAAACGGCTGCAATTCCACCAGAAGGTTCGATCCTTTTTTCTTCGAATTTGTGAATGGATGGGCCGAATTGCAGTACTCGATTGTTCCGGGCAACCTCACGCTCAACGACGCACAAGTGACCACGCTGACGTCGGACGTGAACAACGGCTACGAGCTGGCGGTCGACCTGCTGGACCAACTGGACGAACTGATGACCTTCAAGACGGCCGGTGAGTTCCTTCGGAACAATGCTTTCGTTTATTCCGCCGGCTTTCAGTGTTGACGTTGGTCGAAAGCTTCCGCTGGACGTCCATGATTCCGCAGTGTCAGTGCCTGCTGGCGCCGTTGATTCTGGTCATCCTGGACACGAGCGTTCTCTACGACGTCTCGGTGAAGGTCCTCTTCAAGCTGCACTCCGCGCTGCCGCCCGACGTCCTCAGCGGCCATCGCGAGCGATTCGGACAGCTCTTCAAGAAGATCAAGGAATTCTACGAGGCGGTCGGCAATCTCCAGTACTTCCGCTACCTGGTCTCCGTTCCGACGCTTCCGGCGGTTCGTTCCTTTGTTTTCTGTTCGACTGTGACATTTGCCCCTCCAGAATGCGCCCAATTTCCTCCAGTCGTCCGATTTGGACGCGTACGAGACGCAGCACGCATTTCTTCGGGCCGAAGCCACGGGCTCGGACGGAACGGAGTCGCCGCCGGACGCGCACTCGCTGCAGGAAGACATCCTGATCGACTTGTCCCAGCCGGAGACCTCCCAACCGTTGATGTCGCAGGAGAACAACGAGCAGTGAGCACTTTCCGTTGTGAACTCGTGAACATTTGCCCGCTTTTAGACGGAACATGATGGAGAAGATGGACGAGCTACGGCGCGCGTTGGACCACGAGATGAAGGCGAAGGACGACATCCTGAACGAGGCCCGCACGCGCATCGACCAGTACGAGCAGCGGCTGTTGGAGTTGAAGCAAGAGAGCGACCAGTACAAGCTGCAGGCTGACGAGGCGCTCGTTCAACTCCGCCAGCTGAAGGAAACCGCGAACGCTACCGAGCAGCAGGCGGAAATCCAGCGGCAGGCGGAGGAGAAGGCGGCCGAACTGGAGAAGAAGTACCAGAAGCTGAAGGGCGCCTACGACACCTTCCGTGCGGAACATCTCCAGGCAAGGGCGGACATGCGGACGGATCCAAGAAAGTGATTTCAGATGCTGTACGAGCTGCGGGATCTGCGCAACTTCAAGGCGGAGCGGGCGTCCGAGAGCGACGAGTTAAAGGCGTTGCTGAACGAGGAGCAGAACAAGGCTCATCGAGCGGAGCAACAACTCGCAAAGGAGGGATTGGGTGAGTCTTTCCATTCCCGTCTTGTTCCATTCCCTCCGTTCAGGCGCGGTCTGCGATTCGGCGGCCAAAATGATCGCCCAGTGCGCGGAGGACCTGCAGAACTCGTCCACGATTTCGTATCCGATTCGTGAGTTTTGTTCCAATCCTTTTCATTCCATTCTGTTGTTCAGATTTGGCCGAGTCGGCGTTGAAGTTAGTGCAGGGCCAGTTCCAGAAGCTTACTTCGAAGACCGCGTCGAACACGACGGACGCGGAGTTGAACGAGGTGGCCGTCCTCTTTTGCCACTTCCTCACCGAGTCGCTCGTGCCCTGCGCGGCCGCCGCTTACACGTCGAGCATCGAACACTACGAACGTGCGTTCCACTCAACAAACGATTGATGTTTTCATTTTTCTTCGTTTCAGCCACTCTGAACAAGTGCAAAGTGTTGATCACGCACGCATCCGAGTACTTCGACTCGCTGAAGTCGCAGTCGTGGTCTGACGTCAACGGCTCCAAATCGCAGGCCGTCGCGCGCGAACTCGCCGCCCTGCAGGAACTCGTGAGCGGCCTGCCGACCGCCTCGGGCGACATCGACGTTGACGCGGTGGGAGCGCAGCTGCAGGAGGAGATGCAGCGAATGGACAACGCGATCAAGCACGCCGTCGATCGGATCAAAGAGATCCAGGAGCAGGCGCAGAAAACGAGCAGCGGCACGCGGTTGGCCGTGAACGCGAAGATCCTCGACCACTGCAACGCCCTGATGTCCGCCGTCCATCTGCTCGTCATGAAGAGCCGCGATCTGCAGAACGAGATCGTAGAAGCCGGCCGGGGCACCGCGCCGCCCAGCGACTTCTACAAGCGGAATCACCAGTGGACGAAGGGCCTGCTTTCCGCCGCCCAGGCCGTCGGTGTGGCCGCTCTGGAGTTGATGTGAGTGCGCTCTTGATTGCTCTTGAAGTTCGTCTCGTTTGCTTGCAGGAATTCCGCCGACAAGGTGGTCTTGAATCAGGGAAAGTTCGAGTACCTGATCGTGGCCGCCCAAGAGATTTCCGCCAGCGTCGCCCAGCTGTTCGTTTCGTCGCGCGTCAAGGCGGACCGGGGCTCCGAGCGGCTGGCGTTGCTGGGGAACGCCTCGAAGCAAGTGAACGAAGCGACCGCCGCCGTCGTCGCCGCCGTGAAGACGGGAAAGCAGAGTTTGGAGGAAGAAGGTGAGCAATCGAATCAACGGTCAATCCAATTGTTTCCCTTCGCTTGCAGAACTCTTCGACTTCACGTCCCTCTCGCTGCACGACGCCAAGCGGGCGGAAATGGAGTCCCAAGTGAAGGCGCTGGAGTTGGAGGCCGAGTTGGGCCGCGAACGCGTCCGCCTAGCCGCCCTCCGCAAGCAGCACTACCACATGGCCGCTCTGGTGGCGAAGAGCAACGAAGACGGCTCGTGATCCCATCGGTGTGCATCCCTTTTTATTCGGCTTCTTCGAGTGTTCGAATTGTCTTGTTTTATTTCGTTCAAAACTCCTCGAACCTAGTTATTATTTATTCTTCTCGTCCGACTGCTCTCTTCTCACGAACTTTCCACTACTTCCCGAATCCCAAAGGAATCTGTTTTGAATTGCGCACTACCTACTTAAAAAAACCCTTCGGTTCCCTCTTTCTTTTTTCTGTTTGATTCGCTCGTTTAAGCCTCCTCTCCTGTTGCAATCCCTGTACTGTTCTCGTACGATGTCCAACTCCAATCAGTTATTCACTTGGCTTCGCCTCGGATGTGAAATAAAATAGAGTCGCGAACAATCGACAGAGAAGTGCACTCGTTTATGGCTTGTTGTACGCATAAATGGGCGAGCGAATAATCGCTAAGAGCAATGACAAGAACGAATCGCAAGGATCGGGCGTGGACGAAAGAAAGAAGTGAACTGGCGGAAGGGAGGAGTCGTGTACACGTAAAGAGACCGTGGGGATGAGATCGTGAACAAAAGAAGGCTAATACGCGTACTGCTTTTTGACCCGATTCTGGAGCGCTCTTAGCGTTCGCAGGGAGTCCTCCGCATCGTAGGCAAGCGAATCACTGTGCTCGCTGAAAAGACTCGATGACTGCCGGCAGAAGAAGCGAACACTCACTTGTTAATGGTGGAAAGAAGGAGGACCACCGTATTGTAGAGGTTATTTTTGAAGGGAATAAAGAAGAAAGTCATCTTGGCGACCACCAGGTCGCTCTCCTTCGACGAGTAAATCCGTTCGAAGAGGGCGTAGATTGGAGACTGGAACTCCGGCAGTCGGATGTAATCCACGTAGCTGAATGATCATCGATTGACCTTCCTTCTCCACTCACTCGTTCACTCACCGCGTCATCAGGAAGGGCGGCGAGTCGGGATGCGCGCGGCGAGTCTTGCATTGGATGAACGCCCGCATGTCGTCGTCTTTGAGCACGTCGTACTGCTGGAAGGCGGGATCCCAACTGCGATCGTCGACCAGAGCGATCAGGATGTCCACGGCGTGCGCCTCGATGGTGGCTTCTGCCCTGTACTCCAGCTGATTCAGCTCATCATTCCCATCATGCAGTGTCTGAAGCGTGTGCGTGTTGAAATTGTAGCGCTTTAAGGAAGTCCGTCAATCGACTACAAGTGAGTGGAAGGGCCTACCGCATCGTCCATGAAGTGGTTCGTGAAGTTGGACAGGTTGGCCAACGTCAACTCGGTCGCTTCCTCGAGGATGGCGGGCGGCATGCTCATCACTTCGAACGCGTTCTCGACGAGGAAGGAGAGTGCGGACGACAATTGCTTGTGATTCAGCGTTGGACGTTCGCTTCCTGAAAGCGACAGTTGGATCAAGCCGTTGGTTGATCATCGGCTCACCTTTTCCCGCCGTCGCCAGCTCGAAATTGCAGATGTTGGGCATGAAGACGGTGATCAACGCGTCGAGGTTCATCTTCAACGAGCGAAATGAGACGAGAATCGATGGATAGACGACTCACCAGAGTTTTCTTTTCACACTTGGCGATGCGCCCAACGAAGACAACAACCGAGAAGAGGGCGTTTCGTTGGCACTTGTCCATCAGCAGAACGCAGCAGCGGAGAGCGTGGAGGCGACTTTCGTAGTCCTCTGAACTCGCGTGGTCATTCGAAGGAAGAAAGAAAGGAACAAACGAACCCAGCGACATGCACGCACTCATCATCGAGCACACGTGCGAGGAGATGAGTTTGTTCGGGATCTCTCGAAGGAACTTTTTGAACACGTCGGCAAGAACGGGGATCGCAGCCTCCCGGCAGTAGGCTTCGGGCAGTGGGTCGTTCACGCCGAGTCGATTGCACTGCTCGCGACACTCGAGCGCCTCGCTGGCGACGGCCGCCGTGCGGAAGAGGCCGTGAATTTGGCACTTCTCCGCCGCGTAGAGCAGGATGCTCATGATGTAGTGGACGAAGAGCGGTAGCTCGCTGTTGAATTTGCTGGCCAGTTTCGTCGACACCAGCGAGCGTCCGAACATCCGCTTCTCCTCGGCATTCCGCCGGAATGTGCGCCGAAGGACGTTGCGCGCGACGCGAACGAAGTGCGAGGGAAAGGCCTCCGCTTGCTCCTCGTCGTTCGCCTTCGTCTGCTTGCAGATGTCCGCGAGTTCTTCTTCGGCCGTTTGGCGGGCATGTTCCTGAAGAACAAAACGATTAACAGGAGGATTCTTTCTTTTGAACTCACCAACACATTCGCCTTCTGCCTGTTCATACGCAAGCATCGACGCACGGGATTGTTCTCTTCGGTCAGGTCCCTAAAAACACGCAGTTTACTCTTGTCTATAAGAGAGAAAAGAGGACTTACACGATCTTCAAGCTGGTGATCGTGTCGTCGGCAAGGACGAGCGGGATCACGCAGTCGGTCAGCCGAGAGCCGCGTTGTTCCCGCTCCAACTCGAAGTCCGTCAGGCAGTTGATGATGTCCGTGTCGTCGGGGGCGTCCGACAGACACTCCAGTCTCATCATCTGCTGGGTTTCTGCACTCGACGTGGACGCGGGCGAGATTTCAGCGGACTCCCTAAGGCCACTCGCTGATCACCCAACGATCGTGCGTTAAATCGCTTACCGATCGCGTTGCGTCGAGTGGGTGGAGTTCGAAAGCGAGACGTTCTCGTCGTGAGCGGCAGAAGTCGACGCTGTCGCGGGAGAATCGACTGCAAGCAGAGGTCATTGATCGTGAACAGGCAGCCTTCTGGCTTACGGTGCGCCTTGTCGTCGACCAAATCGGGCACTTGAACCTTCAATTCGTCGCGGAACTCTAACGGCGTCTCGATGACTCCCTTCTGCGAGTGGATGCTAGCGGTCGAGCCGTCCGCAATCTAGACATTCGTATGTAATTAGTGAGCGAACTTGGGATCAAACGATTACGTCGACGGAAGGCGTAGAGATCGGACTGTCGATCGTGCGGCTGCTCATCGGCGTGAGAGGCGACTTGAAGCGCGTGCGGGAGCGCGTGGACATCCGCCCGGGAGAAGAGCCGAACGAACCGCCCGGCGGCTCATCCCGCGAGCACTCCCACGCGTAACGAGGAACGGGGCCGGAAGCGTCGTCTTTGCTCGCTGCACCCTCGGATGCTGGGCGGAAGAGCCCGTGCTGGAGGAGGGCGAGGGAGTGGGCAGGCTCGACGGCAGATTCGAGAGTTCTTCACCGATCGAGAACAGTAGCTCTTGGTAGTAGTCAATCGAGTGGCTGAAAACAAAGAAGGATTAGCTCCGAGTATTCGAAAGAACTCACTCTTCCATCGACAGTCGCGGGGGTCACCAGCACGAGAAGAAGCGGAGAGGAGGGAATGAAGTCGACGAACAGCCCCGCTTCTTGCAGCTTCATCTACCCTGAATGAAAACAAGAGTGAGTAATCGACTCAATCAATCCAATGGGCGGATAACACGACGATCACCCGCAAGCGAGTGGAGCGAGTGGCCGCCATTCAGTCGAGCGATGGCCGCACAAAGCGGCGTCCTCTTTGCTTCGGCCAATGATTCATCGCTGGAGAGTGTGATGGGTGGGAATTGCGGCGACAACAACCGGCAGGCGACAATCGAGATCGAAGCGACGATCACGAGCGGGCGGATTGCGTGACCGCCGATGAAGACGAAAGGTCAAAATCCACTCCATTGAGTGGACGGTAATGAGAGATGAACTCAACGCAACAAACGAGCTTTCGATCATTAGAAGACAGAAGAAACGAGTAATGATCTCTGCGGCCGGTTCACGTGCGAACAAGAATAAGCGGATCAGAAACGAAAATCGAGAGCGGAACGAGTGCACAGAAGACGGGACCGAAGGAGAAGCACGCGAGAAGAAGGCGGCCGGCCGGCGGGCGCGATTATGAACGGCGGGCGGAGGCGGGAGGCGCAGGAAGCGAACATTGTTGACATATCCTTTGATCCGCGATCATCTCCGCCCGCCCGCCCCGTTCTTCCGGCCACCCGGCCGGCCGCCTTCTGTTTTCTTTGCGGCGCCTGCAGAAACGAGAAAAACGTGTGGCCGCGCCGGCTCCCGTTCGGCGACGTCGACGAGCGCCGCCCGCCGCCGCGGCGAAGTGATCGGCGGATGGCAAAACGAGCGGCAGTCGGCGGGGACACGATAAAAGCGGATGGAATGATGTTGGTCACAATTGCTGCGAAGAGGTGAACGACGCACACGTTCCTCCACAGCGGCCTCCTCGCCGCCCGCCCTTCCGTCCGCCCCTCTCCACAGACCATCTGTGGGTCCTCGCGGTCGTCTTCGTCCTCTAACGGGGCTAACCGCCAAAAAACGGCGGGGATTCTTTTGATTCGAGACGCCTGCGTGAAAGCAAATCATAAAACCCCCCACCCTCTCGGTTCCCCCCGTTTGACCGGCCACGCACGCGAGCGTTCTCTTCTGCCGCCGCCCATTTGGATCAGCTCGCCGAGATGCGAAGAAAAGGAGCGATTTGGGCGGGAAACTGCAAGCGCCAAGCGGCCGTCGGGGGCAAACAACCATCTGGCGCTTGTTGTTCGACGGAATGTTCATAAAAAACGGAAGAACAAAGGAAGAAGGCAATAAAACCGAGAAGATCGCCGTGTGGAGTGAGCGAACTTGGCGCCCGTCCAAGCGAACGCAACCGGCAGGCGGGCGGAGACGCGCGCACTTCGACGCAACTTTCAAATGGGCGACGGCGAAACGTTCATTAATTTCGTCCTTTCGGCTTTCGAATTCGCTTCGGCGGCCGCCCAATGACTCACAACTTCCCGCCGCCCGTCCAACATCCGCGCCCTTTCGGAAGTGCCGATCGAGTGCGCGGAACAAAACGGACGTCATTTCCGCGCAAGCAGGACGGCCACCAGTGATTGGTGATTCATCTCGTAATGAACCGATAGCCACGAGCCCCAAAAACACCCACACGACCCGCCGCTCGCCCGCGGCCGCCCTCCCTATTTACCAAACAATCGTGAAATCGCGCCCGTTGGAAGGCGTCGAGAAAATCGTTCCGCGCAGAGCAACGCGCAAAAGGTGTTCGAAATCGCGCGTTCTCCGCTTAATTTCGACTCTCTTCTCGCTGCTCGACGACCGCCGGCCGCTCCGTCGGCTTGTTTTCTTCACGATTTTTGCGGAAATGATCGTCCGACGCTCGTCGATCGGGCCCCGCCGCCGAATGAAGTCGACGGGCTCCCGCATTTCACCGTCAAGTTCGTCGAAATTCGCTCGTAATCGCCGCCAAAGCAAACGGACGAACGCGAAGAAAGCGGAGCGGCGGCGAACAAATCTCTCGAACCAAAACCGAAGTTTCGATCGAAAGCGCAATCGTTTCGCTCGTTGATTGTGAAGGCGGCCGGTGGTCGGCGGAGGCAAACAGGCGGAATGAAGGGGAGCGTGTGGACGCCGCCGGCGGCGTTGGACTCCAAACGTCAATTGCGCTTATCGCCTAATTTTTGGGGCTCCGCTTTCACTCGCCGGCCACCAACCGCCCGTCTTCTTCGTTCTTTCCATCGGACAACAGACGGGAACAAAATGCAATGATTTTATTTATTTCAGCTTCGATCACACTCCTTCTGTTCAGTAAACTCCGCCGAGCTTCTGGTTGCGGAGGCTCGGGTAGCAGCGTTTCAGGCAGTCCTCCGTGAAGCAGCAGGCGCCTTGGATCTCCTCGAAGGAGCAGCCCTTGTTGCAGCACTTATCGCTGACTGAAAGCAGATGAAAGATCTCCATTGGCCGGCTAGCATCACTTACGAGAGCCCAGGCCACCTTCTTGAGTGCAGGGGCCGGATTGGCCGGCGAACGTGCAAACCGTGTTCACTTGAGCATTCAGGGCAGCGCCGCAGTACCGCTTGCCGTGGACCGAAGAGACCACCGAAAGGACGACGAGGAGCAGAAGCAGAGCACGCATTTCGATGTAAACGAGGCCGATCAGCTGGAATCCGCAAGTGGACACAAGACAAGATTCGCAGCTCGCTTTGAAGCCGAAAGGTCGATCGAATGCGAGCGGTCACCGTTTAAATCGAAACTCTCCGGGATGTTCGGACGGGAGTTCGAGGAACCGCCCTTTCGGAAAAGCCGGTCGGTCGGCCGACCGTTGTGTTTATCCCGGCGGCATGGCCACGTAAACAATTCGAAGCGAACGAAGCTTCCTCGACGAAAAAAACAGAAACAACAAGCAGCACGTTGCTTCCACTTCTTTTCCTGCTCGAACAGAAACAAAACGCGAGCTTCTGGTCGAAGAATTCCTTTCTTCGGTCATCTGCCCGCTCATCAACCCAAAAGCACAAGACATGGAACGATTTATTCAACCGTAATACAAATCGATACGACGATAAGCGATGAATTCCATTGGAAAATAGAGCTTAGTTAAGTTAAAAGCATTAGTTGGTGTGAGTAGTGGCAGTCGTATTGCAACGGCGTTCAGTTGCCTTTGACCAGGGCGATCAGTCCGTCCTTGTAGGCGCCGCTGCAGTCGCCGGCGATCTGCAAACAACGAGAGTGGAATGAGAGAACGGAAGAATGTTCACGCACCGCGCTCTCCAAGCTCTTGCCGTAGATCTTCTGGAACTCGTTGCGGATGTCGCCCAAGTCGACCTCCGAGCGCGTGACGATGATGCGGATGAGGTCCGTGTCGCGCGTGCCCAAGCCCTTCATCGAGTCGTTGAGCAGCTCGGCGAAGTAGGCGGCTCGGTTGCGCACGCACTTGATGATCGCAAGAAGACCGTCGCGAATGTCGCCACTGAACTCGGTCTGCACGGCCTGCTCGATCGTGTGGCCGCCCGTCGTGTTCTTGTACTCGTCGAACACGAGGCGCAGCTGGTGGAAGTTCTGAGCGGCGAGGATGGCGTTGAATTGGGCCTCGTCCGTGCCCAGCCGCTGCTCTCCGGCGCGGTACAACGAACGCGCGTCCTGCAAGAAGAATCGAAGTGAAAAAATCAATGGAAAGAAATGAACGCACCTGGTTGGCCTTCAGCTGGTCCGTGCGGCCGCTCTCGTCGCGGCCACCGGCGCACATCGAGATGAGCAAACGCTTGAAGTAGCCGCTCGTCTCCGAGATGAGGTGGTCCTCCAGCTCCTTTCCGTACAGCTGGCGGTACGTCTGCTTCAGCTGCTGGATTTGGGCGTTCGTGCGCGTGGTCATGATCTCGATGAGGACGTTTTCGCGCGTCCCGATGCGGTGCATGGCCTTGTGCAGCTGGTGCGCATCGTAGACGACCGGCAACTCCATGAGCGCAAGGATCAGGTCCTGAAGAAAAGTCCTCGGAGTGAACAGAGTGATCAGCAATGGCCTACCTCGAAGTCGCCGTGCAGCTCGCTCTTCAAGTCGGCGATGAGGTCCTTGCCGTACATCGTCTTGAAGACGCGGGCGATCTCTTGTCTCTGCAATCATAGCTGACGGTAATGCGTGAATGGAGCAGAGAAACACACCTGCATGTTCGAACGCTTGCAGAGGATTTCGAGGACGCGATTCTTGTCGCATCCGAGGCCCTTCATAGCCTTTCGAAGGGCTTCGGCATCGTGGGAGGCGTTGAAGTGAGGGTAGGGCTTGATGGACGGATTGGAGTACGCCATGGCCGGTTGTTGGTGGTCTGAAAGCGAACAAGCGATGATCACGATCGACGCTCTCGCTTTCTCCGAACGTTCTTCGGCCGGCCGGTCGCGGACGGCGCAGCGGGCGGAATGAATGCGGAATGCGGGGGGAGGGGTCAACGCGCGGCAGAGAATCGAAACGTTTCCCCGTTGCTCGTTTGTTCCCCCACCCACCGCGAGTGAGCAATCGTTCGTCTCTCGTGACGCGCCCGCTGGAAGCAGTGAGAACATCCGGCCGGTCGGTTGCCGTCCGCAGTAAAATGAATCACCGCCCGGCTGCCGGCTGAATGTGCGCCGCCAAATGACGTGAATCAAGTGGCAAGAAGGACGGAAGGCAGCTCTTTCGGAACGAACGAGAACTCCGATTCGCTTTCCGCGGCTTCCGATTAGCTCACTTGCAGGCGGCGAGGCGGGAGGTCAAAGGTTAAGCTCAATTTGACGGTTTGTTCGCCCCCTGCCGATCGATCGTTGCGCGAAGAGTGTTGAGCGAGCGGACGGTCGGGCAAGGCGTGCAGTCGAGCATTTCGCTCGTTCTTTTCGCTCAGGGTCAAACGGATTGCATCGTTTTGATTCGCGAGCGAGAATCACGATGCGGCGAGTGTCCGCAGCGGGCGAACCGAAAGGCGCAAAACGTGAACATTTTCGTCGCCAAAAGGGCCTTCGGAAACGGAAAGCGGAACAGGTCTTCTTCCCCTCCACTCGCCCAGTTTGTTTCGAATTGCGCACAGGAGAACGAAACCCCGCGAGCCGTCCGCTCTGATGGCCGCGAACCCGACGGCCGTCTGTTGGCCACGGGAAGGAAGGCCGAGAACGTTCAGCTATCAAATGACAACAACAAACATCAACACTCCGCCCCCCGCCACCCGCCCAGATATTGAAACGGCCAGACCGAAGGAACACGCACACCCTCTTGAATGAAAGGATGAGTCACCCCACTTTGTTCGGAGCGCAAACAAGTGTTGAAAGTACGGAGTTCATCCAAACAAACGACACGTGTACTTCAGAGGGTTTGTTTGGAGTCCACTCCACAAGTCACCCGCAAACATGAAATACTCACGGAATTGCTGTTGTTGATGGAAGCTGTTCTGCGAAGGCGACTGATGGTACGACTGGCCGTGAGGCTGAGCGCTCGGGTAGGGCTGGTAGTTGGATGAGGGGTTGTTGATCGGCGGGTACATCGATTGGCCGTGCTGATTCGAAGAAGGCGGGTAGCCGGGCTGATAGTCGCTGTTCGGGTAAGGAAGCGACGAGTTGCTGCCCGTGTTCCCGACGTTAAAACCGATCTGCCCGCCGCCCGCATTCGGTTGGAAGCCGGTGGGTTGATTGTTGTACCCCTGATTGTACGAATCGCTGGGGTAGGGACTGCTGGAGTAGCCGCCGCCGTAAGCGTTCGATTGTGGGTAGGCACCGTGCGGTTGGGCGCCGCCGTAAGCAGATTGTTGGTTCGAATAGCCGCCCTGTTGCTGCCCCGAGTAGGCATTGGGATTGGAGTAGGCGCTCTGCGGATTGTAGGGATCGTCTAAATGAACGAACCGAATCAACAAAAAAGAAACAGGCATAAAACTCACATCCTTGAGAAGGCGACGAATAGCCACCGCCCGAATTGTAGTTGGATTGATTGTGCGCGTCTCCGCCCTGCTGCTGCCGCCGATTCCCGATTTGCTCGACGGCCGCCTTCTGAAAACGAACGAGAATTATTCCTGCTTCAATCCATCGTGGGTTACCGCGAGGCCGCCGATGATATTGGAAAAACCAGGCATAGGTAGACGAGAGAATTAGATGAGTAAACGAGACGTTCACCAGAGTGATACACCGTCCTTTATATTCGTCGGTCGACAACAACCCTTCGCTCGCTCACCTTTCGTGAAAAAAGAGCTCGCGAATGACGCGCTCAAATCTCCGCCCACCGGCGGGCAACACGAGCGAAAGGAGGCGACGGGAGCAACGAGAAGTTCGCCCCACCTGCGGCTGCTCGTCGCACTCGAGACGAGCATTGGGACGCGAGTGAATCAGCGATCTTCGGCCGCCCGTTTCATTTGCCGCCGGGCCACACGCGTTTACGCAATTCGTGACGCTGAATTTTCAACTGCCGATTCCAAAATGGTCTTCCTTTCGCAACTGAACGAAGTTTCGTTTACGTCACGATTTCTTTTGCAACACGGAGATAGCACAAGTGACGTTGCTTATGAGCGAATACTCATTGATTCATTTTGACCCGTTTCTTCGAGCATTTCGATTGGAACTAACTTTTTTGCTTTGCCCTATGATTAATTAGACGACCAAGTGAGAGTGACACAACGAATATTTGACCCCTTCCTTGCAATAAGCTGCCGTCGAACCAAACATACCTAGAGGAAGTCTTGTTTTCCTGGTCAGCCAAATCGAACAGAGTAGACTAGCAATCTGAGGTTTATTGCCCGTACGTTTTGTGACATTCGTTCAACAACAATCGAGTAATATATACAATCGAGTAGAAATGACTAGTTAATTCAAACAGAGGAGCCGTTCGGGCAACAAACGCGAGTGGGTGGACCGCCTTCGACCCGCCCGTTCTCAACAAAAAAACAACGTCAGCATAAATAGCCAATCGGACGGCGAGTATAAGCGATTATTACACGTGAAGGGAGCATAAATAAGAAGAACAAAGAAGAAGGACCCGTTCAACTGCCCGGAACCTGTCGGTGGTGGGACCAGCCGTGGAACAACTCGCGGAAACGCTTGGATTCCATTCCCTTGACGGCAAGCAGCAGCTGGCGCCCCTCTCCCTTCATCTTGTTGTTGTTGACGAAGGCCTGGACCGCTTGGTAGGCGAGTTTGCCCTCGACCTCGCTGCAGTTGCCGCCGCACCAGAGGAACACGTACTTCCCGCTGTCCACGATCATCACGTCGTCGTCGTCCAGATCGTCCTGAAAGCAGCGGAGTGAACGAAGCAGCAGAAAGAGTACTCACTTGGCAAAAGTCGACCGTCTTTTCGGACACGCTGAAGTGTCCCTTCTCGTTGCTGCAGCGGAAGAGGCGCGTGTGGTTCATGAAGTCGGCGTCCTTCGAGTACTTCTTGCGGCCGCCGATGTTCCGCCAGAACTCCTCGGTCTCCTCGCCCTCGCGAATGGTCACCTCCTCGTACTCGTCGTCGTGGTTGAGCAGTTTGGAGGCGACCGATTGGATGAGCTCGTGGTAGTAGCCGTCCGCCTTGGAGCCGATCCACACGTACAGCCGACCGATCTTCCCCTCGTCCTTGGCGGGATCTTCGGAGTCCTCGCCGAACGGACACGCGAGCACGTAGCAGAAAGCGGAGTTCAGCAGTTGAGCGCTGCAGTCGACCTCGATCGTCCGCGTGTTCACCGAAGAGCCGTTGGCCCGCATGTGGAAGAGCTGGGGCTTCAGGCGGTACTGCTGCCGTTCGATGCGAGAGCCGCGGCAAATCAGGAACTGCCGCTTGAAGTGCGAGAGGAATTTGTGGTTCCTCTTGCTGCTGCGAGAGCCGCACGACCTCCAGTTTGTCTTTGAAGAGCGTCTCGAACTTCTTCTGAAACAAGCGAATGCAGAAGTGAAAGGAGGAACGGGAAAGAAGGCACTTGCCTGGAGAATGAACGTGAAGTTCAGCCAGCCCATGTTGCTCGCGTCCCTCCCCTGCCAGAAGTAGACGACGCACTTGAAGTCGTCCGCCTTGCTGCTTTCGGCTTCCTTCTTCTGCAAACAGCAATTGATTGGATGATGCGCGAGAAAAGGGAACAAACCGCAATCACGCTGCTCGTCGAGTCGTTGGCCACGCTGCTGCCTTCCTCGTCGGAGAAGTCGGAGTCCTCGCCGGACACGTAGTAGCGGCAGAGGAACACGTAGCAGTCCTTTGTGTAGAAGATGCCGAACTCGTTCTGCGGCAGCTTGATGAACTTCTTCTTCTCCTGAACAGCGAGCAAATGAACGAGTGAATCGACGAGCGAGTGGACTCACCAGAACGAAGGACTCGATCACCTCCAAGTCGGCATTGCACTCCTCCATGAGGATCTCCGACTCCTCGTGCGAGAAGGCGTTCATCCGCGTGGTGAAGAGGGCGTCGGTTTCGACCTTCATCTTGTCTCGCTGCATGATCACTTTGATGTCCGCCCCGCGCCGCTGGACGGTCTCGGCGGTCATCGTGTAGTCGACGGGGATCACGTCGTCCCAGCCGCGGAACTTCGAGCGGAACCACGTGGACTCCTCGCCCTCGCACTCGCGGGAGAGCGTCGTGTAGTCGGGCCGTTTGATCATGTTCAGCAGCTCGGTGCTCATCTTCTGGCCGGCCAGCTTCAGCAGTCGGTTCGCCCGCTTGCCCATCCACAGGAACAGGTCGGAACCGCAGTCGAGGATGTAGACGCTGCCGCTGTTCAGGAGGTCCTTGTGCAGGGCGCCCTTCACCTCCACTTGGGGCAGCTCCATCGATCCCATCCCGACCTTCATCACGTACAGCGTGGAGCGGGGCGGCTTCAGTTCGGCGGGCAGGTGCTCGGGGATCCGCTGCGGGGGCTTCGGGCTGCCGCTCAACGCCTCCCAGAACTCGGGCGGCGTCGACTTGTGGTTGCAGACCTCGATCTCGGCGGCTCCTTTCCGGTCCCGCTTGTTCAGCTTCTCCGCGAACAGCCGCACTTTGCTCGAGACCGTATTCTGAATCGATTCATTCGATTGAAACAAAAGAATTGAGTGGACGTACGCTGCTCTTGAAGCCGCGCCAAATCCAGATGGTCTTCTCGGTGTGCAGGAGGAACACGTAGCGCGGGTCGAGCGACTGGACGGACAGCGGGACGGGCTCCATCACGATCGTCTTGCCGTCCACGGAGCCGCGGAAGAGGCGAGTGGCGAACTTCGGCTTCTGGACGGTGAAGAAGCCGGACTGCGTGCGGCCGCCCGAGACGTACTCGATCTCCCCGTCGAAGAACTCGAGGAAGACGTCCGACTCGTCGTTCATCTCCTCTCGTACCGTTCTGCAAGCGAATCGAACTCAATAGAAGGAAAAAGTGGAGTGCTCACCTTGAAGTGCTGCCGAGATGATTGAGCAGGTTGACCGAGTGGACGGCCGCACACATGCCCTTGTCGAGGGTCGACTTGTCGCCGATCCAGTAGTGGATTTGGTGAGAGAGGTTGCCCGAGTCCTCGCGCGTCGTCTTCAGCACGATGTAGCAGTCGGCCTCGAAGAAGGAGCCGTACATCTCGGGATCCACGGGGCTCGGGTAGAAGTTCTCGATCTCCCACACCCAAATGCCCGCCGATTGGCCGACGTCCGCCTCGAAGATGTCCGTGAAGTCGAGCTTCTTCTGCGTGGAGGCCATCCGCTCGCGCCACGTGGGCGGCGCCTTGAGCCCGTCGCCGTCGTCCAGGTTGGCGCTCGACTCGGGTGTGTCCGCGTTGTCCTTGGCCATTTTGGACATGGCCTGCACAAAAGAAGAAGGATGATCGATCGATCGTTGGGGGATGAACCAACCGCGATCACTTTCGACGCCCCGTTCTCGTCCGCCTGGTGTCTTCTTCGTCGAATGAACTCCTTTTTGCGTTGAACGGCGTCCTTTTTGTTCGTGTCCGTGGAGCTCGTGTTCGAGGCGGAGGTTTGAACGTTCATCTGCAAGAGCTCTTCGTAAACACCCGCCTTTCATCGCTTGCACGCGTACCCGATGCGACAACGAGAAGTCCACGTTGTAGAAGGCGAGTTGTTTGCGGTCCTGCGGGCGGGGCGGCATCACGAGCTCGGGATTGTTCGTGAGGTCCAGCTCTTTGAGGTCGGGCAGCAGGTACATGCCGTCGGGGATCAGGAGCAGGGCGTTGTTGTCGAGCTTCACTTTCTGCAGCTTCACGCAGCGAGTGATCCCTTCGGGCACGAGCTTCAGTTGGTTGTGCGACAGGTAGAGGACTTGCAGCTGCATCAACTTCCCGATGCTCGCAGGCATTCCTGAATTGAGGGATCGGTTTCCGAACGACAAATAGATCACATACCTTCGAAGACGATTCGGTTGAAGTTGGCGTAGAAGCGTTGGAGTTTGATGCACTGCGTGATCCCGCTCGGGAAGGCCTCCAGCAGGTTCTCGGACACGTTCAGCGTCTCCACTTCGGTCCATGCGCCGTCCGGGATGTCGATGGACGAGAGCTGAAAGCTTGGGTTAAAGGAGGTCGAGGACGGTCGGTTCTCCTGCCTTATTCCTGCTCAAATCCAACTTCCGCAGCTTTTTGAGCGTAAAAACGGCTTCGGGCACCACGCTCAGGTCGTTTCCACTCAAATCCAACTCCTACAACCACAAATCCCCGTTGATTATTCGAACAGAAGCAAGGGAACGTACGGAGATGTTGGACATGTCCTCAAAAGAAAGCGGAAGGTTGTTGCCCGTTCGGTTCGTGTTCCGTAGCCTCAGGACCCGCAGATTCTTCATCCTGAACAAAAAACAGCAAATGAATGGTCACGAGAGAACGTACGTGAGCGAGGACAAGTGGAAGTTCTTGAGCGGGTTGTCCGAAAGGTTGAGCACTTGGAGGTTGACGAGGCGACGAATTTGGGCGGGCAGCGCGTCCAGCTTGTTGTGACTCAGGTCCAGGAAGATCAGGTCGATCAAATTGTTGAACACCTGCAATGCAAACAGCAGAAGAGAATGCTCATTGCATGACTCTTCTGAACAAACCTGATTCGGGACCGTCTCGATGTTGTTGTGGCTGAGGTTGAGGACGATCGCGCACTTCGCGTACTCCACGTTCGAGGGCACGTCGCGGAGGGAGTTGTGGCTGAAGTCGATGATCGTCAGGTCCTTCATGCGGAAGATGTCCGTCGGAATGCCGGAGGTTTTGATCTGAACGATCGGCCGTTCACGAAGGATTAAGAGAAAAGGGAACTCACTTGATTCCTCCGGAAGATCACCGACCTCAAGCGGGGCAAATCGGACAGCTCGCCGTGCACGTTCTGGAGTTTGTTGCGCGTCATCTGCAGGTGCTCCAGTTGCGTCAAATTGGAGAGCTCGTCCGGCACTCGCTCCAGCGAGGTGTCGTTCAGCTTCAGCCAGGTGGCGTGTTGCATTTGGCCGACTTCATGCGGGAATTGATCCCTCTGCAACGAAAGGAATAAAATCAACAAAAGCTGTCGATTGAAAGGCGTACCGAGAAGTCATTGTGCGAGAAGTCGATGCCCCTGATGTAGCCGAGCACGCCCGTCGCCATCGGGCTGCAAACACGACGAATTGGACGAAAGAAACAAACGAAAATGCGACAAAAATCACGCTCTCGAAAATCCGGAAAATTCTCGAGAAAACTCGCGTGAAGCGACGAGACCACAAGCAAATTGATTTCATCAATTGCTGTAAACAATTCGAAAGCAAGAAACGGTGAAAACAATCGAGAATTCGAGAGTTTCACGCCCGAAAACAAACTAATTGCGGGATCCCGAGCGAACAATGACGCCTCGCCAAGCGCTGCCGGCTGATCCCCGCATTACGTTCGTGGCGAGAGCTTTGCGGCCATTTATCGCCCCTTTCTCTTGCGCACTTTACAGCCGCCCATTACGAGCGAATTGCACCGAAAAGTAAACGGAAATAAGCGTGCAACAAAAAAAAGAAATCCAAGAATTATCAACAGGGATGCGAAAAAAGGTCGCTTGAAAGCGATACCTTCGATCGTGATCCCGTTCTCTAACGACTGGCGACTGTTCCTCCGGACTGTTTCTTTTGTATTTCTGCAAGAGACCTGCACCGGCCGTTTGTTTTGTTCTTTGGCCGCTTCCCAAGTGGCCGCCCGCCCGCCGGCGATCATCGAAAGTCGGGATCCGAGAGGGCGGCCGGCCGAACAGCTGCGGATCCCGCGGGTCAACCGTGGGATCATGCTGCGGGCCGTGCTCTTTAAAATGATCTCTTTTTTCGTCTGACGGGTTCCAGCACTCGAGAGGGCCGCTTTTCCGAGCGCATGCGCCGGTTTGACTTCCGGCCGGCCGCTCTCCGAACTTCTCGAAACCGGCGTCAAGAGGATGCCCCAATCAGTGACCATCTTCAAGCCGGAGGACTACGAAGACCACTTCGATGGAGCCGCCTACTTGGAGCACTTCTACAGCGAGTGAGTTCATCGAACGAACGTTCTCTCGAAACTCCTCTACTTTCAGCCGGGCGATGGAGTCCGGAACGCGACTTTCCCTCTTTGCTCTGCCCAACTTCGCCGAACACGTGCGGAAGATGATCCCGGAGAGTGAACGTCGGACACTGCTGGACGTTGGCTCCGGCCCAACCGTTTATTCGGCGATTTGCTTTCGAAGGATCGTCAAACAGATCTACCTATCGGACTTTGTACCCTCGAATCTTGAACTGCTCGAGGATTGGGTCGAGCAACGGAGGCCGTTCGATTGGACGGCCGTCTCAAAGATCATCGGGCGGTAAGAAGCGATAGAGAAAACATCAAATGAGCGGAGCTTGCAGAAATGAGGGCTTGCGCGTGGATGCAGCCGAACTGCAGCGGATGGAAGAGGAAACGCGAGCGGCGGTCAAGGCGGGCGGAATTTTGCACGCGAATGTCCACAACGAGGAAGTTCTTCGAGAGAACCCAACGATCAATGCGGACGTTCATTTCGACGTGCTCGTCAGCATCTTCTGCCTCGAATCCGCCTGCTCGACCCACGAGCAATACGCGCGAGCAATAAGGAACATGGTGAGTGGTCGAAGAAGACCGAGCGGACGGAAAGAAGGGAGAAATCACGAGTGAGAAGGAATTCTTACTCATTAGAGCGGCCGGAAGGATGACGAAACGGAGGCGAAGGCTGCACTTTCGAAAAAATGAAAACACATTCCTTCCTTTGCACTCATCCTTTCTTCTTTTCAGCTAAAACTCCTCCGACCGGGCGGCTGCTTGATCTTGGGCTCCGTCATCGAAGACAACGTCTACGTTTCGGGCATGCACGCCGACAAACCACGACTGTTCACTCTGCTCTCGCTAAAGGAAGAGTTCATTGTGGAGCAGCTGGAGGAGAACGGGATCAAAACGGCGAGCATGACGCGATTGGGCCTCGTGCAACACGGAGCGCTCTTTCTGATGGCCCGAAAGAAGGAGGCCGAAGAAGGCGGTGCATAAATGGCGGGTGTGATTCAACGCGAAACGAGCTGTACACGAACGAATATGATGAGTGCAACGAGCGGAATAAACAGGTGTCTGATGAAGAGCGAGGGAGGCGAAAGGCCAGCGAGAAGGCCGTTGGCCAGCGGGCAGAACAAAAAGCTCTCCGTTTCGAGGCGAAGGCGCCGATCGGCGGAGTGAAATCGAGAAGAAACACGAGCGATTGCGGGCGGGCGAGCGGGCGGGTGGTCGGGGCGGCGGGCGGCCAGTGGATCCGCCGCCGCTCGAGATCACGGCAATCGGCTGAGCTGTTCGCTGCTGACGAGCTCGCTGCAATTGATGCCAATTGAATTGATCTAATCAGACGGCGGGCGGGGGTGGGCGACGAACGTGACCGTCGGAATTGGTTTTTGCATGAGATCACCCGCCCGTTCATCCGAATGTATTTCCGGAACGGTGTTCGTCTGCTCTTTCTTTTCTCCTTCCTCTACTTCTCTTCCATTCAACGGGTCGATGCGGACAAGAACCAAACGCGGTCAACCAGCGAGGATGAGGCGATCATGCGCACGTTGGCCAAAATCCAGAGCCAATCGGAGGCCGGCCGCCTGGTCGTTTTGTTCTGCCGAATACGATGCTTGAAGGAGCGGGGACAGGTAATGTTTTCATTGTTTGTTCAACAATGACGGCCTTTCGTTTAGGTCTCCAAATGGGTCCGCGAGTTCAACGACGGCCGGAATCTTTCGACCGACCAGCGCCTCGATTTCCACTTTCACGCGTACAAGAAGCCCGTTTTGATTGCGGCCGTCGACGAGCGCCTGAACTCGAGCTCACTGGGCGCCTTCTACTTCGTCGCCGATCAGGGCTTTCCGTACGAAGAGGAGTTGGACGATCGGGTGTGTGTCCCCCTCGCCTTTTCGATTACTCGTGTGCTTGCAGAAGGCCTTTCTCAATTGGCTTTCACGCTACGAACAACCCCTCATTCAACGCCCCACCGATCACACGGAGTTGAACGAGGTCCTGAACAAAGTATGGGGTCATTGCGACGAGGCCGCCCAGCGCTACTTAGTGATCGTCCAGGATCTCCAGCATTGTGCGGACGCCCTGCTCGAGAACATCGCTCGCAGCTTCACGAACGATAACGAGGTCAACGTGGTCGAACTGCGACGTCCGCTCTCGACCGAAACGGAAGCCCTACTGACGAGCCGCCTGCCCGGCCTGTCGGACTCCTGCCGGATGCTCATCCTCTTGTATCGTAATGCGTTCTACGAGGTCGAGAAGAACATCATGCCGTCCAAGGTTCGTCGTCGCTTGCTTTGTTTCGCTGTAGTACGGTGGTTGTGAACACCAGAAAGCACTTGTTCATGCATGAAAGAAGGCGGTTTTAACAAAAAGAACTCCTCTCCGTTTTAGCTGTACGTTTCGCTGAAGGAATGGCGCGGCGGCGAGTGCAACGAGCACGACCAATACGCCATTCGTCCCGAACTGACGCCTCTTCAACTGCAGTACCACGCGGAAGAGCGACAAATCCGCAAGATTCAAGAGAATCAAACGTACGTGGTCGTGGGCGCCATCGGCGGGCTGGCAGTAATTGCGTTGGCCATTTCCATCTTTTGGGGCCTCCAGTCGGCCTGAGAATGCGGGGGACTCTCGGGACGTGTTCGAGTAGCAATAATTGCTTCCGTTTGGTCAATCCTTTTGTTCTTCGATGTTTGTGCCTCGGAATAAACAATTCAGACGTTCCATGCGTTGTGCCTTCGCCCCTCGCTCGAATTATTGATGCTTGCGGGAATTGGGGAATTAATCGAATAAATTTTAATTCGTGTCTAATCGGTCGAGCCTCCGTGGCTCCAATTGGTGCTCGTTCATCAAAAGAACCGAAAGAAATTGCGTGACATTTATCAAATCCAACTGCGAATACGAATTTGCAACAGACGGGCGTCGAGATTGTTTTCCTGCTGCCCCCGAATTGTGGTTTGATGTCGACGAGGCCGCTGCTGCGGAAGACAAGCGGCCGCCCCAAACAAACGAACTTTGCGCGCCGAAGGCGGCCGAACAGAAGCGGCGGAATGGAGGCGAACTACGAACTTTTTGAGGTTCTTTTGGTCCAAACGTCAACGGACCTCCCGCATTGCTGCCGGCGGTCGGCGCACGGAGGCAGGGAAGGTGCGGCATTAAATCCGCGTGCGGTCAACGATTTACAAGAGTGCGCTCCCTCCGCACGTAATCCGTCGGCGTTCGCATCGCTCGCGCTCACTCACTTGCCGCCGCTCTTCGCTGGGGCGGGCGGCGAGAAAGCAGACGAGCGGGGCGCGGCGAGGGGCAACGGAGGGCGAATCGTCGGTCCCGCATGCACACAAGGCCAAACAGAAAGCAGCGATGAGCGTGGAGAGAACGGAACAAGCCGCAGGAATGAGCACATTGTAGAATTTGCCTTTTTTCTCCTTCGAGATATACGCTTCCGTTTTCCCGCCCGTCTTTTCCCCTCGCCCCGTCCGTCTACGTATTTTGCCGCCGCCCGACCGCTTGTCGCCTCCCTCGAAAACATTAGAAAAATCCGCAGAGGGAGAGAGCGGGGCGAGGCGGGGGGAAACAGAGGGCGAAAGTTGCCTACGAGCGGGCCAAACGTGTGCACACGACCGCCCGATTACGTCGAATATTAAACGCTTTTATTTTGTCCGCATTTCCAATCGCTCCCTCATTTCCGCCCGTTCGCGTTCGCCGCCGCCGATCGGCCGCTCGGGTTGTTTTCCGTAGCGAGCAGTAGGCCCGAATTAATCGGCGCGGTTATTCGCGAATGACGTCCACTCGTTTCGCAATTCGAGCCGTCTAATCGCCCGAATTTTCAGGGTTTTCCGTCTTCTTTTCGGCGTTCGCAGCGGCGGAGCACATCGAAATGGCCGACGCGCAGACGATCAACTTGGACAACATCATCAGCCGCCTGCTGGAGGGTGAGTGGATGAATTCTCCCGCAATCGATACAATCGCCTTCTTGCTTTCAGTGCGCGGGGCCAAGCCGGGCAAGAACGTGCAGCTGACGGAGAACGAAATCAAAGGCCTGTGCTTCAAGTCGCGCGAGATCTTCATGAGTCAGCCGATCCTACTGGAGTTGGAGGCCCCGCTGAAGATCTGCGGCGATGTCCACGGTGTGTTCCTCCATTTGCTCTCGATTTATTCGGCCGATCGCTCCGTTTAGGCCAATACTACGATCTCCTGCGTCTGTTCGAGTACGGCGGCTTCCCGCCCGAGTCCAACTACCTGTTCCTCGGCGACTACGTGGACCGGGGAAAGCAGAGCTTGGAGGTGAGTTCGCCATCTGTTTCCCTTCACATTATCGTGTTTCCCTCGAATTTCAGACGATCTGCCTGCTGCTGGCGTACAAGGTGAAGTACCCGGAGAACTTCTTCTTGCTTCGTGGCAACCACGAATGCGCGTCGATCAACCGCATCTACGGCTTCTACGACGAGTGCAAGCGGCGGTAAGTGACTGAGAACCTCATTCGTTCACTTATTCCTTTCGTTTCAGGTACAACATCAAGTTAAGTGAATGGAGGAAGCGTTGGGGCCTGTTTTTAATCACTGCTCGTTTTATCTGTGGAAGAGCTTCACGGACTGCTTCAACGCGCTGCCCGTGGCCGCCATCATCGACGAGAAAATCTTCTGCTGCCACGGCGGGCTGTCGCCGGATCTCCGGTTTGTTGGCCGGAGTCTGCTCTAACGATTCTCTCCTGCTTTCAGTTCGATGGAGCAGATTCGGCGGATCATGCGCCCGACGGACGTCCCCGACCAGGGCCTGCTGTGCGACTTGTTGTGGTCGGACCCGGACAAGGTGATCCTCTATTTCTGCTTCCTCATTCTCAACATCTCGTTGCTTCAGGACGTGACCGGCTGGGGCGAGAACGACCGCGGCGTCTCGTTCACTTGTGAGTTCATTTGGCTTCCTTCTGCTCACTCCGCTGCCGCTCGTTCCAGTCGGTCCGGAGGTGGTGTCCAAGTTCTTGAACCAGCACGACTTGGACCTGATCTGCCGCGCTCATCAGGTACTTTCGATCCTATTCGAAAATTCCAGCTGACCTCACGCTTGCAGGTGGTCGAAGACGGGTACGAATTCTTCGCCAAGCGGCAGCTCGTCACGTTGTTCTCGGTACGTGCTTCCGCCACCTTCTTCTGTCAACAGTCATTCGTTTAGGCGCCCAACTACTGCGGCGAATTCGACAACGCCGTTTGTCGCAGGAAAGCGTAGGACGATGACGACCGAATGTTTTCAGGGCGCGATGATGTCGGTCGATGAGACGCTCATGTGCAGCTTCCAAGTAGGGATTTTCGTCTTTCCGCCTCTAATCCGCCTTCTCTTGAAGATCCTGAAGCCGTCGGACAAGAAGAAGTTCGCCTACGGAAACAACGCCGCCGCCGGCCGCCCGACCACTCCGCCGCGGAACGCGGCCGCCAACGCGACGGCGGGCAAGAAGGGAAAGAAGTGAGTCCTTCGCATTCCATCGGATTCATTTGATCGTCCCTCCTTTCAGTTAATGGATCTAAGAACCTCGCACGTATTGATATCATCCACTGCGTCGCGCGTTTAAATGGCCTGCTTCCGCGACGGGTCGTTCAGTTTCTACCGTGATCAGCCGCTCCCCCCAACGCAAACCCCCTCTCCATCCAACAGCTATTGTGTGTGGTCACTTCTATTGTATTGCGGAAGTATAAAGTTGTCTATGGTCCCATTCTTGCGTTCTTTCGCTTCGGAAAGTAACATGGAAAGCGGCGGTGATCGGATGGATTTATTGAATCAAGGGAGCGAGTATTAGGAAAAAGACTGATGCCAATTGCCAGTGGATCCGAGTGTTTGAATCCGAGGAGTTGCAGAGATTGCCGAAGCAGG
>JAMPIO010000158.1:0-256291 GCA_024699865.1 Aphelenchoides fujianensis | reverse complement strand
TGCGGACCAGCAAATCTGGTCGGTGAGCTGAAGACATGCGGAATCAATGAGAAAAAAGGACAAAACACAAACGTCGTAGGCCTCGTAGACAAAGAAGTCCTTGGGCGCTTCGTGCTTCAAGACCGCCGTTCCATCTGCTTGCTTCAGCTCGTTCGTCCGCAGACGAGCGGAATAACGCGACGAGGGGCAGAAGACGGCACGCCGCCAGCAGCGGTCGCATCCGCACAGCTGAGCGTGGGAGAGCTGAACGATGGGCGCCTCGTCCTCCACAGCCGCCCGCTTTCGGCCCGCAAACGAGCTCGCCGATTCGGCCATGATTCCGCTGCAAACACGCGAATAAATGGATGGATACTCGCAACAACGATGCGGAACAAGTTACACGCGATTCCACAGCAAAGAGCTCAAAAAGGACCACCAAAATCCCGGTGGTTTTGGCAACGAATTTTTGTGAGTGGTTTCAGCCATATAAAACTCCAAAAATCCACCATCAAACCCGGCAGGCAGGCGGGAAAGACGCAGAAGAATAGTGACGTGCGGCTGAACACGGCGTTTCTTAGAGCGCCGGCCATGAATTCGCGGAAAGGGGGACACTTCATCCGTGCGGTTCGCCGCTTCTCGCTCGTTGAATTTGAGCAGGCAATCATGAAACGCCGGCAAGCAGCCACCCGGCACACAAACGAAGAGCAGGAGCGAGCGCTCGAAAGTGAGAAATAGTGGTTGGGCAGCGCTGTTGGTTGTTTTTATTGATTCCTGCCCGAGTCCATGCGCCGACCCCCTCTGCACGCGGTAAGCGGAGCTCATGAGAGTGTCCGCCCACTTCTCACCGACAGGTAAGAGGGCGGCATGTGAACGACCAAAGGTTGCGTTGGTTGATGTCCACGCAAGGTGCAAAGATCAAAGGGCATCGCTTTGGGTGGTTCACACTCACAGCCTTTGTTCGACGAATTCAACGACCGCTTCGAGCAGACGGTCAGGAAGTGGAAGCAGGAGAGCGACGGTTCGAAGCCGAGAGCCTGCCGAATTCCCGCTTCTTCCTCCGCTTCACGCCCCACCACGACGACGACGACGAGTGCGGGACTTCGGCGATCACCACTCGCTTCTTTTGAATCCCGACTTTTGGTTCGAAGGCCGAGAGAATCGGCAGCTCGAACGGATCGGTGAGTTTCGAACGAAACTCCGCAGTTGTTGTTTTCAGCCGTCACCGACCGCTTCTTCCCGGCGATCAACGGTTGGGATGCCGGCGAGTGGCCACTCAACGAGAACTCCTCGGATTTGCCGAAGGCGGTCCGCTGGTCCTCTGCTGCCGACTTCTTTTGGCCGAAACGACTGGGCGGGTCGTCCGAAGGTCGCCGCCTCGCAAACGACCGACATCGACGTGCGCGTCCAACAGACGGTTTTCAAGGCCCGCCCTCTTCAATTCTCTTCCACTCATCCTATTGTTCAGATTCCGAAGAGCGTCGTTTGTGCGCACTCGCCCGTCTTCGACCGAATGTTCGCCCACGACACAAAGGAGAAGCGGACGGGCGTCGTGGAGAACCGAACGGAAGAAACGGCCGCGTCAAGAGGCGATTCTTCCCCTGCCATTCGCTCCCTCAGTTCATTTTATTCTTCCAAAAGGAACCCCCTACTTGCCGAAACATTAGCGAGAAGTGTTTATCCGCAACAGAAGCTTTAGAGAAACCGACACATCAGAAATACACGCAGAGAACAACCGAGAAGCAGCAGCGGAGGATTGCGAAGGAACAGTCGACTAGTGGACGCCCGCATCGTCCACTCCGTCCTCGTCGGCCGCCTCGTTCTCGTCCATCGCATCCTCGTCGAAGTCGTCGTCCTCACCGTTGAGGATCTCGTCCTCGTCGTCCATTTCGTCATCAAGAAGGTCCAAAGAGTACTGAAAACCGAGCAAAAAGGTGAAATCCTCGATCTGCCGCCGCTCACCTCCTTGTTCTCGAACTCGTCGTTCCAGTAATAGTCGCCTTCGATGCGAAAGAAAGTGGGCAGCTGCTCGGTCGGCCAGCTCAGCTTGAGGAACACGTAGGCACGCTCGTCAAAGGGGTAAATCGAGAAGGTCGCCTTGTCGAAGGGCTCGACTTGCTTCAGCCGTCCCACCCAGCCGGGCTTTTTCTAAAAGCGTTCGTAATGAAAGACCGTCATCTCAGGCAGAACAAACTAGGCCGGAGCAGTCGAGGTGTTGGATTTTGAAGAAGAGGCGCTTCAGTCCCGGAACGATCAGGCGGTCGCGGAGCCGAAGGATGCTCTCCCACATCCACTTGTAGTAGGCTTCCTTATCTCTGCGCTCTTCCTGAAACACGTCCGACTAATTGCAAGGCATGCAAACAGGAACAAAAGCATACGTAATGGTGGACGCTGAAGTGCAGGTCTTCGAGGGCGGGAAAGCGGCGGCAGAACGCGACGATCGATTCGGAGGGCACCTCCAACAGATCGATGCCCTCCACGAATCCCAGTGCCTTGATCGATGCGGAGAAGAGTTGTTCCCTAAAATAGAAACAATGATTCAGAAAGCAGGGAAAGAACAAACTTTGCGGACTCCCGAAGAACTAGCGTCGTGTACACGTCCAGGCGGCGGATCGTGTGGCGACTCAGAGCGTCGAGGAGTCCGTCTAAAAGCAACACACGAGTTCTCAAAGAAATCGACGGAAAGAATCAAACCGGAGCCGAAAAGTCGGAGTTTGTCCAGATCCAACGACGAGAAGAGATTGAGGACGTCCGTTGAACACTGCAGGTTTTTGAGCTGCGGAGTCACGCGGTTGACGAACTCCGAGAGAGCGGGGAACTGATGCGGATTCTCTCGAAGGTCCAGATCGCTCACGACTAAAAGAATGGATCGATTGCATGGCAGAGAACCGTCGAACTTACATTCCTCGATTTGTCCCATCTCCACCCAGTCGACGTTCTTCAAACCGGCCGTGTCGACCAGATTCAACTGAACGGGGAGGCGAAGAAGCTTGCCGATCCCGCTCATCACCTTTGGTCTGATCGCAGTTCTGCCCGCCAAAGAGTCGAGCCCAACGTCCGGCAGGAACCAGTGCCATCCGTTCGCCCACAGCGTCAGTGTGAGCTCGGCCACGTGCCGGCGAAGCGACGCCAACTGGGCGCGGGAAACCGCCTGAACGACCGAAAGAATAATCAAATACAAGAGAGAACTCACCGCCAAACGGACCAACTGGAGCGGCGCCTTCTTTTCGTCCGTCCGCATCGCGTGGATTTGGAGGAAGCGGTTTAGGCCGTCTCGCGCGGCAGCTGCCCGAAGTCGCGGCCTTGGTTCGACGAGAGGCGCCTCCATCGTCGACGAATTTGAAGGAATCGAGCGAGCGAAAGGACGGCGGAAAGCGGGAGGAATGCGGCGGCGGCAGCAAGCTCTGGCGTTCTGCAGCACGCGGCCGCGGAGATTTTCGCGGCCGAACTCGCAGGTCGCCCTGCATTGGATTGCGAGAGTTCTTCTTTCTGGTTCTCGTGGCGGGGGCAGCAGAAACAAGTGACGAACGGTTGAAGCATCAAACAATTGCAAGAGTACGAAGATTCACCAACACTAACCGCCCAAAGACAAAAGAGAGTTCATTCTCGCCCGATCACAGCTCGACGGTCTTCCTCTCGACGAAGCGCGGCGTGTGTTTGGCTCGCTCGGCCTCCGCGATGCGCAGACGGTGGTGGGCGGCGCTCACCTACAACTGCTTGATGGAGACGCGCATGTCGGCGGCGATCTCCAGACCGGCGCCCATGTTCACGTCGCGCGGCCCGCTGACCTTGTAGCCGGGCTCCAACGAACAGCGCGTAGCCGTGCAGCGGGGACTGCACAAGAGCGAGCGGAAGAATGATCAATGCCCGCTCTGCTCACCGGATGGCTGTGCTCGAGTGTGACAGGTCTCTCCGACGGCTCTCGCTCTCGTCCCAGACTTGAGCTCACGGCCGGAGTGTCGAAGGCTTGTTCTCAACACTGGAGTTCCGCCGGCTGCGCCGTTCATGCGGGAACTCGCAAATAAACCCGAACCGACTACTCGACTGCTCGTTTATCGCTCGGCCCTCGGCCTCGAAATCAACGGGCAACAACGGGGACTCTCGACCGAGCGACTTCGCACCTCGGTCTCGCACTCGCGACTGATTGGAGAATCCTCTCGACGGTCGGTGGTCGTTTCCTTTTAACGGGCGTTCGCGGTCCGTCGAATGGGGCCGTCCGTGTCAAGGGCAGCGATCGCTGATTGGAGGGACGTGCGGATCGGTCGGCCCCTAAGGTCCCTTCTTTTGCATTCCTCACGTTTCTTTTGGTTTCCGTCGTCCGCGGATCGCCGGCCGTGCGGCCATCCTTGCGAAACGTCGTCCCGTCCCTCGCGCTTTCTTTGTTTCCGGCCGCCCGCGAGGGCGCGCGTGATTGCGGGTCGCCTGACGGGTTCCCTTTGTTTCGTTTCCCTTTTCGTCCGCCACCTTTCGCAGCGCGAATCCCGCGAGTCATCTGATCGGCGGTCCGCTTTTCCGCGGCCCTTCGGCTCCCGATCGCTTCGCGGCCGGCGAGCGTTTCGCGTACTTTGTGCTTTCGGTCGTCCGCTTCCGTCAAACGTTCCGCTTGATGGCTTCGGCGTTCCATCCCCTCTCCTGCTTTCTAGTTCTTCTGATTTGTCTACTCTGTTTGGTGGCGGGATTTGGGCATCACGAATTGATTGCTGCCTCGTTCTTTCTGCGAAGTTGTGGCCAGAAAGTTCTAGTGCAGCCTTCACTTCTCGATTGCTCACTCATTTCCTCGGAGTTCGGGTAAGCCGATGGTCGGCGGCGACCATCACACGAGGTTCGGCCGGAAGCCGCCGTCGGCGGGCGCGTGCGTGTCTAAATCCAACCAAACGAGGTCGCCCTCCAGCGAGCCGACGTCGAAGTCGTCGATAGGGGCGGCCAGCGAGCGCAGCTTCGACGACCGCCCGCCGGCACGCGACCGCCCACCAACACGGCGAGCGGCAAGTGCACGAGCCGTTCGTTGAAGCGGGCGCAGACCTCGTCGCAGAAGGAATGAACGTTGTTGATCGACTCCTTGTGGTCGCCCCGAACGACGTGCACGCGCTCGGCGAACTGCAGCTTCGGGAGGGCGACCTCCACGCCGTGCGCCCCCCAATCCACGAAGTCGCCGAGGAAGACGGGCGTTCAGCGATGAAGGTCCGAGTACTCGCCGTGCAGGTCGCCGTACACGACGCACGGCACGGGCACTTCGAGCAGCGAGCTTTTGGCCGCGAACACGCCGGCAGCGCGCTCCAAGATGTCCGCGAGCCCCTCGAAGTCGAAAGCGAACTGCCGCGACCCGTTGCGCACGAGTCGAACGAGCAGCGAGTGCAGCGAGTGCAGCGAGTGGAGCATCCCGACCGGCTCTTCTGCAAGCGGCCGAGTGGGCGGGCGGGCGCGGCTGCGAACTCCTCGCTTAGCGTGATCTCGTGCGCCACTCCGAACATAAAGACGCGCTGGCTGGCCGCTGCCCGCACGCCCACCACGACGCCCTCCAAGAGATTAGTAAAGAGGAGACAGTTGTTCAGCAATTGAACAAAACACTCACTCGAGAAACACACGCTGCTCCTCGGCGCTGAGGGCGGCTGGGACGATCGTGTCCATCCAGGGTAGCGAGAGACAGCCTGTTTATTCTTTAGCAGCAGTTGAACAACACAAAGCAGGAACTCAACAACGTGCGGCGTTCAGGAGAGGATCAGACCAATGAACTCTTTGGCGAGAGCCCGGTTCTCACCGATGAAGTCCTCGAAGCCCGGCAGCTGGTGGATGGCCCGAGCGTTCTCTTTGGCGAACTTCACTTCGGCCTTGAACTCCTCGAAGTGATCGCGGGATTGGGCGAGTTTGAGATCGGCCAGAATGGTCTCCAGCGAGAGCGAGCCGATGATCGCGGCGATGCACATCTCCTGAATAGCGGAAGGGAATGAAGCGGAAAAAGGAGGCAAAACACCTGGAGCGACGGCAGTTGGTAAAAGTCGGCGGCGGGCAGCAGCTGGCGCGCTACAGAGTTCAGATCGTCCACCTCGCCCGTGTACAGGAAGCGGAGAACAATCTTTGTGATCTCGGCCGAGAACGCCTTCTGTTCGGTCACTTTCGTCCTCTTGACCTTCTCGTCGTGCGTGAACAGGGCCGCAAAATAGGGCGAGCGGGAGACCAGCACGAATTTGTGAACCTAACAATGAATGAACAGAACAATTGATGGTGAGAGAGAAGAGGAACTCACGCGGAAGACTTGTTCCTCGACTTGCACCTCGACGTCCGTGAATCGCTCGTCTGTGAACATGGCCGCCATGTCGTTGGCCATTTGGAGCTTCTGGCAGTTCGAAGAACCCATACTCACTTTGATCGGCTCCAGGCTCTCGATCTCGCAGCACAGGAACAAGGTGGACGTCAACGACAGCAGCGGGAACAACGGCTCGTTGTACCATTCGCACTGTCCGATCGAGAACTCCGTTTCTTTTTCTGTAGTTCACTGATTTTTAACGCCATTGCGTCGTTCAAACGTACGGTACTCGTCGCCTATGAAGCCATTCTCGTTCTCCGTCCACAGTTTGAAGCGAACACGGAGCGTGGAGCGGCCGTCCAGACGAGTGCACACGAGGCCGCGGCGACTCTCGGGCTCGCGAAGGTCGTTGCGGCTGTGGTTCGGCTCGAAGGCGAGCTGGAAGTTCGAGCCGGGGAGTTTTTGCAGCGAGAACAAAGGCCCCATCCACTTTTCTCCCTCTCGTGCGGCGCCCAAACGCTCCCAAAAATCGTCCATTTGCCACCGTTGGACGGTGATCGAGCGGGCTGCCATTGCGGTGGTCTGAAAGGGATGCAAAAATTAGCGAAGGTAAGAAGCAATAAACGAAGAAAGCGCACGGGAAAGGAGCAAAACGGAGAAACGCAGTGCGACGGCGCCGCGGTCGTGTAAAATCGGCGGCCGCAACGGCAAGTCGAGTGGTGACGCGTCGAGTCACCCGCGCAAAAGATCGCGTCTTTCGCCCAGCCGGCCGCTTCCCCGCGTGCTCGTCTGTCTGCACTCTCGTTCCGCCGTGCACACTCGCCGAAGGGGCGGAAAGCGAGTGGCGGCGGTAGAAACGGCGACCGACCCGCCAAACGAAAGCAGAACACTCGCGCGCACTCGACAAAAAACCGTCCGTCCGAACGCGAGGGATGGAACGAAGAGGACCGCGCAGAGCACATCGATTGACCCCGAGTTCCTGCTTGCCGGTGGCCATCCCTCCTTTTCTCTCGCCCTATAGGCCGTCGGAGTGCGGGAGGCGGCGGGAGATGAACCAAGCGAGCAAATTTTTGTCGTTCGACAAGCTTCACACGCTACTTCATTCGGTTGACAGCCAACCAAACCCAGCGATCTCAATTCTCCATTCTTTTAGGCCCGAACGGCAGCAGAGCGATCGATCAGCCTTCCGTCCGTTCGCCTTCACCTTCTGCTTTCATCCACGGTTTATTCCCCAACCAAAAGGAGGCGTTCAGGCACACTTCAAGATGGCCAGTGGGATGTCCGCGTGTTTGCGGGCGAACGTCGTCCACACACGGGCAGCTTTGCGATCGCCCGCCGGTGGTCGACGGCGAACCGAAGGACCGCCTGATGGAACTCCACCAAGTGGTCGAGTTCGAACGCCTATTCCAAGTGCTCGAGGGCGCGGTCGATCGAATGTTCGGCGAAGATCAACTCGATGCACGCGTCCTACAGAGTGCAGGACAGGAAGAGGACTCCTCACGCGCTCCAGCTCGTAGTGGTCGGCGAGTGGCAGCAGCTGGGCGGCTCACGCGTTCAACTCGTCCAACTTGCCGCCGTACACCAAGCGAAGCATTCGCTCGACCACTTTCGCCTCAAAGCGCTCAATCGTCTGGTTGGACGACAGTTCGGCCGCGAAAGCGTACAAGACGGCGCCAGAAGCCAACGGTGGACTTGCAGGAAGCGGCGAGTGGACAGGACGGATGTGGAGCTTGAAGTCGGCGGTCGTCGGGTCGTCGAACGAGCGGGTCACTCGCGGCGAGCGGAAGTCGGCCGCCGAGAGGTGAGTGCGCGGGCCGAGTGGGCGGACTTCACAGCAGGCAACCAGAGCGCTGGAGTTCGCAAAGCAAAAGCTGATCACCCCTCGAACTGCAAAAAGTAATTCCGGTGCGGGGAATCGAACCCCGGCCTTCCGGGTGAGAGCCGAAAATCATAACCACTAGACTACAACGGACACACTCGCAGGGCCCGTGGGTCGCTTCTTGCTCCGCTCGGCGCGTGTGCGTCTGCCTCGATCAAGAAGCGATTGACAGCTGACTCGTGGCGACACGCGCGTCTTTCAAGGGATTAGCGGATGAATGAAGCGACCAAACGATTGCCTTTGAAAACCTCCGTATTTATAAACGGCTTCTTGTTCTTGGTGGACACGTGCATTTCGTACGGAAGACAAGGATTTGATTTGAACGCAGGAATCAGCCGGTCAGCGGATACTCGTGATTCACGACATCGATCGTCAACAAACCGCCGGTACTTTCGTTAGTTTCGAAAGATGATTGAGGCGAGCGATGTGTTTATTTACGCCCTCACTCTCGACTGATGGAAGCGGAAAGCGAAACGAGCAGGCCAATCGAAAAGTGACGTTAACTGATTTATTTTCAAGGAAAAGTTCACAAGGGAATTACTTGCCCCACGCCTTTCGGCACTCCCGTCGGCACTCCTTCTTCGACCGCTCCCTCGTTCGGATTCTCGACGCCCATCGCCGCCGCCTCCAACCCGCCCGACTTCTGCTCCCTCTTCATTTGAGTGCGGGCGCGGAGGACGACAAGGGCGGCGAGCGCGTAGACGGCGGAGAGGCCGGTCATTAAGAGGGCCTTCAAGAGGATCTTGCTTTGCGGAATGAACGGGTGGAGGTGCCGCCGGTGGAAGAAGAGCACCTCGATATACACCAGTTGCGAGAGGACGATCATCACGGCCACCGCCCCCTGCATGACGACGAACGGCCAGAACCAGTGGGGGCGGCGCAGGCGGAGGGCGACGAGCGGCGAGGCGGCGGACAGCAACGAGAGCCCGTAGAAGGCCATCATGGTGCCGACCGGGCTGCGGCCGGAGAGGCGAAGGCCCCCCACGCAGGCGAGCGACGAGACCGCAACCGCCCCACACGCCGCGTAGACCGTCGTCTAAAAGAATTTTCAGGTCAAATGAATAGAAAACAGAACGAACTTCGGGCGAAACACGTCCTCGGATCGACCGGACGAGAGCGGACATCCTCGGCGGTTGCAGCGGGCAGTCGGTCAGCAGTGGGGAATGAAATGAGCAGATCCAAGGGCTCGTTGCCGCCGACCAAGGCCCGTCCAAACACGCGGCTGTAAACAAACCGCCCTCCATCAAAACAGCAGCTTCAAGCGTCCGGGCAAGCAATCATCAATTCGAAACTACTAGCAAACCTTCTTTCCGTCAACTGCCGGGCATTGCAGAAGCGTGAAGAGGACGATCACAGGAGAAAAGAAACGAAAGAAGCTGTGTCAACACGCGAATTATTCGCTGCAGCTTCGTGAACCGAGCGGAAGGAAGCGAGCGCATCGAGAGCGAAGACCGGCCGGAGAAACGAAGAAGATGAGTGCACGCAAACAACCCCTCCAACCATTCCGTTCTCTCGTGTTCACAGAAGAACTGGAACGCGCCATTCGAGTCTCTTGAAGCGGCCGCAGAGCAGGCGGGATCGTCCGGCCTCCAACAAGCCGAGCCAATGGAAGTGGGCGAAAAGAACAAAGAAGACAAGAAGAATGCCCTGTTGTAGTATGCTTGCCTTGCTGCTTGCGATCAACTAAAGACGAGCTTCTCGCAACAACTGGCAAGCGGGCGGTGCTTGCTCTCAACCAAGAGGACGGCGAGCGAATTCTTTCCGCCCTTGGAGGTCACCGAATTCATGCGGGCTGGACTCGGCCACAACAACAACAGGAGTCGCAGAGGGAGGTGACCGTCGGCGGCAACGAGCGAGCGGCAGTCGGTGGGCGGGTGATCAGTTGGGAGTCCTCACCCGAACAATCCGGCCGCCGGTTGTCTCGAGTGGACGGCACACCAGAGATTCGGATTGGACGTCGAATCATTGGTGCTTGGCTTCGACTGTCGAGGCACGAAATTGGATTTTAGGCGCTTGCCCGCGGATCCTTTCATCGCGCCCGACCAGCACTGGGTTCTCCTCTTCGCACGCAACGCTGACTGCCGGCGCCCAGTGTCGAGGGCCCAGTGGCGCAATGAACGACGCGTTTACTTCCCGGATCGCCACTTGTGTCCCCGACACGTGATTCTTATGCTTTTGACAATCGAAAGCGAGTGGAACACGTCGATCTGATGAAATGTGTCAAAGCGATCTCTTTACCGCAACAAGCAAGACGACGATCGCTTCCAGCAAAGAGCGCTCGCCGCTCGCTTACCGCATCGACTTGTGCGGCTCCTTCCCGGCGCCACCCGCATTTGCATCCCTCATGCAATCCGCTCGCACTCCGCGTGTTCACGCAAATGCGCGCGTACAAAAGGCGGGCCGAGTGGCCAGTCGGGCGCCTCGGCTTTCCGCTGTCTCCACCCTCCTTCCGCTCTCCGCCCACCGCTCGTCTGTTTGCCATGGGAATAGGCGTCCCCTTCCCGCCTCCGCATAAGGAGCACAAGGATCCCCAGAAGCTCGAGCGCCAGGCGTGGGGCGTGCTGCCGACCGCCCACGCGACCGCCGGCGACCTCTCGGAGGCCCACAAGCAGGCGAGTCGCCCTCCCGCTCCTCCCCTCACCGCTCTCTTGCAGGCCGCCTCGCTCCTGAGCGCCCAGTGGATGGCCGTGGACGCGCCCGTGCCCGACCAGTCGAATCGCTGAGGACTCTCGTTCGATCCCTCTCCCCTCCTCTCTTTTGTCCTCTGCTGTACGGGGAATAAACGCAAATCCTCGTCGACTGTCGACCTCGGGGCAAGAAGGCGGCGGGGGTGAGCGGAAGGAAGGAAGCAGTCTCCGGAATCAACCCCGATCGTCGCCCAGCAAACGGCCGAAGCAGCCGGCGACACGCAAAACGAGTCGCCAGTCCGCCGGTTGTTGACGGGACGAGGCGATATACAAAAGATTTTCGTCACATTTCTTCCCGCCCGCACCGTCCCCCGCTTCCAGCAGCCGATCGAATCACACGGTCAGTTCTGAGAGGACGAAGACGGGCGATTGTCCACGACGCGCTCGGACTTGCGGCTCGACTGCTTCGTGTGTTTGGAGGTGGAGGCGGTCCACAAGAAGGCGGGAGTGAGTGGGCCGACGGCCGGGGACGCGCCTTGGAGGTGACCGCTTCGACCTCCGTCCGCTTGGCGACGAAGAACGGCACGAGGAGGAAGGCGAGCAAGAACGAGAACAGCGCGTAGACCCGGCCGGCCAGCCTGAGGTCGTTCGAGCGCGGGGCGTCGTCGAATTGGGCGGTTGGACACTCACGAAGGCCGGCGGCATGCGCTCGCGAGTGCGACGGACGGCGAGCAGCACGCAGCCCACGAGCAGCAGGAGCGCCCTCACGCCGCCGAGCAGCTGGAGGGTCGCCACCCACTGGAAGGAGTGAGCGGCGCGGCCGACGACCCAGCATCCCGAAATCCTCGGCCGGCCGCCGGCTGTGCAGCGCGCCCAGCGAGAGGGCCACCAGTTGGGCGATCTGAACGGCGGAGTGGTGGGCGGCCGACGGACTCACGAGTGCCCCTTTGTAGACCACCGTCTGGACGAACAGCTGCGTAAAACCCAGCTCCCTTCCTGCCACGACCACTCGGGCGCTTCCAAGCAGAAACTCCTCCACTTCTCCCATCAAAATTTTCATTTCGTGCGGGAGCAGTCCGACTCGACGATCGCTCTCATTGTGCAGACGGCGGAGATTGCGGTCGCTCTCTTCCAACTCGACCCCAAGGGGCCACGTTCGATTCGTTCGATTGTGTTTGCAAGGAAGCAATAAACGAGGAGGAATTTCATTCCGCTGCGAGCAGACGCGACACGGATTTGTCAAAAAGCATCAAACGCACGTTCAGAAGCTCTTTTTTGACGTCCACTTCAAGCCGGATTCAAACGAGTGCAAGGCGATTGTCGAGCGACCGTTGATGGTTGACCCACGCGCCGAGAGTAAATTCACATGAACGCCGCTGTTGCGCTGGCGAGAGAACCGCCTACGAGGCAAAAGGTCGGCGTCCCCTTGCGATCGCTCCTTTCCGCGCCGCCGCCCCCCACTCACCGCTCACTCAGCTCGCTTTCCTCCTCCCAAAATAGCCGAACTCCCGATCGCCTTGCAGCCGCTTTGCTACGCGCGGAATCGCTTCACGATCGTCGGGGACTCTTTCATCCGCCGCTTCTTCACGACCGGCCGCGCGATCTTTGCCTTCAACCGTGAACATCGGGGCGAGAGGGTCGGAGTGTTGGACACCTTCTACGGGCCCGAGTTGTGAGTTCTCTTCCGTTTACAGCCCACTCCTCCTGCTTGCAGCTTCCTGCAACGAGCGGCCGAGAGCGAGCGGCTCGAGCGCCGAGTGCTGGACTGCTTCCCATTGGACGAATACGCGAACACCCGCACCATTCGGCTTCTTCTGCTCACACACAACTTCCGTTCTCCTCGAGAATTCTTCCTTCATGAAGTGGCCGTCGATTTCGAGCAGAAGACGTTCGGCACGGGAACGCCGCTCGTGATTCTCGCGCGGCAGCCGCCCGTGTTCTCCGCAGCCGCTCGCCGGTGCATCCACCCGACCGACGAGCCGCGAGTGTTCCTCGTCTCCGTCCACCACGACGACGCGATCTCCTTCTTTCGCTTCGATCGCGACTGCCAGCAGGTGGTCGAACTCCCGCGTTTGAGCTTCGCGCACACTCCGTGGAGGACGGTTAAAGCGGTCCACGTGCATGGCGGCCGGCTGTTCGTGGTCCAGCGCCGCGACGGGGCGCTCCAACTCCTCGGCCACGATCTGCACGCTGAAGAAGGCCGATGGACGGAGGTTGGATCCGCCGCCCGGAAAAGCTTCAATGTTCGACGAGAAGGATCCTTTCCGCCCACTGACCACTTGCTTTCAGTCCCGCCAACTCGTTTGCAGATTCGTGAGTGGCGGTTTCCTGTTCGTGCTGCTGAAGAACGTGTTCACGGACGTGGCGGCGAAATTCCTCCGTTTTCGGCTCGCCGGCGGCAATTCGAGCAGCTGGGATGCAGTCGAGTGCGCGCCGTTCGCCCGCTTCTCGTGGCCCGCCTGTCCGACGGCCTTCGTGGACGGCGTCCTGTGCCTGCACCCCGTGCAACGGTCGGCCCTCATGGAGCGAATGGTTGAGGAGTTCCACTCCGTTCGAATCCCCATTGCGTTTGTGCATTTCTGTTCCTTCTTCACCGCCTTCTGCTTGTTACAGCAGAACCGAACCTCTCAGTTACTTGGCGTGGTTCGAAATCCTTCGTTGGGGAAATGCAGAACTCAGCGTGCTTCAACGAGGCGCATGCCGCCCGCTCACGATCGACGCCCTCTTTCTCAACACAGTCGGCCTGATCAACCCGCAACGCCTCTATCTCCGCGCCAACTTCAACTTCCGACGGCACTTGGAACGAAAGGTCGACCTTCCGGCGGGGTCCTCGTCGAAAGCCAGCGGGCGCACCCCGTGGAGACGACGTGGAAGGAGGGATTTTTCGTCGACGAACTGCAGCAAGCAATCCTCGAATCCCTGCAGACGTCCGGAGATCGGGCGGGCCCGTCCGGCTTGCAGCAGGCGAGCGGCGACGTCCCCTTTCCGTTCGTGATCTCCGCCCGCTCCTCGCTGGAGTGGAAGCAGGCGGCCTCCGCTGCGCCAGCCGAAGCGAAAGCCAAAAGCGGTCGAGACGATGAAGCGGGTGAGTGCACTCAAAAAGGTCTTCCATTCACCCTCTCTCGCTTGCAGAAGAACTGGAACGCGCCATCCAGAAATCCCTGCACCTGGACGAAGGCGAGCGGCCCACCTCCCCGCAGGACTACACCTACGACTCGCCGCTGGACGACTCGGGAGAGGAAGTCGAGCAGCAGGAGTAAAAAACAGCAATTTTGTTGTTTGTTTCTTTCTTTGATCACAGTACGAATAAGCAAAAACGTGAGGCCCTGGTCAGAATCGAACTGACGTTACAGGATTCAGAGTCCTATGTACTAACCACTATACTACAGGGCCTTCAAGTCGAGGAGCGGGCAGGGCGGTGATGAGGTGGAGGGGCGGCGGGATGAATCAGCGGCCGCCGATCGGTGCGGTTCATGAACACCTGTCAATCCGAATGGTTCGAAACAAAAAGTCGGTCTTGTCGGCGAACCGACGTTTCTCCGCTCGCTCGCCCCTGAGAAGAAAATAACCGATGCGGTTGGAAGTGAGACCACTTCACGAAATTCATTCCCGCCGCCACAAACAGAAGAACGGAGAATTCAGATGGCGTCCACGATCTTCTCTACAAAGCCTGGCAGCTCGCGGTTGACGCGAAGGTCCTCCTCGGATTTCAGCAACTGAAGGAGGCGATCGGTCGCCTCCCACGCGAACTCCAGCGCTCTCAGCAGTTCAGCGTCCTCACGCTCCACGGCGAAGAGGACGGCGGCCGCTTGCACGTCCCCTTCATCGCCTCGGCGCACGCCTTCTGCAACAAAAGAGTGATTGAGGCTGCGACGCGCTTCTTGCCTCGACAGCGGGCATCCCGAACAGTTGGCGGCCACGTAAAACTCGTGCGCCCGTTGGTCCAAATCGTCGACTCGTTTCGTTCGGATCCACTGGACCACCGGCGGCCAACGTCCAACTGCGGATCTTCCTGGGCAGTTTCTTGCTCAGGTCCTCCCGTTGGACACTCCTGGCGAAGAAAACGCTCTTTTCGATCAAGAGGTTCCGTTCGACCGGCAAGAGAAAACAAGAAGGTCGAGAAGGGTTTCAAAAGACAAACCTCGAACTCCCTCCTTTCACCACGGACGAGAGCAGACGGCGGTCGACAGCGGCCTTCTTGCTTTCTTTCCCGCGGGCACTCGTCATCGATCAGTCGAGAAGGTTTGAGCGGCGGCAGTAGACGGGTTGGATCGAATAACGTCGCTATCTGCCGCTCAATCGTCTTTGCCACGCGAACGGAGTGCTCGAAAGTCAGCGAGAAGTGTTTATGCGGAAGAAGAAAGTTTAGAGAAATGAACCGTAAAAGACATGCAGCGCAGTAGCCGAGCGCAGTAGAGGAACAAAGAATAAGAGCCGACTAGTAGACGCCCGCATCGTCCATCCCGTCCTCGTCGGTCTCTTCGTCCTCCTCCGCCTCGTTCTCATCCATCTCGTCCTCCTCGAGCTCTTCGTCCTGTACCATCGCGCTCTTTTCGCCGTCACCCACGCCTTCGGTGGCCGTGTCGTCGTCGGAGGAGCCCAGAGCGTCCTGGAAGGCGAACCGAAGCATCAATCCAAGAAGCAATCGCCGCCTACCTCCGCCTCCTTCCTCCAACGGAAGTCGGCCTCGAAGTGGAAGAAGGTGGGCAACGCGTCGTTCGGCCAGTTGAGCTTCAGGAGCATCCGCTGGCGCAGGCGGAAGTTGAAGGAGTCGACGCGAAAGGTCGCCTGATCGAAGGGCTCCACCTGTTTCAGCGGCTCCATCCAATCGTGCGGGAACTGAAAGCGGACGAGCAGAAATCGTCGAGGGGAAGAAGAACGAACGGAGAAGCTGCAAATGCCCTCGCTCGTGACCTTGAAGAAGAGTCGCTTCAAGCCGGGAACGTTCAGACGATTGCGGAGTTTGAGGCACTCGTCCCACAGGAACGTGAAGTAGTCCTCCACCGAGTATTCGTCTTCCTGCAATTCAAGGAAAGAAATGAGAAGATGCTCGGAATGCTTGAGCACGATGTTGGGTCTTGTGCACGAAAGTGGCCGCATTTTCGGTCCTTCCAATCGAAGGAGCAAAGGTCGCTCGGATGACCGCGGGGCAACGCGATCGGACCGCATCCCCCGTCCGTCGCCGCTGCCGCCCGCCCGTCCAGCACTCACCCCTCGGTCGACCAGCCGCCGCAATGTCCGACCGCCCGCGCGTTCTGCATGCCGTTTGTTATGCGCGAGATCGGTTCACGATCGTCGCGAACTCCAACACCGCCCGCTTTTTCACGGCCGGCCGCCCGATCTTCGCGTTCGACGAGACGAACGGCAGCGCGAAGTTCGCCGTGCTGGACACCTTCTACGGGGCCGAGTTGTGAGCCCTCCGCGCAGCTGAACGCTCCCAACTTCATCCCCTTTCCAGCTTCGTGACCCGAACGCACGGCGAGAAGCTCAAGGGCCGCGTGCTGGACTGCCGGCAGGTGGCCGAAGACGCGCGCACCCGCACCGCCTCGCTCGTGCTGCTCGTCAGCGATCCCGTGGCGGAAGTCCAATGTCGCTGCAACGAGTGGACGTCGACTTCGAGCAGAAAAACTTCGTCGCTTCGGCCCCTCTGCCGGTCGTCACGCCGGGCGGGGTCGTCACTGCGGAGCCCGCGCGCCGTTGGATCCACCCGACCGACGAGTCGCACTTGCTCCTCGTCTCCGTTCTCCAACGCAAAACGGTGCACTTCTTCCGCTACGACGGCGAGCTGCAGGCGGTCGCGCGGCTTCCGTTCGCGCTCGAGGAGGCCGAGTGGACCGCCCACGACGTGCACGTGCACGACGGCCGGGTGTTCGTGATCCAACGCGCGGGCGATCGTCTTCGACTGGTCGCCCACAACGAACGAGGCGGCTGGCTGACGTTTGGCGGCGTCTTGACGCAGGCGTTCGACGTGAGTCGTGCGGACGGCGGCGGCGAATGACCGCCCCGCTTTGCAGTTCCGCCAGCTGGTCGCCAGCTTCGTGAGCGGCGGCCGCCTGTTCGTCGTGCTGATGAGTACGCGGAACAATGCGACCGCCAAGATCTTCCGCCTTTCACCCGCGGCAAACGAAGGCGCCCGCTGGGAGGAGGTCGGCTGTTCGGGCTTCGCCGCCTTCCCGTGGCCGCTGTGGGCGGCGTCTTGTGCCTCCACGCCGTCCAACGGCACCGCTCGAGCACGCGGAAGGTGGACGTCTTCTACTCCGTGCGGAACCCCGTCAAATACCCCCCGCTTGCTTTCTCCTTCGCTCAATTTCGCTCTTCCAGGCAACCCGAACTCTTGAGCCACTCCACGTGGTTCGAGGCGCTCAAACGGAAGGACCTCCTGATCGAAGGCTGCAACGAGGCCCCGCCCGTCCGCTCACCACCGGCGGCGTTTGCGTGAACAAGGTCACCTTCGTGACGCCCGAACAGCTCCTCATCGGCCGCGATCTCGACGTCGAGCGGTGCCTGGCGGAAGAAGACGCCGCCCGAAACGAGCCCATGGAGACCTCCTCCTTGAATGCTGCCTGGTGGGCGGACAGATGGATGAGCAACCCGGCCGAGGAGGACGAGGAGGAGTCAAGGCGGGGTCCCGTTGATCTCTCGTGCGTTGCAGAAGCCCTCCAACAGGCGATCCTCGCCTCCATCATTCAAATGAGCGCCGAAGAGGCCGCTCAGAATCCGGGCGGAGCGGGGCCGTCCGGCTTCTATTCGTAAGGCCCTTTTGATGGGTCATCCAAAGAAAGAGGGGGACGAAACACGTCCGAACTGCCCAATTGCTTTTGTAATCAAATATGTATCGCTAAAGGTTGTATTCGTATCGGCTTTTGCAAGGGACCGCTTCTGTTCAATGCTTGAACGTCGTTTTGATCGGTTAGCGCACTTCTTCTTTCCTCGCGAACTCCCGCTTTGATCGCGTCAAACCGGTCATCCCTTTTGTACGTGAGAAATCGAGATGTACGAGCAGCTCTCGTTCTCATGTTGCGCGTTCGTTAAGAAATCGATTGCGTGGTGAGAACGAACGCGGGCAGTCGGCTCAAAAGACCGAGGCAATCGACCGCACCTTTCACCCGAAAGACTTCAGCTTGCTTCCTGCCGCTGCTCTTTCGTCCCTTTGCACTCACCACTCCCCCGCGTTCTGCCTAATGGCCGACCCCTCGCTCGTCCTCCATCCCGTTTGCTACGCGAAAAATCAATTCACGATTGCCGGCGACTTTGAATCAAACCGCTTCTTCACGTCCGGCCGCTCGATCTTTGCGTTCGAGAAGACGAACAGGCTGGAGAAGTTCGCCGTGCTGGACACCTTTTACGGGACCGAATTGTGAGTTCTTTTCCCGACGATTGCAATCCTTCTAACCTTCACTCTCAGCTTTCTGAATCGCGACCAAGCGAAACCGAGCGACGCCATTGAGGGGCGCGTGATCGACTGCTTCCAAGTGGACGAGGACTTGAGCAGCCGCACGGCTACTCTTCTGCTGCTCACTCACTTCCACTCACGCATCCACATTCGAGAAGTGGAGCTGGACTTCGACCGGAAGACGTTCGTCGTCGCCAAGAGCGTCCGCGTGCCCGATTGGCAGGAGTCGATCTCGCTGGAAGCTTCTCGCCGGTGGATCCACCCAACCGACGACCGTCGCGTGTTCCTTCTTTCGCTCTACGCCCGAAACGAAATCACCTTCTTTCGCTACAAGCGAGGGGAGGAGGGCGTCGTCTTCCAGTTCGGCTTTCCCGGCAACCTGTCGGTCGTGCAGGCCGTCCAAGTGCACAACGAGCGCATGTTCGCAGTCAAATGCGAGGGCACGTTTCTGGAACTCGCCTCCGGCCCCATCACCCGACGAGTTGTGCTCGACCACGAGCGGACCTTCGAGTACTCGGAAGACGGCTGTTTTGGTCGTCCGGTGGTGAGTTTCCAATCGAATTTCGTGTGTTCCCAACGCCCGCTTGTTCAGCTCCGCCGCTTCGTCTGCAGCTTCCAGAGCGGCGGCTTCCTGCTCGTCCTGATGCGGCGATTCGATCGATGGGGCACCATCGAGGTCTTCAGCATTGCCCTCGACGGTCGCGGCGAGTGGGAGCGGATTCGCTGCTCCCGCTTCGTCGACTTTCACTGGTTTCATTGCCCGACGGCTTTCGTGGACGGAATCCTCTGCCTCCACCCCGTGCGGCGGTGTTCGTTGGACAGCGAGAAGTCGGATCAATTCCACTCCATTCGCTTGCCCATTGAGTGAGCACTCTTCTTCTTCCAATCAATTTCTCGCTGTTTAGACGACCCGAACCGTTGAGTCATTCCGCCTGGTTCGCAGTACTCGGGCAGCAGAACGTGGAGCTCGACGTGCCGCAGCGAGGCGCCTGCCGGCCGCTCTCGACCACCGGCTTCTATCTGAACAGAATCCTCTTCCTCACTCCGCACCGCCTCTTCTTGCGGCCCCACCTCGACGTGGCGGAAGTGGTGGCCAAGAAGGGACTGTTCCCCAACATGCCCGACAGCCCCCTTTCGTTGCAAGAAAGCGAGAAGATCGCCTCTTTCGTGTACGCCGAACCCGACAAGACGACCCTCGAGAACGACGAAGACGGTGAGCTGCCATTCCTCCTTTCACTCATCCTTCTCGTCTTTGCTGCAGAAGATCTGGAGCGCGCCATCCTCGCTTCCATCATTCAAGCGAGCGCGGAGGAGGGCGGAGCGGGCCCGTCCGGACTGCAGCAGCAAGCGGGCGTTCCGCCGTTCAAGAAGCCGAGAAACGACGACGAGAGCTCGGCCGGAGACGAATGAGCGGCGATGTTCCCCATTGTTTGTTAAATAAAACCAGTTATCGGAAACAGCCAAGAGGATCCACTCTCTCCTGCTGTTCGGTGCAGAACGGCAAACACGAGAGCGAACGGTTTGAAAGCGACCGCCAGCTTGTGGGGGTCCTGCTCGAAGCAGAGGCGCGGTGGGGCGGCGGCCATTCGCCGCTAGACCCCCGTAACAAGAACGCGGTTAGGCGTGAAAAACACGCAGTCGGCCGGAGGCGCGCCGACAAACGCGTCCACGAGCAGGAGCGGTTGGTAGACGAACGGCGACCCTGCACTTGTGGCTTTCAGTTGGCAGGGGTCGAACGGACGATGAGGATTGTGTAGCCGACCGCTTCTTACGTGCGCAACTCGGTCAACACACAAGAGATCCTTTCCCTTCTCCGGACACTCCGCTCCGTTCTGTCCTGTCGATGAGTGGGCACTTGGTGGACGAACGAAGGGGAAGCCGACTTTCCGCTTCGATTGCCGACGATTCCGCCGTGAATCGAGCGTTTGTCATCGCTTTCATCCTCTTTCGCTTTCAGTTTCCGTCGAGATGTCCGAGCCGACCGTCCACCGCTGGAAGATCCCGAATTTCGCCGCCCGTTTCGTCCCGCTGATTTCCAAGGACAAGTGGACGAGCGGCGAGTTCGAAGTCAACGGAATGAAGGGCCTCAAGTTCTGCCTGTTCTTCTTCCCAAAAGGCAACCACAACGACCTTCCGAATCACTCGATGGTCGGCCTCAAGCTGCGCGATCTCAAGGGACGCTCGTCCGTGCACATTCGTGACGAGATTTGGATCGAGGCGGCGGACGGCGGATTCCACTTCAAAAAAGGTCGTTTTCTTCAGCGCGGCCTTCTCACTTTTCATTTAGCATACGAACGAACGATTGAGGGACCGTACGGTGGGCGATGGTCGAAGTTTGCGCTGCAATTCGAACTGCTGGAGTTGGCGGAACAGGGACCTTTCTTCATCTGCTGCAAGATCCAACCGATCGTTCCGTTGGACGAGCCGAAAGATTCGATGGACACCGTCTTCCGCCGCCAACTCGCCGCCGACTTCGACGTGGGCGAGTTCGCGGACGTCGAGATGCGCGCGGGCGGCAAGAGCTGGAAGGTTTGTTCGTTTGGAGCTCCCTCTATTCATTCACTTCTTTCAGGTCTCCAAACTGCTGCTCTGCTCCCAGTCGAGCTTCTTCCGCGCAATGTTCACGAACGAGACCAAGGAGCGGGACAGCGGAGTGATCGAACTGCCCAAATGGAGCGCCGAAGTGGTCGAGAAGATGCTCCGCTTCGTCTACGCGGGACACGTGGACCGCTTGAACGACTTCGCCACGGAGCTTCTCGTGGTGGCCGACTGCTACGACGTGCAGGAGTTGGCCGTGAGTTCGCCCCTTGTGTTGCCCTTCTCATCCGTTGCTTCAGGACGCGTGCATTCGGTCGCTGTCCGTGAACCTCTCGCTGGAGAACATTCTGGACCGTCTGGAGCGTGCCTTCTCCCTCAAGCAATTTAAGGAGCTGCAGTCAGCGACCGTGGAGTTCGCGCACGAGAACGGCGAGGAGATCATGAAGCTGCCCGAGTGGCCGCAGTTCGAAGACGCCAATCCGAAGATCGTCACGGCGTTGTGGAAGCGGGCTCGTATTTGATTCAACGAATGTCTTGTACTTGTTTCATGTTGAGAGCGAATAAAGAGCACAGCTGAGAATAGCCCTTTCTGGTCGATAACGGGCGGTGCCGACTGCATCGAAAGAAACGCGTTATGATGACTCGCCGACGCGCAAACGAGAGACCGGAGGAGTCTTACGAGTAGCCGCTTCTCGGCATTTTATGGACGAGCGACCGCTTTCATTTTCAAAAGCGCTCGTCCGCTCGCTTGGTCGGCTTGTTCGGGGATTTCGCAGCCGCCCGTTCATTCGCTCATTTCTGCTCGTTGCAGGTGCTCCTCGAACATGGCGTCGGTGGAGCCGACGATCTTCCGCTGGCCGCTCGCCGACTTCTATGAGCGCTTCGCAGAGGCGGCCTTTCGGGTCAAGTGGATGAGCCCCGAGTTCGAGGTGGACGGCGTGCCGAAGGCCAAGTTCTCCTTCAACTTCTACCCGAAAGGATCCGACGAGAACTTCCACGAGTACTGCGCGCTGTTCCTCTACGTGCGGGACTTCGGCGACCATCCCTCCATCCGCTTCACGGGCGAGTACTGGCTGGAGGACGGAGCGGGAGAGCGGTTGACGAAAAGCGGTGAGTTCGCCCAATTCCGCTGGAGAACCACTGATGGCGAATACTTCCGTTTAGCCTACGAATTCGTGTACCTTCCCACCAGCAACGACTGGGGATGGTCGAAGATGTGCACTCAGGAGGACCTGCTCGAATTGGCCGCCATTGGCCCGCTCTTCGTCTGCGGCAAAATCACTCCGTCGGCTCCCGTCGGCGTCTTCGAGTGGGCCGAACACACGGCGCCGCTCGCTGTGTGCCGCAAGCTCGCCGTCGCCTTCGGGTCGACGAAATTCGCGGACGTCGAGGTGCGCGTCCAAGGGCACGTCTTCCCGGTCGGTTTCTCTCGTTCTCTTCCACTCACTCGTAGTTCAGGTCCACAAATTGATCATCTGCTCGGGCTCGCCGGTCTTCGACCGGATGTTCGAGCACGAGACGAAGGAGCGCCGGACGGGCATCGTCGAGATCAAGAAGGTGGACGCCGACGTCGTGCAGCTGCTTCTCCGCTACTTCTATTCCGGAGAGGTGGAGGGCTTGGCGGAAGTCGCCCACCGCCTTCTTCCCGTTGCTGACTGTTACGAAGTGATGGACCTGGTCGTGAGTCTCACTGATCGGGCGGTCAAACCTTCTTTTCATTCAGGAACTGTGCCTCGCGTCGCTGGTCAAGAACGTCACCGTCCCGACCGTGGTTCGCGACCTCAAGCTCGTCTTCGCCCACGATCATCAGGGCGCCTTCAAGCGGAAACTGTGCGCTTTCGCCCACGAGAACCTCAAGCGGCTGAAAGGACAGCCCGACTGGACGCTCAGCTTCGTGCGCGACAATCCGAAGATCATCTTCGAAGTGACCGTCGCGTCCAGCCGTTGATCCTCGGCTCTGTTCTTTCCATTCAATTGTCTTGTGTGGTCGAAGCGAAGGGATAAACCACACGTGTGAATGCACTTGGAAATAACAGCCTTTTTTTCGTTGACTACGTCACTCCACTTGGCTCGCTTCACGTCGTGCGGGCGACTCGGCGGTCAGCAGCCGGCGGTGGACATGCGGGGAGCGGCCGCCTACTCGAATCGTCGCGTAGGAAGAGCGGGGATCGTTGAAGGAGCGGGCCACTTTGCAGCAGCTCGTGAACGCGCCGCTCTCCGCAGTGCATGATGGGGGATTAGATCCGGCTCCCCGTCGCCGGACTTTCATCGAAAGAGTGGGCGACCGCTGGAAGCGAGGAATGGTGGCCGCTCGAAAGAGCCCACCACTAACCGTACCGCGTGACCTGCGGCGAGAAAGACGCGTGGTCGTCGAGCTGTTCGTCGTCGTTCGGCAGGAAGAAGAAGCGGAACCCCGCGCCGTCCAGCCCGCCGCCCAACTTGCTGCTCGAACGCAATGGAAGGGCGGCGAGTGCGCCCGGCCGCCCATACTCCGCTCCCTTCCGCCCCGTCGATCGGTGGGCACTCGGCGCACGGAGAAAAGAAAGCCGGCTTCCCGCTCCGATGGCCGACGATTTTGCCATATTTTTGTGGTCTTTGCGTTTCCATTGACCAACTGTCCGAGCCGCCTGTTCGAATGTCGATGCGTAACGAGCAACCGGACAGATTCTGTCCGCTGGTGGGCGCTTCATTGCAGTTCATCGCCCGTTGCATCCAAACCGTTCCGCTCCACTTTCTCGAACTCGCCGCAATCGATGCGCGCGACAATTTTTCTTCTTCGCGAGTGGAAATGCCGCGAGAACGAGGACAACAACCGTCGTGATTGTCCATCGAAAGGGTTGCCCGCGGACCTATCGGAGGTCGCGATCGCGGCCAAAGGCAGCAACCCACTCGTTCGCCGTTTTGTTTACCAGGCCGCGTTCCACTTGAGAACGATAACGACGCGAGATTTTTAGGTTCGGTTGGGAATAATCAGGCCTCGCGGTGACTCATCAGTCTGCACGGGTAGCCCAAGCTGCGGGCCGGGTGGCGTCTTTCGTCACCCGTCGCCGCGCTCTGCGAACGAGCGGCCGCTTTTTCCCCGCATCACGCCTGCCTGCCTGCTTGCTTGCCCACCCGTCCATCCGCTCGCTGGGTTGCCGCGCGTGCTTTTCACCGCGTTCTTTCTGCTGCCCGCTCGAAATTTGCGATTACAATATTTCCGCTCGTTCGTTCATTGCTCCTCGTTGCAGGTCGTCCTCGAGTATCATGGCCGACGTGGAGCCGACGTTCTTCCGATGGCCGCTCGACAGCTTCGATGAGCGCTTCGCGAAGGCGGCGATCGAGGACGAGTGGGAGAGCCCCGAGTTTGAAGTCGAGGGCGTGCCCAAAGCGAAGTTCTCCCTGTCTTTCTTTCCCAAAGGCGAGTGCGAGCAGGACAAAGATGGCTGCGGGATGTACCTCAACGTTCGGGACTTCGGCGGCCATCCCTTCATTCGTCTGACGGACGACTACTGGCTAGAAAACGGAGCAAAGGAGCAACTGAAGCAAGAGGGTGAGTTCGTGAAATTCCACTCGTTCTCGGCTGATGGCGAATGCTTTTTTCAGGCAGCATAAGCGTCTTTGATTCGACCACCACCTGGGCGGGATGGTCACAAGCGTTCGCGCATAAAGAACTCCTCGAACACGCCAAACGCGGCCCGCTCGTCCTCTTCGCCAAGATCACCCCGTTGGATCCCGTCGATGCCGTCGAGTGGGCGGAGCACATGGCTCCGTCGGGCGTCTGCCGCAAGATCGCCGCCAACTTCGACTCGAAGAAGTTCGCGGACGTCGAGGTGCACGTTGGAGGACGCGTGTTTCCGGTCAGTTACTTGAACTCGTAACGTCAATCCTTGTCTCGTTTAGGTCAACAAGATGATCATCTGCTCGGGATCGCCGGTCTTCGAGCGCATGTTCGATCACAAGACGAAAGAGCGCGAAAGCGGCGTCGTGGACATCGAGAAGGAGGACGCGGACCTCATCGAGTTGCTCCTCCGCTTCCTCTACTCGGGCCAAGTTGAGGGCTTGAAGGACGTGGCCGCGCGCTTGCTGCCGGTCGCCGACTGCTATGAGGTGCTGGATCTCGTCGTAAGTTTTCTTTTCCAATTCTATACACACATCATTCTCCGTCAGGAAATGTGCCTGGTTTCTCTGATCAAGAACGTTTTCGTCTCGAGCGTCGTTCGCGACCTCAAGCTCGCCTTCGCCCACGACCACCAGGGCGCCTTCAAGCGGAAGCTGTTGCTGTTTGCCCGCAAGAACTTCGACGAGCTGGTTCAACAGCCCGACTGGACGGCCGATTTCATGAAGGAGAATTCGGAAATCGCGTTCCAGGTGACCGTCGCGCCCAGCTCTTGATTCCCGTCTTGGCGTTCTCGTTACATTCTGTTGTTGCTCTAATGTGTTGTTGAAACGAGACGATAAATCGGTCATGAAAAGGCAGAAAAGCCGGCGATCTTTCGAAACAAACGACCGCTCTGCTTTTCCGACGTCCACTCGAATGGGAGAAACGGGCGTCCTCCAGCCACAGCGCAACGTGGACGCCGATGGACGCGCAAGTAGCAGCGAGAGAGACGCGTGGTCGGCGAGCAGTTCTTCGTCGTCAATCTGCGGGAACAAAAGGCGGGACTTCGCGCCGTCCAGCCCACACAATCACTCGATTTCGCCCAAGAAACCGGTCGCGCAACCGTTCGGTTAACCGGCGGCCGCAATTCCACTTCATTCCGTTGCGCAATTCCGGCGGGTATAAAAGAGCAGCGGGAGCAGCGGGCGGCTCATTCCCGCTCTCTCCCTCGCCGCGCTGCAGTTCGCCCCTCCGCTCTCCGCTCATTTCTCTCCGCTCTGCTCGCCCGTCGACGAGTCGGCTGCTCCGTTGATGCGCATGGTGAAGAAGAACAAGTGCAAGCTGCTTTCGTTTCGCTCCGTTCTTTGCTACCCGCGCCTTTCGCCTCTTTGGATTCTCTTCAGCTGTGCGCTCGGCTCGGTGAGTCCACTCCTCTGCAGCAATCAGACGTTTTCACGAGTCTTTCAGGTTATTCTCCTGTGCGGCCTTGATGCAAAAGCAAGGCCCACCTTCTTGAAGTGAGCGATGCGGTACGAGGGCGTGAAGTCGTACAAGAAACGGTCGTCTCCGTCGCGGTGGGCGTTTGAAGTGAGTCCTCTCTTTTCCGCCACTTCTCATCCCGTCTCCTCTCTTTCAGACCTCACTCCGAGAGCGTGTGGGATCTGTCCGATTCGATCGACTGGTGAGTCTTTCTTCTCTGCGACCACCGATCGCCCTCGCTTCTTGACTACTCACTAACTTGGCTTCGTTTTAGGACTCTTGCGTCCCGCCGTTGCGTTCTCTTCCAAGCCCTCCGCCTTCCGTCAGTGCTGCAGTGGGAAAGAAGAAGGGCGGCAAGACCGCTGCGCATGAAGACCAACATTCAAGCCGCTTTCTGTCTTCGAACTGGTGAGTTCGTTCCGTTTGGCATCCGAGTCTAATGAGAGCTTTTGAAGCTGTTCCCTGAAGGCCACAACTGAATTCTTGGGCTGACGTCGACGTTCTTCTACCAAGAACTCAAAGGCCGCACGTTCAGTTCGAATGGATTGCGGAGTCACTTGCGGGCACGAACAGCTTCTTCCTGCAAGAGCGCCTGGGAGCGTAGAGTGAGTTGTCTGCTTCTTTCCTTCCGTTAATCCACTCGTTTCCAGTCAGGCGGCTGCGGGTCACGGAGAAGCAGACGCCGCCAAGGCCTCGTCGTTCTGCTGGTGAGCGAGAAGCCGGCGTGTTTTGTTGACTCGTAAGTTTCCGTATCTTTCCATGTGATCCCTGCTCCTCTTTGCTGCAGATTGCGACCCAGGTGATACTCGACCCTCAAGGAACTCCCACAAACCACCGCGATAACTCTCATTGATCTTGGAGACAGCTCTTGCGAGCCGGACGTTCTGCACGCGATAAGCTTTCCTTGGTTTTGAACTGAAATAAACAATGAGCATTGCCTTGATGGAAGCGGTGGGGTTTGATCGTCAGGTGAGGAAAGAAACGAGTGGTCCTTTCAATCGATCGTCCAGCGGTCCCCGGATCAAGTCAATTGCAACCCCCCTTCGCTCCCGATTCGTCCACTCACTGCCGATCGCAATCGAGCCGAAAATCGGAGCCGTTGATCGCTTTCCGTCGGGCAACAGCGCGCGGCCGCCATTCGAGCCGCCCGCCGCTTGTCGATTGCGCACTTTGACCCGCGATCTCCAATCAGCAGGGGAATCGGAGAGTGGTGAGATCAGCCGAGTGAAAAGACGGGAACGATCGGAATCAAGATGAGCCGCAGCCATCCGCAGAACTCGTGAGTCGCTGGATCAACGCACTTATCGACTCCCCCGTGTAATTCGATCCCCATCCACCAATCGATCCCGGCGAGCACTCGTCAGCCGCCACTCGCACTCTTGAATCCACGGCCACGTCACTCCGCCCGCCCGTCGCTCCCGCCCACTCGTCGATCCCAAGCGCGAAGCGGGCAATCGGACGATCGTTGAGAGGCGAAACGGCGACTTCCGCCCGTTTCATCGCCGAAAGCGCTTTTCCCGATCTCTCTGGCCGCCCTCCGACGGCCATCCGCGGAATAAACAATCCACTCGCTTCCTGGCCGTTCGTTCGTGGCCGTCGGCAATTCGAGAGGCGACCGGCGAGTACGGTGCGGGGGATTAGCGCAACCATCCTCCAGAAAACTAGCAACTTCTTTCTTCCTTACAGCACTTCGACCGACTGGCCGACAGATCGACCGTCTGGATGGAAGGCGCCAATTCGAGGTGAGTGGAAAGACTACAAATAGTCCGTGTGCAAACACTCGTACGTAACCGTCGTTTTTGTTTCTTGCGGATGATTTTTCGGCATTCGCGGCCGGCAAACGAGTGTTTACGTCGAGGAGGCCGCCTTCTTCGGGTCGTAAGCAAATCGCCTAAACATCCCTCCGTATTGGTCCTCCTGCATTCGTGTGCATCCAGCTACCCGACTCGCCTCTACACGAGCGAGTACCCGCTCCATTACTCGGATGGAAGCAACGGCTACTGGCCACCTTCCCTCAATGATCCGACCGCCCTTCTCGACTTCCATTCGATTCCACTCGCTCCCGCAAAGAAACGGGCTTCAAGAAAACCAGGCGGCGGGCCACAAAGAAGCCGCCCAAGTCCTCCATCGAGTGCATCCGAATGGCGATCGAGGTGAGTGTCCTCCGCTGCCCACTCACTCCTGCCCGGCTGCAGGCCCACTCGCTGCGGGAGGCGACCTTGGCGGAGATCTCCGCCTTCTTCCGCGACCCCACGTACACGGGCTGGAAGAACTCCGTCCGCCACAACCTCTCGCTGATGCCCTGCTTCGAGAAGCTGGACAAACGCAACGGCCGCAAGCGCGGCAAGGGACACCCGTGGCGCTTCAACCCGAAGGCGTTGGTGAAGGACTCAGTGGTGGATGGGACAAAGGGCGCCGTCAATGGGGAGAGGAGACGAGCGAACGGGCCAAATCCCATTGCTCATTCGGATTCCCGCCTTTGTCTTGATTTCGGGTTTTCCCTCAGATGGTCGTTTGTTACTCAAAGAGCAATAATACGCGAACACGCGAGCCGTCGACAACAATCACCGATTTCGAGGGCAAAAAGATTGCCCTGCACTGGAATCGAACCAGTGATCTTCTGTTCACTCCGCTCGCTCAACTGCGTACAAGACACACGCCTTACCACTGGGCCAGCAGGGCGTCGTTAGTCGTCAACTGAACGGGGTAGACGGCGCCCGGTCACGTGCGGAGGGATTTGCACGAAAATGAACGTTGCTGGTGGGTCGTTGATGGCGCGGTTCGGTTGGCGTTGTGGGCTGGATCTTCTAGCAGTCGTTGGTTGCAGACAACCCATTGTAAAGCAATCGGCCAACTTCAAGCGAACGAAGGGGGCCGGTCGTGGGCACATAGCAAACGGAGACGTACAACAGGGCAACATCGAAATCATTCGAATTATCCGTTGTCTCATTGTTTCTTGCTGCTTAACGCGTCCAGCACCACACTGCACACCTCAAAACCCCCCTCGGCGGCCACGCGCTCGTCCAGCTCGAGCAGCCGCTCGCCGTTCGGACCGCAGTGGACGGGCGCGTGCTGGAAGCAATCGGTGAAGCGTTTCAGCAGCGCGATGGCTACGATCGACTGAACGGCCGAGTCACAGGTCGATTTCTTTTCCGCCATTTGCTCCCTCTCTCCACTTCTCATTTGAAGGAGCGCCCGACTGGTCGAAACTTTAGCGAGAAGTTTTTATGCGCGAAAGAAACTCGTATTCAGACATGAGAAACCAGTGAAAGCTCAAGCCGACAACAGTGCTCGATCAGTAGATGCCCGCGCCGTCCATTTCGTCTTCGTCCGTCTCATCGCTCTCGTCCGTCGACTCCTTGTCGGAGTCGCTGCCCTCGTCCTCCTCGCTCAGGCTTTCGTCGCTTTCGTCTTCGCCGTCCATTTCGTCCGCAGAGGAGTCCGACGAGTTCTGAAGCAAAACGAAAGGTTCGATTTGAATGACTGCGGCTGCCCACCTCGGCGATCAGCCAGCCACAAGACGGCAGCCGGTTCGACCAGAAAAAGTCGGCTTCGATGTGGAAGAAGGCGGGTTTCGGTCCTTGCGGGCAGCTGTGCACAAGGAACATTCGGTCGTGCTTGTTGACGGGATCGATCCAGAAGACCGCCTGGTCGAAAGGCGCCGTTTGTTGCAGCTTTTGCATCCAGTCGGTCTGGGGCTTAAAGAATCATGGGTGAATGTGGACGGTCGATCCCAAGCACTCTCATCTTGGTTGTGGAAGGTCCGCGTAGTTTTGAAGGTGAAGAAGAGCCGCTTCAGGCCCGGAATTTCCACCCGATCGCGAAACTTGAGGCATTCGGACCAGAGCTCCTTGAATTGCTCGTCCAGACTTCCCTCCGCGTCCTGTAAATCAACTAACTGGAGTAAGACAGTCATTTAAGTGCGTACTTCAGGAGTGCCGATGAAGTGGAGATCCTCCAGGGCCGGGAAACGACGGCAGAAGACTTCGATGGAATCGGAGGACAACTGTTGAACAGAGGGGTCTAAAAGGCCCAGCGCTTTGATCGACGTAGACAGCACGAGGTCGCTGAAACTCGAGCGTTCGGTGGAATGACACGAAAGAAACTAACGGCGGGAATTTGCGCTCCACCTCTTCGACGGACACGTCCAAACGACGGATCTTGTGACGACGCAGAGCCTCGTAGTCCTCTTCTAAAATTCCGAAGAATTATTCGGACGCACAAACGAAAAGAAGCTACGCGTATTTCAAGTGCGTAGAAAGAGCTTGTCCAGATTCAACGGCGGAAATCGCTCCAAGAAGCTCGCGGAGCACCCGAGTTCTTTGACGTGCGGGACCACGGGGTCGATGAACGCCGTGAAAACGGGGCATTCGGGCAAACACCCAATGGACAGACCGTCCACGACTGAAAAGAGCGAGTGAATGCAGAAAAACAAGCATGACGCCCACATTCTTCGATCTCCAGCCACTCCGCCCAATTGATGTCCACCCTGCGGCGCCAAGACAGGTGGACGGGCAGGCGGAGCAGCTTGACGATGCCGTTGAACTTCGTTTGGGCAACCGGAAATTCGATCGCCGGACTCGCACGCACCAGCTCCAACTATACCGACCATCCGCCGGCCGCAAGTTTCATGAATTTGATGCGGCGGACGGATTTGCGGAGAGCCACCAAGTGAGTGCGGGAGATCGCCTGAAATTCAACGAAATAATTCGAGAAAAGAAGAAAGAACTCACGGCCAAACGAACGAGTTGAGTCGCCGTTTTGCCCTCGTCCGCCAACTTCGCCGCGAGCAACGAAAAGCGACTCACGCCGTTGCGCACAACCACCCGCATTTGCGGCTTCAGTTTGACGAGCGCCATTGAGGAAGCAAAAGGACGGAACAACAATCGAAAGCAGCAGGAATGCGAAGTCCGTGCAGCGGCCGGCCGGCGTCTGGCGTTCCGCAGCACGCGCGCGCCACTCGGAGATTTCGCGGCGCAACTCGCCGGCCGCCCACCAGCAACAAAAGGCTCTTTGTTGCCAACCGTTTATTGAGCAAGAACGAAGTCAGTGAGTGATTGATTTGAACAACTCCTTTGCGAGAGCCGGGTTTTGGCTGATGAACACCTCGGTGAAACCCGGCAGCTCGTAGACCTCTCTCCCGTTTTGCCTTGCAAATTCGAGCAGTTGATCCTTGAACTTCTCGAAATGGAGGAGCGAACAGGCGAGTCGAAGGTCGTCGAGGATGTTCTCCACCGTGAGACTGTCCAGAATGGCGGCGATGCACATCTCCTGCAAGCAGATGGATGAGAGAAGAAGGAAAAGAGGAGTGGACTCGCCTGCAGCGGCTCCAGCTGGTAGAAGTCGGCGGCGGGCAAGAGCTGTCGGGCACTTGCATCCTAGTCATTTACTTTGCCCGTGTACATGAACTCGAAGACCTTCTCCATGATCTCCGGGCGGAATTCCTTCTCTTCGACCACTCCCTTCCGCGAGACCTCCGGATTGTGGCGGAAGACGCTCTTGAAGTACGCCGATTGAGAGATGAGCACGAATTTGTGCACCTGCAAGAGGGTGGGTGGGTGTGACCACCATTGGAACTCGCCTTGAAGACCCGCTCGCCCACGTGCACTTCAAAGTCCGCGAACTCGTCGTCCCACAGCATTTTGCCGACGCTTTCGAGCACGCGGAGCTTCTGTCGCGACAGCGAGTGATTCGCCCGCAAATCCTCCGAAATCCTCCAAATTCCCGTTTTCTAGAACTTTTCCAGAAAAATAAAAAGTAATGACCCTGTTTTCTGTTTACCCACGACCACCCACGTTGGCCGCGTGGCCATCCAATTAATCCATTGTTAGTCGATCGCCTCTATTCAACCCCGCCGCCTATCCCTCCGTTTTATGGCTTCTTGAGCGGCCGCCGGCCCAAATCACGCGTTTCCGCCCGATCGGGCGCTCGATCCGCCTCCTCCACACCCCGTTATTCAAACACGAACGTTGTATTTAAACGCGTAGTAGAACACGAATAAATCAGAGCAGCATCAATCGTGTGATCAAGAGTGTCCCGTCCCGACATTCTTTTTGGTGTCCCCGGTGAGACTGAGGAGCCTCTGCCTCGTCTCCGCCCCGTGATCGACCGGCGCCCAGTCTTGCGCCTCGACTTCTGCCCAGTGCCCAGCAAGCGGCCAGCGGCTACTCGTCTGCTGCTCTCCTTCTGCCTGCCCCAGCCGCCCCGCAGTCGACCGTCGCCGGCAAACCGTGTGCCCCGACGAAGGAAGTGACCAACCGTGAACAAACAGTGGATTGTTGTCGTTCCGCCCGAGCCAGCCGACGACCACGTGATCAATCCAACTGGCGCCAAGTCGCCCATCGTGAAGCACTCGCCAGAAGTGAACCCCCGTGCCCTACTCGTGCCCAGAAGGAAGTGAAAAATCGTGCCCAACACGTACTCGACTCGTGTGCAATTCGAGCCCAAAGGAAAGAAGTGAACATTCGTGCCCAATCGTGCCCAGAAGGAAGAAGTGAACAGCAACCCGTCCAGTGCCCGTGGTTGCTCGAGAAGTCGAATCGGTGCGAAGTAGTGACCGCACCGCCCCTCATCCGCTCAAACGAGAGCCGTGAAGCATCCGCGCGCAGCCGCAAGGGAAGGTCAGCAAACGAAGTGACCAACCCACCAGTCGCCCCGTCCCGTGCGATCAGAAGACAACGAGTGTGTCGCCTCGTCACGCTTCAAACCGCGAATCAGCACGAGGCTCAAAAAGTGAATGGACACAAGAAGCCGCAAGACGTCAGCATCGTCTTCTTCCCGTTCGTCCTCGCGCTCTTTGTCCTCGTCGGGAGCCACGTGGTCCGACTCTGACCAGTCGGCCGCTACGTCCTCCGACGCGAGTGCTCAGAAACCCCAGCAGAAGTCTAGCCGTAACGAAGGGAAGAGAAGCGAAGCACGGCGCAGAGAATCCGTGCAACCGCCGAAGAAGAAGTCCAAGGAAGAAGCAAAGATCGAGAAAACAAAGGACGAGCACGAGAAGCCGAAAGAAGCGAGCCCCCGAGTGGCGCCAATCAGAGTGCCAACCCGCGCACGAAAGCTGAAGCCGCTTTGCATCAGAGTTTCTGGAACAAGAGCGAAAGGAGAGACCGCACAAAGGAAACCGCAACCCTCGAGTGCATAAACGTCAGGCGCGCAGCCGCCGTCGAAAGAAGAAAGCAGTGAGTCGTCGGCCAGCAGAAGCCCCACGCCGGCCAAGTCGTGAAACTCGCCTGTCGTCCGTAGCACGTGTTTGGAGTAGACAATAAACACACCCACCACGATGACCGAAGCACCCGAAAACCGAATTCTCCGAAGAGAAGGAATTGAAGGGCGTCGCATTCAATCACTCCTTGCATCGTTTGAGGAGAACCGAGATGCATTCCTAAGCGCAAATCCAATCGAACTGAACGAAGAAGAGCTGTACGAGACCTGGGAAGCAATCACAGGAACGTTTCAACGTTTGAGAGGAACGATCCAGCGCCTCCAATCGCTCGAGCAAGAATGGCAGCGATTGCGAGAAGAGCAAACACCCGTCCGAAAAGACCAACTGGACGAGGTCAAACAGACGTACGAACAAACACACGGAAATCCGCGCGAACTTGTGGCGCGTGGTCAACAAGTAATCCACGAGCTGCTGGACGTTCTTCCCACATTCCGGCAAGCAGCCGCAACCAAGTTGGGCATCTTCGAAAATGAAACCGATGCGGCGAGCGAGGGAACGCTGAATGCGCTTCGCGACTCATTCGCCTTCAATACCCCCAACCGAGTGGACTCGCCGGCTGTCCCACCCCTCACAGCGCCTCCATTCACTCCGCCGCCTGCGCGGACAAACGAGCCGCTCCCGCCGTCTTTCACGGCACGCGGCGAGCTCGCACAAACAAACGACCGATCGCTGAACGTTTCAATGGGTGTTCCCGCAATTCCGACGGCCGCGTACCCCGCGTGGTATTTGCCGCCGGTGAATATCCCCGATTTTGATGGCAATCCATCGGATTGGGTCAGTTTCTGGGACATCTTCGACGCGATGATCAACAGTCGGGAGATCGAGCCTTGCGTCAAGCTCTTCCACCTTCGTTCGCACCTGCGAGGTGAAGCGTACAAGTCGCTTGCGAAACTTGGAAGTTCAAATGCCGAGTACCCAATTGCACTCGACATTCTCCGCTCAATGTTTGGCAACCCGAAAGCGGTTCAGCATCGTCTACGAGCCGAAATTATTCACTACCAAATGAACGACAAGTCGCCGCCCGGTCTTTTCGCCGGCTGGGCGCACCTGAACCAATTGTTCTCGCAACTGACCGCAATGGGAGACGTCGCCGACTCGTCCATGATGGCCCAAATCGTGGAGAGTAAATTTCCGAAGTACATCCTGGAGAAAGTATACAAGAGAGAGAAGGGACCGCCCGAACGCGGCGCCCTCATGCTCGACGCAATCGGAGAAGTGCTCCGAAAGGAAACGAACGTGGATCAATTCATGCACGACAACAAAGCAACGTTCTCCAAACGAAGCGCAGTTTTGCATCACCACGAGGAAGAGCCGAAACGGCTACCTGATCGCCGCGCACACTTTCACACTCACACGATTCGGACGAACACCAGACACGCGTGGAATTCAGATCCAAATTGCGGTTTCTGCAACGCTCAGCATGCAACGTTCCGCTGCCCGCAGTACCGGACGCCAAAAGAGAGAAACTCACAAGCGAGAATCATGAAGTTGTGCTTCAATTGTCTTGCACCCGACCATCTTTGCCGCGATTGTCCATCGACTCACAGATGCAAACATTGTGAGCGAAAGCACAATTCGTCCTTGTGTTACCTGAACCGCAACGACGAGATGAACGAAGATCACCGTCCCTACAGACCGAACGTACATTTTGCACCCAACGAGCGCCAGCAATACGAAACGCACGCAATAATCGCCCAGGAAGTAACCAAGGACGCCACGTTTCTCTCGGCCACCGCTTCTCCCACTTCTTGCATGACCACTCTACTGAAGACGACGGAAGTCTGCGCGTTGAATCCCGCGGACAAAAAGCAGACGGCAGTCGCTACGCTCTTTGTGGACCAAGGATCCACGCAATCGTACATTTCGGGCGGATTGGTCAAACAACTCGATCTGAAACCCGTGGAGAAGATCCAGTTGTGCGTAGCTACATTCGGAAATCAGCGACTTGAACCACAAGAAGCTGACGTGTACGCGATCAATCTTCGCTCAGCCAGTGCTCATCCAAAGACGTCATTCACGATTCGAGCAGTGGAAATGAAAGAACTGACTGGCAGGCTGCCGGCTGTCGATCCCACGAGTGTCTTCAACCATTCGGTCAAAACTCGTTCGCTTCAGCCCGACATCCTTCTCGGTCTTGATTACCGCGAGTGCGTGAAAGAGTCAGATGAAATCAACCTGCCGTCGATGTTCACTCTTGCAAAAACACCTGTCGGGAGGATCGTCTACGGACGAGGGAGAGTCGAAAAAGCACAACCTACCCCACTCGAAGCAGTTCACTACGGGTACACAACGTTCGCTGTCAATACGGTTCACGAACCGGACTTTCCGCACAAGATGAACGAGCGCCACCCACTACGATCAACCAGCGAGCCGAAGCTGCAACCGAGTGAAGCCGATCCGACGAGGTCGAAGGACACCATCCGTCTCGAAACGCAGAAAGCTTCTGAAGCCAAGCACCCCACCAGAATTTGTGAACAGTCGGTAGCCGACTTCAACGAGCCGACAGAACGCGTAGAGCGCCCACTGAAAGCCTTCACTCCGATCGTGACCAAGGAAAATCCGCGAGAAGACGAACCAACCACTCAGCAGAAGCAATCAGAAGAGTCGATTGTTTCCTCACCCACTAAACACACGCCGTTCGACCACGCACCGTTCGCCATCTTCATGCACTGTTTCTTGTTTCTTTTGCAAACAAGTGCAGCCCCCAAATGGAGCACTGCTGGAGCAACTTCCACGCCAGCCGCCAGTACGTTTTCATCGGAGTCTCTACAGCAAGAGACGACTACGACGACCAAGGACAATCCAAGATGTTCGGCGTCGGAATACGCCCCATGGGGATGGACGTGCTGCACTCCCAACCAGAAAACGGGGATGATCTTTTGGACAATGATGTTCATTACGATCCTTCCTACGCTCTTGTGCACAATCCAAACGATCGCACTCATCTTTCGACTGTTCTCAATGGTCCTCATGGTTTCTCGATTGTGCCATCGCCCGACAACGAGAAATCAAACACGCTCTACCAAACTTCGAAGGATGCTGCTGATCGCGATGTTGAGCCTACTTCTCTGGACATTGGATGGAAACAACGGACCTACCGACACCACAATTGATTGACCCTGACCATGCATTGCTCTTACTGCTGAAGTAGTTATGGCTCGCAAAAACTTCTTTTCTCATAGAAATCGACTTCTTTTGTCATAGAAAAAAAAAGTTCATAGAAATCGACTTTTTTTCATAGCGAAAAAAAGTCATAGAAATCGACTTTTTTTGTCATAGAAACGAAAACATGGAAATTTGGATACAACGGGCTCCAATAATAATATAACACACACACGGGCTTTTTTCTCTTTTCGTACAGGTAGTTGAAGGTCTCCGCTATCATTTGAGACTATTTTCCTCGCGTAATTCTTTGTAATTAGTTAGTTATGAACTCCAAACTTCAAATTTGGGATTTTTTTCTATGACAAAAAAAGTCGATTTCTATGAAAAAAGAAGTCGATTTCTATGACTTTTTATTTCTATGAAAAAAGAAGTCGATTTCTATGAACTTCTTTTTTCTATGAGAAAAAAAGTCGATTTCTATGAGGAAAAAAGTAGCACGCGTTATGGCTTAGTATCCGCTGCATTTTATTTTGCATCCATTGGTAGTTTCCCTCGTTCGACACGCACACCCGCCCAATCCTTTTATCCATTCCATTTCGAAAAAAGCATTCCGAAAAGCCGCGGGAGTGTCGCGACAGCGAGTGATTCGCCCGCAAATCCTCCGAAATCCTCCAAATTCCCGTTTTCTAGAACTTTTCCAGAAAAATAAAAAGTAATGACCCTGTTTTCTGTTTACCCACGACCACCCACGTTGGCCGCGTGGCCATCCAATTAATCCATTGTTAGTCGATCGCCTCTATTCAACCCCGCCGCCTATCCCTCCGTTTTATGGCTTCTTGAGCGGCCGCCGGCCCAAATCACGCGTTTCCGCCCGATCGGGCGCTCGATCCGCCTCCTCCACACCCCGTTATTCAAACACGAACGTTGTATTTAAACGCGTAGTAGAACACGAATAAATCAGAGCAGCATCAATCGTGTGATCAAGAGTGTCCCGTCCCGACAGCTTCGCATCGTCTTCTTTCGTACGAGTAGGCGCATCTTCGACGCCCTCGTCGACGCCCTCTTTGCGGCCGATCTCGCAGCAGAGGTACAGGTGCCATTGGGCGGCGTGTTCTTGAAGAGCGGCCAACGTATCGGTGGAAGACATGTGAACGAAGCCTTGCGTATCCAACGAATGAGGTTCTTCTTCTGAAAACACACGGAGTCAACAAGAAACAAACGAAATAAAACGAACGCTCCCGCCAAACTTGTTCCCCCTCGGCGTTCTCGAACCACACCTTCAAGGGCACGTGGACGTCCGGAGGGTCGTCCGGGTGATCGGAGGCCACTCCGCAGAGACTCACGTCTTGAGTAAAATCGTCGTTAGCGGAATACTTGGGCACGAAGAATAGATGAGCGTCGGTCCCCGGCACTCCGTTCAGCACAAACGACGGGCTGGTCCACGTCTCGAGGTCCGCCGCCCCTTCCGAACGAAGGCGAAAGTCCGCAATCTCCCAGCGGTGCAGAGTGCTCGAGATCATGGCGAGGGGAACCGCATGAAAGAGTCGGGAGTTACCGCAGAAGACAGCGAACACGCAAACCCGAAAGAAATTCCCAGACGGCAACGAGCGCGTGTTCAAACGCTGGTGGGAAGAAGAAGCGGACGTGGACCCACAAGTTTCTTTCTGTTTCATCGTTCGTTTCGCCACTTTGCTGCCCGCCGATCTGCTCGTCCGCCTTTTCATTTGCTTTTGATCCTTGATCGAACGAGCGAAAAGTATCGTCGGACAAAAGCCATTAGAATCGAGCCGAGTGCTGGTACGAACGGAAAGAACTCGTTGAAACGTAGACGTAGAGCGATTCTCCGCCGCTCGATCAAGAGCAGCCCATCCCGCCGAGTCGCTCCTTTCGTGCGCTCGTCCGAATTTCGGCTCATTTCGCTTTGCTCCTTTCGTTGCGGACGGTCGGCCGCTCTCTTCTTTCGATCGACTCGCTGGCGCTGCGAGAATGTTCCCGTTCAAATCACAAGCCCCGTTCTTTCTTTCGACCTCCGTTGCCGTCGCCTTTTTGGGAATCCAGTCGATGATGATGGTCAAGCTTCCTTCGGTTGGCCCCTCTTTCCTTTGCGCCGTTCAGTTTGGGTTTGTTCCGCTTTACTCGTTTGATGCTCTATTGTCCTGCTTCAGGTATGCCACAAGATGATAGGCGAGTAGTTCGTCCTCTCGCTTCAAGCCCACTTCTTCTGGTTGACCCCCCGCTTGGCCGGCAGCCGTTGAAACCGAGTGAGTTCTTTCGTCCCACTGGTTTGTCCTCATCTTTTCTCAGGGTGTGCGTACTCCCACCGGCCATCGTCAAGCTATCGGCTGAATCTCCGCTTCCACCGACGGACTGGAGTGTTGGGACGCCTAGAAAGGAGCTTGATCAAGCGTTCGGTCTGTTTCTGCTCTCTTCTCCGTATAATCAATCGCCTTCCTTCAGGAGTGTCTGCTGCTCGCCGATGAAGACGAGGTTGTGCAAATGGTGAGTGCTTCGTATGCGCCGTTCGGTCTCTTTGACTTCAACGCGTGATTCTGCTCGTTCCAGCCGACCGACCTCCGAATAACCGAACTGCTCGGCGAGCTCCTTCTACCAACCAAAAGAAGTTGAAGACGACGGACAAATGCGAGCGAATGCCGATTGCAAGGGACGAGTCGAGTGGGTCGGCCGGCCGGAAGCGACGAGAAGTGGGCTGCAACGGGAGGAATGGACGGTGAGTTGTCTCTGGCGTTCCTTCGATGAACGCCCTGCTTTTCAGACGGAAGTGGGCACGACTCACGAACTCACGGGCAAGTTCGGAAGACGACTGCAAACTCCTCGTCCATGGGCCAACAAACCTGCTTTTTGTTGTTGAGGCTGCTGATTCGGACGAATAAATTGGTCGTGCTTTCCCCTCCGCTACATAAAGATTTCTGTTCCCTTGCTGATCTCATCGTTGGTCACAGGTGTCGTCAACAAACATCCCTTTAGACCGCAAAGGGCAAAAAGTCGGTAGCCCGATGTGGGGCTCGAACCCACGACAGCCAGATTAAGAGTCTGGTGCTCTACCGACTGAGCTAACCGGGCACACTTTCGATCGGCAAGAAGAGGCTCTTCCGACCGCTCACTCTCTTCCACTGAAGAGAAGTGGTTGAGGGGCAATCGCCGAGGTGGGGTAATTAGAGGTTGATGGGCCGTCCGAATTGCACACAATCAGCCAAAAATTGAGCAGATTGAGCGTACAGCAAACCCAAAACGGCAGACCACCCTTCATGAGCAAAACGTTGGGGCTCCGCCGCGAGTCGAACGCGGGACCTCTCGCACCCTAAGCGAGAATCATGCCACTAGACCACGAAGCCGGCGGAGGAACAGCCGAAGATGGAAGGGATGACACGACGGCGATCAATCCGCCCGCGTCCCGCCCCGCCCGCCGCCGTCGCCGGTGAGATCACCCGCCCGCGGCGTTCTTCTTCTCCGCAATCCCGCGCTGGTTGATGAGCGGAGTGTTCTCTTTTGCGTTCTGCTTTGTTTTTGGGGGCGCTTTGAGCAGACCTGCAGCCGGCGCCGCCGAGTGACCTCGAGGAGTGCATCCGCACAAGTGTCAAAGTGGCCAGCCACTGCCTGCCGTACGCGCCCGATCGCAGCGAGGCCCAGTGGCCCAATGGACAAGGCGTTCATGCCTACGGAGCGGAAGATTGGAGGTTCGATCCCTCTCTGGGTCACAACAATTTTTTGCATTTGACGCTTGAAATGGATCGCCTTTTTGTTTGTTGTGATTGCCGTGAAGCCCATGGACAGTTAGGCCAGAACGATCGGGAATGGCGGCCGCATCGAAAAACTGTCGCCGATCCATTCGTCTGCCCGCACGCACTCTCCAGCCGCAAATCTCCGCAAGCGAGCGCCCGGTCAAGCGGGCAAAACGCCAAACGAACGCCGGCGTCTCCCGCTTTCCGCTCGCTTCTCCGGCGGCCGCGGCGGGCGTCTGCGGGCGGATTTCTTCGCGATTGTCATCGTTTCTGTTCCTTTCGTTCACGGTCGTTCGTTTCAGGCGGCCGTGCTCCGAGTTGCCTTCCAAATGACCGCGCCTGCTCGCCGCCGTTGCGCCGCCAAAGAGGACGAAGGTGGGTGCAGAGAAGGCACAAAAGAATTACGTTCGTTCTTCGAACTTTCGGCTCGATTTCAAAACCGATATTAACGTTTTTGCCTTACGAGTTTCTCGGACAAACTGTTGTCTTTTTCGGCTAGAATCCTCTTTTTCCTGTTGTAATGAATCGGACAATGACGGACGTGATTTCAGATATCGAACTCGACAAGCTCGACTCGGACAGCGAGGATTCGAGCGACAACGAAGCGGAAGGCGGTAAGAATCTCTTCTTCCAATTTGCCTGCATTCTGCTCGTGTTTCCAGACGGCCTGCAGTCGACGGGCACTCTTCGCCTGGACATCGACCGCTTCAGCGACTTCGCCCGCGGTCCGCCGGCCGACAGTCCGCAGCGGCTGTCCGACCCGCCCGTCTACATACGCGGCGTGCCCTGGCGGATCCTCGCCATGCTGCGCGAGGGCGCCAACCAGATGAACAACCAGAACGGAACGTCCACCAAGTGCCTCGGCTTCTTCTTGCAGTGCAAAGCGGATGCGGGCGTCGATCAGGACAACTGGACCTGCCAGGCGACCGCCCAACTCCAAGTCGTCTCGCTGAAGGCGGGCGTCGAGAACCACCAGCGGAAGATCCAACACACGTTCCACCCAAAGGAGAACGACTGGGGCTACTCGCAGCTCATCCAGTGCGAGGTTCTTTTGGACGATTCTTACGGCTACATCAAGAACGACGTGGTGTGCCTCGAAGCGCACGTTTCGGCCGACGTCGCGCACGGATTCCGGTGAGTCACCACTCGTTTTGGTTTCTTTTGATTCAGGTTTTCAGGTCGCCTCGACCGAAACGCGGCAAGAAGACGGTGCATCGCTTCGAGCTCAAGGATTTCTGGAACCGCTTTGCGGAGGCGACGTTCGGCGACTGGTGGGAGAGCGGCGACTTTGCGGTGAAGGGCGTGCCGGACGCCGCCTTCTTCCTCCGCTCTGCCCGAAAGGAAGCGACGAGGAGTGGGCGGACGGCTGCGGCTTCTTCCTGTGTGTCCGCGACTTCGGCGGCCACTCGTTCGTCCGCCTCCAGTTCACGTGCTGGATGGAGAACAGCCGGAAACGCGAACTGTGTGCGCGCGGTGAGTCTCTTCGGTCCGGTGGAGGAGTAATCGCTGGAGTCTTCAGACGCCGAGCACAAATTCGACTCCTCGAACGACATGCGGGGATGGGCGCACTTCCTGGCGCAAAGCAAGCTCACGAAATTCGCGCGAAAAGAGCCGCTTTTTGTCTGCTGCAAGATGCAGCCGGTGGATCCGATCGACGCCATCGAGTGGGCGCAGCGGACGGGAGCGACGACCGTCGGCCGCAAGATCGCTGCCAATTTCGAGGCCACCGAATTCGCCGACGTCGAAGTACACGTGCAAGACCGCGTGTTTCCCGTAGGTTCCTCTCGCTTTTTTCTTCCACCCACCTTGTCGTCAGGTCTCAAAGATGATCGTCTGCTCTTGCTCGCCGGTCTTCCGCAACATGTTCAAGCACGACTCCACCGAGAAGCAGACGGGCATCGTGGAGATCAAGAAAGAGGAGGCCGACCTGATCGAACTTCTCCTCCGCTACTTCTACTCGGGACAGGTGGAGGAGCTCGCCGAGGTTGCCGCTCGCCTGCTGCCCGTCGCGGACTGCTACGAGGTGCCCGAACTGGCCGTGAGTCTCCACTGGTCGTCGGTCAAACCTCCCCTTTTTGCAGGAGCTGTGCATGAACTCGCTGCAAGCTCAACTCTCCGTCCCCACCATCCCTTGCGACCTCCAGCTGGCCTTCGCACACGACCATCAAGGCGGCGTCAAGCGGAAAGTCCTCGCTTTCGCCCACAAGAACCTGAAGGCCGTCAAGGAGCACCCTGACTGGACGCCCCAGTTCGTGAGCGAGAACCTCGAAATCGCGATGGCGATCCTGAATTTGTGCTCCCACTGATCCTCTCGCATTCCCTACACGCTAATTGTCCAGAATGGAGGATAAACGAATCGTGCACGAAACCTACCGCAGTCTTCTTCGATTCCCGATCGACACGCCTTCAAACGAATAATGAGAGAAGAAAAGAACGGAACTTATCTTCTTGCCGTTAAAAATGATACACGATTCTCCTTCCGGCAGACAGGATGTCCTGTGGAGACGAGGGGGTCTCATTTGGGGCCATTCGTCTGATGCTGCGCGTTCCCATCAACTCGCATTTCGAGTCAACAACCGGCCAGCATGCGACTCCATGGCGCAACGGCAGCGCGTCCGACTCCAGATCGGAAGGTTGGGTGTTCGAATCACTCTGGGGTCAACCTTTTGCTTTTGGCTTTCTTTGACAGTTGAGTGGAGTGTCGCCGTGATTCGAAGCAAAGCCAGGAAGACGGTGGACGGGATCGAGCGACCAGGCAATGACTTCTTTGCTTTCTACTTTTTGTCGCTCTCGTTTGCTGTCGGTCGTTCGTCGTTCTGTTCCCGTCCTTAGACCAGCTGCTTTTTGCCCGCACCGTTTCAGTAGAGTCGTTCGCTTGTGTGTTCGCTCGGATGGCAAACGAGCGACCGTTAGCTTGGGAAGCTCGAGGATTGATCGCCTGTCTAACGAACGCCGTCAAAGGAGAAGCACGGCAATCTCCAGAGCGTTCTTCGTGTATTCGTTCACTCTGCCGCTTCTCTCCAAACACTTTAATCTGTTATCGCCGACTGCCTCGCACGAACAATAGAGCGAGCCCCCTTGCTTTTCGTAAGAAACGACCACCAGCTTGCCGTTGACGGTGAATTTATTAGAAAACGACAGAAGACAACATTTGAGAGACTGCGTAGTGAAGTAAGCCAGAAAGTGAAGAAAGGGAAGTGGGAGAATTACAAATACGAAAGAGGAAAACGGCAGCGTTCACTGGTTGCTGGTGCTCGGCTGCTCGCCGTCGTCCACGGACTGCGGGTCGATGTAGAGTTCCCTCAATTGCATGTAGGCCAAAGCCATGGCGAGCTCCTCCTCCTTCTTGTCGTCCACGGGCTGCCCGTTGCGGTAGCGGACCATCCGCTCCCAGCGATCCGAGATCTTGTCGATCGTCTCCTGGTCGGCGACCGCCAGCATCTCCTCCTCGGACTTGGCGCCCGAAAAAAGAAGCTTCTTGAAGGTGGCGGAGAGATCCTTCGGCATGGGGATGGCGCCCAAGCTGGAAACGAAGCGATCAGAGCGGGAGGAAGAGGTCGAGAACTCACGTCCACTTGCCGCCCTCCTTCGTGGTCAAGGCGGCGTGGTGCGGGGTCTTGCGGAACTTGACGATCTCGAGCTCACCCCACGGGCTCATCACGAGCATCTCGAAGGGCGCGGGCAGCCGGTCCTCAACGGTCGGGAAGCACGCGCTCGTCGTCATGCCGCCGTCCACCACCAGCTGCCGGCCGCCGGCGAAGTCGAAGCGGCCGGGCGGCAGGCGCGCGAGGATCGCGGCGAGCGGCTCCTGCAGCCCCTCCCACGCCTCCACGTACGCCTTGTGCAGGACGAGCGAGCGGAGGTGGGCGACTCCTGCAATCGAGCGGTCGGCGAGAAGCGTAGGGGCGAAACGAACCGAAAGCGTTGCCCTCGAGCAACTGCAGCGCGCGGCCGGGCGTTCCGACGATCACGTGCGGCTTCTTTTTGGCTAACAGCCGCCGCTCATTGCCCACCGGCAGCGCGCCGTCGGCACACGAGTGGAGGCGGACGGCCGTGTACTTGCCCAGCGTCTGCAGAGTGTTCATCATCTGCACACGAGAAGGCAATGCATTAAGGGGAATGGGAGGGAGGGCTCACGTGCTCGGCAGCCTCGACCGTCGGACTCAAAAGGAGCGCCTGGAGACGGTCGGATTTCACGTCGATTCGGTGGAGGACGCCGATGGCGATCGAGGTCTTTCGGCCGAACCGCTCGCCCGACTTCGGCTGCACGTCCATCAGGAACGTGTCGCCGTCCTTGATCACAAAGATCGCGCCCTCCTGGTGCTCCGTCAGGCGGAACAGGCCCGCCTCGTACAACGCCAGCTGGAGGGGGAACTCGAAATTGAACTCGCCGAAGAATGGCATCGATCGGGAGCTGCCGTTCGAGTTGCTGGGAAAAGTGGGAGGTAGGGAGAGAGAAGACTCACTTCTTGGAGTTCATTCCGTTTGTTGCGGTCGGACGATCGAGGCGGTCGGGCACGTGGATCGAAGCTTTACGAGGCTGGAATCAAAGACGAGAGTGGGGACAAGCGGGAGGGGGCGCGCTCAGAAGGACGAGAACTGCCGTTCGAGCGACCACTGGTGGGCAACAACGCGGTTGAGAAGAACGCCGCAATGGCCGTTTGCTTGCGGGCGGCGGAAAGCGACGCCGAAGAGCGCAAAGCGGGCGAACGGGGCCGTGGGACGCGACGCGCGCGGACAAAATGGGCGGCCGAACGGGCCGATCGGCGGAGTGCGAAAGCGGAGGGACAAAAGGAACCCGCCGACTCAAATGGGAGAAAGCGGGCCGTTTGCCGCCCTCCGTTCACCTCGTTCGTTCGCTCGGCGGTGCGCCGATTTCGCTAACGATCGGCCCGCTGCGGCGTCGTTTTCGCGACCCGACGGGACGCGCCCCGAAAGAAGTAAACAAATGGTCGGGCGAGGACCACGAAGGACTCGCCGATAACGATCTACGCGAGAAGCCTGAAGAACGGCACAGATTGGCGGCAATTTGTCCATCCGATTGCGGTCGCTCGCTGTCGATCCGCGCGCCGCTCCGGCGATCGGCGGATTGGTTCGATCGGAGATTCTCCGGCCGCCAGTCGCCTTTGCGTAGCACGAGTTCCGTTCCCCGCCGATCGGATGGCGTGTCGTTGGGCAACGCAAACGATTCGTTGAACAACGTCGTCAGAAGCCAAGTTCGAAGAGGAAACGAACATCCAAAAGGAAAAGAGAAGGTGGGCGCCCCCACGATCAAGAATTTGCATAAACCAATCGAACGACCGTGAGCAAACGATCTCGTCCGACGGTCACTTCTTTCAATCAACAGCCGTTCGAGTCGCCCGCTCTCTCTCGCTCATGCGCGCCATGTGGTCCGCAATGCGGGGCGGTCGTTCCCTTGCGTTCCTGCTCGCCGTCCTTTCCGCCGCCTTCTCGGCCGCCCGTCCCGCTCGTCTCCTCTCCGATGGCCCCGACTGCTTCAAGCAGCAGGACAGCGAAGTGTGAGTCTCTTGGCCGATTGATCGACCGTCGTGCAGGATCTTTGAGTTGACGGACGCGTGCAAGAAGGCGGAGGCCAGGCTGTCGTTCCCGGGCGAGAAGCTGCCGTTCACGATCGCGTACCCGGACAATGACCGGAGCACAAAGTCTGCCTGTTCCTGCTGTTTGTCCATCTTCCTCGTGTTTCAGTGGAGGCTTTGAGGTCGGTGGCTGTCCCGGGAAACTCAAAATCGTCCCCGACCCTACCGGCCAGCCGATTCTCCTGTACAACGGTATGTGATTTGTTCTTCTGCGCACTCACGCGTGTGCCTGCTTGTAGAGAAATCACAGAATCCTGCAAATGAGTGGACGGGCGAAGCCACCGCCCAGAAGATCGCCATTGGCACCGGCACTTCCAAGTGTGCCCCGCAGTTTGACGAGGCGGGCGACGGCCGCCGGAAGACGACCGTCCGCTTCGAAATGACGGCGGCGGCGCCGAGTTTTGTCTTCAAATTCGTGAGTGCTTCCTTCCGCTCACTCCTCTCAATCCCGTGAGTTCATACGGCGACGTTGGAGAGCGCGGAGCAGCCGGAGGCGGCGGGCGCGGGATTCGGCGGCTGGAAACTCTGGACGTTGATCGGCGGTCTCGCCCTCTTGTGAGTCCTCCCCTTTGCTCCTGCTCTCTCACTCCTCTTCTTTCAGGCTCCTTCTCGTCGTTGGAGTCGTCGTCGGAGTGGTCTGTTGGTGTCGAAAGAAGCGCGCGGCCCGAGAGGCGGCCCGCACGACGGCCCAACGGAAGGAGTCGGCGATCGCCGTCACGCCGCACCTCAGCCGGTCGCGGATGCCTTCGGCGAGTCTCCATTGAAGCCTCTCATTCTTTCGCTGCAGGTGGTGATCGCCGAGCGGCTGGACTTCCGGTGGGCGGACGACCTGCAGCTGGTGCGGGAGGGCGCGGGCGGCGTGCGGCGCATGAAACTCCTCCGCATTTTCCCCGAACACGGCGCCTACTCGGCGCTGGACTACCGCGCGTTCGTCGCGCGCTTCCCGCTGAACGCGGCCCTTGCGCCCTTCGTCGAGTGGGCGATCGCCGCCGCCGATCAGTTCCGCGAGACGGCCGTTCGTTCCCCTCCATTCTTCTCCTTGACGCCCGCTTGCAGCCCGCCGCCCAGCAGTGGATCTGGTGGGACCTGCACACGCACCTCTCCGCCGTCTACGAGCAGTGGAAGGAAGTGGACACCAAGCGGACGCAGCGTGAGTCCGTCACGTGAAGGGGAGGAGTGTCCATTTGTTTCTTGTTGTGGAGGAGCGAATAAACCTTGAGAATTGAGACGGCAGCAGCTGGCATACGTCCCCATTCACGGGCTCTTCCCCCATCCAAAGGTTAGAAGAATTCATGCAAAGTCACTGGAACAACAACAACAACAAGAAACGAAGGATAGAAATGTTAGCTACGGATCGAAAGGAAGGTCAGCTCTCGAAGATGGCGATCACGATGTCGGCGTGGCGTTGCTTGAAGTCGTTCCACTCGGGGCGACGGACGAATCGCTTGCGGTTCTCGACGGCGAACTGGAGGACGGCCGGCTTGAAGTCGGCGGCCGCCTGCTCGTGCGCGTGCTCGAAGGTCCACACGAGGAGGGGCATCACGTTGTCCACGGTGAGGTTCTTGGCCGTCCACTCGAGGCATTGCTTCTGGAAGGCGGTCATTGGAGGGAAGGGTAGGAAGGAGGGCGAACTCACCTCCAACTCCCGCAGTTTGAACTCGCCGGCCAGCGGCAGGAGGCGCGCCGCGAAGGTCGGCAGGTCGTCCACCTCGCCCGCGTAGACGAACCGCAGCATCCGCTCGACGGCCTCCGCGTCGCGCGTCTCGACGGTCAGCGAGTGGCGCTCGTCGCCCTCCAGCTTCGGCCGGAAGTGGGCGGCGAAGACGGGCGAGTGCGAGGCGAGCAGCCACGTGTACACCTGAACTCGAAGAAATGATTGAACGAAGAGGGAGAGAACGCACAAAGAAGGTCCGATCGCCCGCGTAGATCGTCGCGTCCGCGCAGAAGCGGTTGTTGAACGTGCGGGCCACTTGAATCCAACGGAGCCGCTCGTCGGACAGCGCCGCCGCCGCGCCGATCGGCCGCAGTTGGCAGCAGATGGTGAGCGGACCGCCGCCGTTTGTGAACATTCGAAGCTCCTCGTTCGTGAGCAGACGGCTCTTGCCCCAGCCGGTGTCTGCACTCCGTTTCGACGCGCAGTTGAAAGCTGGACGGTTAAAGAAGAAGAACGAAAACAGAGCGGCATGTGCTCGTGTGCCGCTTTCTCCTCGTTTGGCGACCGCGCCGCCCGCCAAGCGCTCATTCGAATGCGATGGCGTAATCCAACCCACGCGGCGTCACCCTGCCTGCCGCGTCGCCCGCCTCGTCGCTCACTCACTCACTCGTTCTGCAGTGGAGGTCGGCGCCTTGGTTTCTCGCGTGTTCGTGTGCAATTCGAGTTGTTTTCGGTCTTGTGCTAGAGAATGGCCGTGGCAAAAGAGACGGTTTTTTGTTGGCCGCTCGACGATTTCGACGATCGCTACGAGAAGACGGCCGTTGGGGAGTCGTGGAGGAGCGACAGCTTCACCGTCGACGGCGTGCCGAAGGCGAAGTTCCTTCTACAGTTCTATGCGAAGGGCGAGGACGACAAGTACAAAGACGACTTCAGCATGTTTCTCTACGTTCGTCATTTCGGCGACCATCAGTCTATCCGCCTCAAGTTTGAGATGTGGGTCGAAAACGGAGAGAACAAGCAGCTGAAGAAGCCGGGCAAGTTCGCGTGTCATCGCCTCAAAGACTAACGTCAGAACGTCTTTCAGAATACGAGCGGAAGTTCCTTCCCACAACCAACAATTGGGGATGGTTCAAGATGTGCGTCCAAACGGAGCTTCTCGAAGTTGCCAAAAGCGGCTCGTTGGTCGCCTGTTGCAAGGTCGTTCCGTCGGATCCGATCGATCCTATTGCGTGGGTCGAAAAGATGGCCCTGTTAACAATCTCGCAAAACATCGCTAGTAACTTCGGTACGGAAGAGTTTGCGGACGTTGAAGTGCACGCGCAAGGAAAGGTCTTCAAGGTGCGTCCATTGTTTTCTTCGACGCAATTCGCCCAACTCGTCTTTCAGGTTTCGAAGCTCGTCGTCTGCTCTGGTTCTCCCGTCTTCTGCCGCATGTTCAAGCACGACACCAAAGAGCGGCAGACGGGCGTCGTGGAAATCAAAGAAGAGGATCCTGACTTAATCGAGCTGCTTCTTCGCTTCCTGTACTCGGGCAAAGTGCAGGGACTGCACGACGTCGCCGCTCGACTCCTGCCGGTCGCCGACTGCTACGAAGTTCTCCACTTGGTCGTGAGTTCTTTCTTCCGCCATCTTCATTCTTTTCACTTCTTTTAGGAGTTGTGCCTCGAGTCGCTTCTCGCCAACGTTTCGGTCAAGTCCATTCTTTGCGACCTGAAGTTAGCTTTTCTTTACGACCACCAAGGCGAAGTCAAGCAGGAACTTGTGGAGTTTGCTCGAAAGAACTTCAAACACGTCCGTGAACAGCCCGAATGGACGGCGGACTTCGTTCGCGAGAATCCGGAGATCATACTTGAGATCACAGAGCCGATTGCTCCTTGATCCACGCAAGGCATCAATGCTGTTACATTCTGTTTTCTATTCCAATGCTGTTAAAAAGAAAATAAATGAATTGTGAAGATGCAGAAAACGGGCGAGATTGAGGAGACAGTGGCCGCTCGTCTCTTCTCTAATGAGGGCAGCAAAAGCAGCAAGCGAGTGAACACACCGACTTCGGTTAGTTGCAGGATTAAACGACGTTTCGTTCAAGTGCCTTGCAAAGACCTTTTGAGCTGCCAGAAGATCGAATAGCAAGATGAGCCACTTCCGTTTGCTTTTTTACCCACGCCGATCGGCACTGGCCGCTTCGACGGATAAATCGAAGTCTTCACGAATTTTTCGAAGGTCGCGACAAAGCGCGATCCGTCCGCCCGTCAGCCGTCTCGGCGTTTGCATTCTTTTTGATCGACGGCGAGCAATGCGATGGGCTTCGAAGCGGACTCGGTGATTCACGGCCCCGCAAACGGCGACCCCGAGTGGCGTCTCCCCGCAATTTGCGGACGGGCGGCCGTGTGCGGAGCAAATGGCGTCCCGCGCATCGTCTGCCCGTCCGCTCGCCACTCGATCGATGCACTCGTTTTCGCCAGCTTTATGCGGCGTTCTTGTTGTTTTTGCATGAGCGCCGTTTCTTTCCATTTTGACCCTTTTTCTCTTGTTTCGGGCCGTTCTCGACGATCATGGCCCTGACAAAGGAAACAATCTTCCGCTGGCCGCTCAACGACTTACCCGATCGCTTCGAAAAGGCGAAGTTCAAGGACTGTTGGGCGAGCTTCGGCTTCCAGGTGAAATGCGTGCCCAAAGCCATCTTCTGTCTTTTGTTCTGCCCAAAAGGGGACCGCGAGGAGTTCAAGGCCGGCTGTCCAATTTATCTGCACGTACAGGACTTCGGCGATCATCCTTTTCTTCGCTTGAAATACGAGCTGTGGCTGGAAAGTGGAGACCATTCGAAGGCGCACTTCAAGCTGCAAAGTGAGACTGTCAGCTTCCCGGTGATTAATTGCTTTTTCTTCAGGTTCAGGAAGCAAATTCATTCCTACGAGCCCCAACTGGGGATGGTCCCAAATGTGCACCCAGACGGAGCTTCTCGAGCTGGCCAAAAGAAATTCTTCGGTCGTCGTCTGCAAGGTCGTTCCGCTCGACCTCATCGCGCACACGGACGAGAGCGCCCCGTTGGACGTTCTCGGCAAGCTCGCCGCCAACTTCGACTCAAAGAAGTTCGCGGACGTGGAGGTGCGCGTGCAAGGGAAGATCTTCAACGTGCGTCCCACTTGCTTCCTTGCTTCGAGTCCTCATTTCGTCGTTCAGGTCAACAAAATGATCATCTGCTCGGGATCTCCGGTTTTCGATCGGATGTTCACGAACGACATGGAAGAGAAGAAAAGCGGAGCGATCGAGATCGAGAAGGAGGACGCGGACATGGTCGAGCTCTTGCTCCGCTACCTCTACTCCGGCAAGGTCGCCGGACTGAAGGACGTCGCCGCTCGCTTGTTGCCGGTCGCCGACTGCTACGAGGTGCTCCATTTGAGCGTGAGTTCCTCCTTCCGTCTAGTTTATTCCCATCTCTTAGGCGATGTGTCTGGAGTCGCTATACAACCACGTGACAGTCGAGACGGTGCTCCGCGACCTGAAGTTGGCCTACGCGCACGATCACGCCGGCTACTTCAAGGAGAAATTCCTGCAGTTCGCGCAAAAGAACTTAAAACTTGTGCGCCAACAAGCCGACTGGACGCCCGAGTTCGTGGAGAGCAGCTCGCAGATCGTGATGGACGTCGTGGCGTTGCTCAGCCCGTGATCCGACGTGATTCCAATACCCCAGTGGTGTTACTCTGTTGCTTTGATCTGTTGATTAATACGTGCGAGGATGCAGAAAGCGCTAAACGGGGTTTGAAGGTTGACGGCCGCTGCTTTCTCTTACAAAGAGGGCCAAAAAAGAAAGAGGATGTAGTGCCGACGAAAAAACAAAACGAAGGTTTATCAACAGAAACAAACGAGTAACAACAACAATCACCGAAGGCGATCACTTCTTGACGGAGCTCTTGGCCGAACTCTTGGCCGACGACTTGGAACAAGCGGGCTGTTTGGAGACGGAGAGCAGGGCCTTCAAGACCGTTGAGTTCTCGAACGAGCGCCACGCCTCCGTTTGCTCCAGCTCGTCCAGGTTGTTGTGGGCGAATTGGAGGAGTTGGGCGCGGCTTCTCGCCGGCCGCCTGCCCGAAGGCCCACTCCAGGACGGGCAGAACGCACTCGACGGTCGGACGGGCGGCGAGGGCGGAGAGCGCGGACTGGCACGCACTCTAAAGAGAAGTAGAGATTGACTTCAAGGGAAGACGACAAACTCACCTCTAAGCGCTGCAAGCCGAACTCGCGAGCGATCGGCAGAAGGCGAGCGGCTTTCGCCTCGAAGTTGTCCAGCTCGCCGCAGTAGACGGACCGCAGGAAGTTCTTGACGACGTCCGCCTCGAAGCCCTCGATCACGAGCTCGCCGACCGAAAAGAACTTGGCGGCCATCGCCGTCGATTGCGAGCAGAGGAAGGAGCGGTGCGCCTGCAAGAAGACTTGATGGGTGGAGGGCAGAAAGAAAACTCACGTGGAAGAGCTGCTCGCCGACTCGAATCTTGAGGTCTGAGAACGCGGGTTTGTTGAAGCTGCGAGCCACCGAAAAGCCGTGGATTTCGGCCGGCGAGAAGTTGACGGGCGGGCCGAGCGGACGGACTTCGCAGCAGATCGTGATCGGCCCGTCCTGGGCAAGCGACTTGAGAGCTTCTTGGGTGACGAATCGATTGCTGCCGTGTCCGTCTGCTTGAGTGTACTCGTAGTTAAAAGCTTAAACAAATAAGGATTCGATTTGAAGGGGCTTGAACGAACTTACTCGATTTGTGCGTCCGCTTCGTGCACAAGCCCTCAATCCAGAACACGAACTGAACGGAAACGGAAGAGCGGCCGCCGAGCTCGCAAAGATCCAGAAACACTTCCGCACGCTGCTTGCCTTCTCGTTGAAACCTTTTGGATAAAGGGCGGGGTAGAATTTGGCATTTTTCAGTCCATCCACAGCGAACTCGGGGCCTTTCCATTCTTGCTTGAAGACGAACGAATCGAAACGTTGCAAAAGGTCGGTAATCTCCCAACGATGAACCGTCGAGACGGGCAGAGGATTCGCGATCTTCCGCACTTCGAACGGCAGTTGGACACAAACGAACACCGTCGGTGCGTAGTGAAAAGGCTCCATTTGATCCGCAGTGCACAAACGCACCCCACGTGCGACGTCCGGTTTGAGAACACATTCGAACGCTGAAAGACTTTAAATCCATTAGTTTCGGTCGCTCTCCGCACACGTTTGTGTTCGCTGCTCGTTCCATCGGACTTCTCGACCCACGCTTCGCATTTTGCGTCCATCGTGAAGTTCGAGGCCGCGTTGGCCACAAGGACGTACAGCGAGCAGTTTCCGTTTGCGTCTTTCGGCAGCAGGCGGACGTAGAAGAGAACACGACCGTGAGTTGCATCCAAGTATTCGTAGAGGTCGCTCGACAGTTGATCTCGGGGAATCGACGCCTTCAGCAGCTGATTGAAATTGGGCAGGCGCCAAATGACAACCTTCGGATCGTTGAAGTGGAGGACGAACATCGGAATCCTGCAACAAATGGACGAATTGAAGAGTGAAATTGGATTGCGCAAGCGAAAGAACGGAGCGCGCGCAACAAAAAAGGAACGTGGGCAGCGGATTGTCGCCCAAGCGGCCGGCCGGTCGGTCGATCGGCGGCGAACGCGACAAAAAAGACGCCCAAGCGAACGCCTCCGCTCTTCCCGCCAGAATCAATGGGAAGTCGGGCAGCAAGGAGCGCGCCCGCACCGGAGTGTTCGCTCGCTTGGCGCCCGCTTGCCGCTCGGCGGTCATTCGCAGTGTGTAAACCGATGGGAAGACGGCGGAAATCCGCATTCTGCAGAGAAGTCGGAGAGAGATGAGTGAAGAGCGAAGTGTTGCAAGAGCACTCAACCCCCGCAAAAGACAAAAAAAAGCGTCACGAGTTCTGCGCGGAAATCGGCGAGAATTTCGCCGTCCGCCCGGCCGCCGTTTGGCGCACGTGTTCACTCGTTCGCTTTGTCTTCATTCTGCCGCTTTCTTGTTTATCGGAGCGCGGTGACTCGACGGACTGCCGCCCACTTGGTTCCCGCTCCTTCGTTCACAAACGAGCAACAAACACCAGTCATCTGGAACTCCACGCAATCCGCAGCCGAATGGCATCCACTCAGGCTGCTCCTTTGATCGCTGCAAGCGAACTGCTCGACTTCTGAACATCCGCAAACCGATCGAATCCGCCGGCTCTACGGCGTGATCGGCTCAAGGTTGTATCCAGCAGTGCATTCGGAGAAGGACGGGGGATGTCGTTCGTGCTTTTACGTCCTGCTGGAATCGTCACTCCGCAGCCCACAGAAAGCGTGCCCGGCAGTAACGAGCGGGCCATTTGAGTGCTTGCGGGTGGATCAGCCGGCTTGCAGTCGTTCTTGTCGTTTGGAACATTCGAACACGCGCACCCTCAGCAAACACCCACGTGTTCGGGAGATCTCAGTCGTCAATCACCCACTCGCCTGGACGGGGCTCTTTGCGGACTTCCGGCAATCAGCGAGTTGTGCGGTGAATGGCCACAACGAATGCATTCGATCGGCTCCGTTTTGTTTCTCCCGCCCGCCCATCGATCGACTTCCTTCCGCCCGTTTTCCGCCGAGCAGGCGTGAATCACGGCGGCGGGCGGGCGGGGCGGAAAGGTCACCAGTCGATTCACGAGCGAAGAAAAGGCGGTCGATCAGTCGGGCGGTCGGCTCGAAGCGACGAACAGTGCGGGCATTTCGGCGTGTTGCTGTCGTACGGGAGTTTGGAGCGGGGATTCGTGCCTTCAATTTGTGTGTTTCTCGATTAATCGCCTTCTTTTCAGCCGTGGCCGGCGTATGCTACGTTCGTCCGGAATATAACGCGGAAAGGATTCGTTCGAGGGAAGTAGGTGATCGACCGCTTGGAAGCTGCCCGTCTCGTCGAACCGTCTGTCTCGTGGCAAGCAGGTTGGTTCTTGCCGCTTGTTCTGGACGAATGACGGACGAGGGAATAAAAGAAAGTAAGAGAGAAAGCTCGAACTGCGTGCATGGCCTTTCGCTCTTCTGCCCGCGAATTTCGACGAGTTCGCAGACGAAAAAGCGAATGGCCGGGTGTATGACCTGAAACGATTATTCAATCGAGACAACAGAATGACGGGCTAGGCAACCAGCGACGGAATTGATTGGACGATCTCTCGAGTTGAAACGCGAGAAACCAAACAATGGCTTTTTTGAACGGAACGGAGAAAAGAAAGCGAGAAATAGCGTTTCTCGGAATGACCGTTAGTCTCAAACTCCTCTGCTTACCAGTGGTGTCGTTCATCAACCGAACGCCAATCCCACGGAATTCTTACGTACACTGACTGCTCCAGTTCGCTCAAACGTCTTCAGCATTCACCTCTCAACACAAATCAACGACCCATCGACTAATTTAAGTACGAAATAAACAACGCATGATCTACTCAGACAAACCCAAATAAATTGTGAGAAAACAACGTTCGGAATGGCTGCTAACTGAAACTTGCCTGTGAACAAAATGACTCGCCGACGCAAAAGGAACACGAACGACTTCTAGGTGGTCCCATTGAACGAAACGGCGACATCTCGTTGTTGTTTCTTTACAAGAAGTGAGAATTGCCCTAAAAAACGAGCACAAGGTCGCGGAATTTTTTACAAGACTTGAAACAAAAGGCAAAAAGGCCCGATTTGCTGCTTCCTTGCAATGCCCGACGACCCGCTTTCGTCCTGCCGCACCGCAAATCTCTGCTTTTCCAGTCGCTGATCACACCTCAAAAGTGAACGGAATCAACGGGCAACAGAACAAAACGAAACAGAGCGACGTTCAATCGAATTAGACAGCGAGCGAGTGACCTTCAATTAAGGTCCCCTTGTTTCTTTCTGGAACAAAGACCGAGATCTTCGAGACGTCATACTGGAAGTCGGAATGGAAGCAGTGATGCTCGAAACGAACTCGCAAGAAAGACCTTTGATGAGAGAATCTCACAAAGGTGCCCATTCCATGCGGAAGCCATAACGGAATTCGTTGCTCTCATCCGACAAGTTCACATCGACGACGCAGAATTCTTGTTTGTGTCGCTGGTTGAGTACCAGCTGCAATCGTCGCTCAACTTACGCAACCAAATGCTTCCTTTCGTTCGTCCGAGGAAAACCGAGCACGTGGACTACTTCGTGAAATCCGCTCGGCGATCGTCTTTCGCTCGTGAAAATGAAAGAACGATCACTAAAATCGAGCAAGTGTCTAGCAAGCTTGGCAGGAATGCAAGAAGCGCTTGTTAGACTTTGAAACAACAAAGAAAGCGTTGACTCCCTCAACTGGAAGAACTGCCCGAAATGAGCCTCGAATATCTGCCTTCACTTCGTCGTCTTCCCGAACGATTGCTTGTATGTCGCGTTGAACGCGTGAACGGTGCTCGAATACGGCGATCGAAAAATAGAGTAGTCCGCTACAGCGTTGAGCAACATCCGCGAGTCATTCAACAATTCGGAATAAAACCGATTTGACGGCGTTATCCAACGTTAATTAAAGACAGGAAGATGCAGCAGAACGAGTACACTCAAATGGTTCCATTGGAGCTGCGGAATAAACCCTGGTTCTCGGTTGCCATCGGACAGAAGGCTATCATTGTTTCAAGCGCCCTCTTCTCGTCTTAAACCGAGCTTCTGGCTGGCGCCGGTTGGCTGCAATCGTTGTGACTTTCGCTTTCAGCGACCACGTGCCGCACTTCATGAATGGCCTGAAGATCCGTGGAAGCGATGAAATTCTTGGATCGTACAAGTGGTTAGTCGAAAGGAAAAGCAAGAAAAGAAAAACGAAATAGATCATCCGTTTGAAGAAGCCGGACGTTTGCGTACGAATCGAATATCGGTTGTTCCGGAATTGTGGAACGCTTGACCGTCAAGCTGGACAGAAAAAACGTGATCGAGCGAAAGGGCAAACGGTCGACAGACGACTGTTATTCATCCCCAAAAACACATGAAAACTTGGCGCCAAAGTCGACCTCGCCGCGGAATAATCCTCAAGATACCCCGCTTTGCGCACTAGAAAAGAACCAGTAGCATACGGTGGGATCAAAAAAGACAGGAAACGGGAATATGCGAATGTTATTTCCGAAAAATCGGCATTTCATGCCTGACAATTGACTAAATGAATTTAAAAAAGCCATCGTTTGTCGAATAAAAAAGCACGATTCGTTTGCTACTCACAAATGACAGCAAGACGCGGACCGAGGCCGGAATGCCGAAGTGTTGTCACGTCTTCGGCAACGGAATAAGCTTTCCGGTAACTCTTAAAAACGCCGGTCATCAGAAGCGTTTTGTGGACTCATGAAACGAAGTCACGAATGAATCCTTCACGAAGGCACAAACCGCTTATTTCATTTTTCCAATCGCGCACCAATCACATCGCACTGTGCTCGGAATAAGCTACACCATTCTGAGGACGAAGGGCGATTGGGATGAGAACATCCTTTGCCCAGAGTGAGTGGAAGAATTGCAATGCTACGGCGAATAGCCCAAGGAATCGGATTTTCCGCTTGCACCAAGCCGTTACGAGCCCGATACTCACGTGCCTGAAACCACACTCTTCGGAATTTCAACCACATGCTTTTGACAGTCAACCCAATTGAAAGAATGGTTCAACAAGCAGCCAATTCCGGAATTGCCAACCAACCACCCCGACGTTTAGTCGGTGGACTCGTCCACTTGTGCAAGGAACAACCGACCGTCACGAGTTGCACTCAACTTCGAATCAACTGCCCCTACCCGCTTCCTGCTTATCCACCGCCTTCCCATCCACTCACTCCTCTCCGTTGCGCAATCCCGCGAGTACAAAAAGGCGGCGGGAGCAGCGGGCGGCTCATTCGCGCTCTCTTCCTCCGCCCGCTGCCGTCCGCTCCTCCGCCTTCCGCTCATTCCTCCTCCTGCCGCCCGCCCGTCGACCGATCGGCTGTTCCGTTGCTGTGACCCTCCAAAAACGACGACCTCAAGCTTCTTCCTCCCCGTTTCGCTCGTCTCTTCGGATTCTCGCCGGTCGTCCGATTGACCGCTCGATCGGTGAGTCCCGATAGGTGGCTGTTCACCCTCGTCCTCCACTTCGTTCCAGGCCCTTCTCTTGTGCGGCCACATTGAAGAAGCCGGCCGCCGTCGAGAAGCGAGGAGTGCGTTCGAGCAGACGTCCAGCTTCCAAGAACCGACTGCTAACTGCCGCCTTCCTTCCGCTTGCGACTGCTGCATCATGCTGTACTTGAGTGGGTTCTTTCACTCACTGCCAATCACTCGTCTCCTTCAGGTCCGTTACGTCTTTTGCCGACCTCCGCGTTTGGACTACCGATCGACTGGTGAGTCCTCTTCTCGCTCGTTCGACTGTCGCAGTTCGTCCGCCGGCTTGCAGGAATCGTGCGAGAACTTCGAGCAGCAGCTGGCAAGCCCTGCCGATGCGGCCGATCGGCGACGGCGAACGACGCGACGAAGCTGCCAGTCGCCAGGAGCGGACGAACTGTTGCGAACCAATCGCCCCTCACTTCCACGACCCCCGCGGCAAAAGAAGCCGCTCGTTTGGCTGCAGTGGAGCCGTGAGTCCCACCTTCCTTCCCTCTCCTCTTCATCATTCTTCGCTTGCAGCTCGAATGGATTGCGGAGTCACTTGCGGTCGTCGCGATCATCTCCACCACGAAACCCTCGAAGCGGTGGGGCGCGCAAGAAGTTCCGTTTGAGTGAGTCCACCGCCTTCTTCCTCCTCCCCATGGCCTTTTTGTAGGGCGGGCTGTCCAGCGAAAGACGGGATGCTGGCAAGCTCGCCGGACGTCCAGTGGACACCGCTGCTGTGCAAGTACGGCCCGCACAACTGCAAGCCCTCTGTTGATCGATTTGTGAGGCCTTCCCCTCGCTTCGTGATCTCGATTTTCGCTTGCAGAAGTCGTTGCGAGCACATGCCGATGGACGGCTCAAGGACGCGCATCGTGGAGTGTCCATCTCTTTGGATTGATCGTCGTAGGCGTTCTCTGTCGCTTCGGACGGAAGTAAACGCGCGAGCAGGAAAATGAGTGTGTGTTTACGAAAAGATCGTCAATGACGGATCACTTCAATAGAAGGCGGCAGTAAGAACAAAGTCGATCGGTTGAACTGGCCACGCTCAATTACTCGTCGTCTTTTGTCCACTGGCGGCATCTCCTCTCGCGCTTGATCGCTTCTTTCCACGCTTCCATCGCTGAAGCCAGTCAGAAGACGGCACTCGAGCAGGACGCCCCGACGGCCGGAACGAAGATCGAGTGGTTCGAGCGCAAGATGGCCGCTCGCTTCGTGCAGTTCGGCCTCCTGCACCGACTGGACGGCGGCGACAGGCGGGAGATCGTGAATTCTCGCCGCAAATCCGCCAAACAATCCGCTCCGAGCAGCTCGCCGTTCCGTTGGCTGAATGGAATGACTGCGCGATTCGTGTGAGGTTTTCAAGTGTTCGACAAACGCTCTTCTTCGCATGCAGGAGCGACTCGCCAATCAACTTTTTGCATCGAACAGGCGGCTGCCGAAGAACGGGGGCCGGACGACGCGAATACGGGGGAGTGGCCGCCGGTTGTTCGAGTGGACCGTCCGCTTTCAGTTGCGCCGCTCGATCGCCGCCTCTCACCGCGGCGTGTCCGCACGGCGGGCGGTCTACTCGCGAATGGCGACCATTTCTTGTGTTCTACTTTGTGTCCTGGCCGCCCAACGGAGGATGGACGGTGTTATGCAGTAGCTCGCCGTAAAAGCGTTGGACTCTCGAGCGTTCGCGTCTTGGAACGTCCCGCGGTCTCGTCGTGGTTGCAGGCCGACTTATTCGTCCAAAGGTTCTTCCTTCCAAGCGAAAAGGTTTGTTCGTTTCAATCCATCTTGCTTCGTTTCTTCAGCTTGCAAGAACGAGTGTGAGATGACGCGTGTTTGCCGTTAAACCGACAATATTTCAATGCAACGGTCAGAAGAACGACGAGAATGCGGTCGTTTCTGCTGGTAAAGAGCGGCTTTTCTCACGGTATTAATGCCCACCCGATGCTATCAGCATTTTCTCGTCTTGTGTGTGAACCGAACGCGACGCAAGTGCGCTCGTCTGGTCTTCTTTGGACAAAAGCCTCGTTCCCACCGCCTTTATTCGTCTACGATTAACTGTGCAATTGAACTGGACGACCGGCCGCCTGTAAGGGTAGAACAGAGCGAAGCAAGAAGAGAGCCCGAGCACCCAGCCGGCAGTTTGCACTTGAACGGAAAGCGCGAATAAACGAGAGCGATCGAAGCGAGCTGACCCGCCGCGTTCCCCGCTGACCTTTGCCCCCCATCGGATCGAAAGAAACGAACACACGACCAGAACGCGGGCGACAGGTGGCCCAATGAAACGTTGCAGATCACGAGCGGACGATTGGATAAAGGTTTATCGCATTAAAATCTTCACGACTCGCAAAATAAGATAAGCCTTGGCTTCTTTGTGTTGCCACGCAGGCTGAAACTCTCAACGCGTGGATATCGACTCAAACTTGAGGTTAGAAACCAGTAACCGTGTTTATTCGCCCGAAATCCGGGTATTTTGCGAGTTGCTCATTATTGCCAGAAGTCTGTGATTTTGTGGCTAAAGTTTGGCGTACGTGGAGTCTAATTTTACGCCTTGGTCTACAAAAAACACCTAAAAATAATCCTCGTCCAAAACCCAATTTACTACCCGTTCCTTCCAGATTTATTAACAGCATTTAATTTTTACCTATTTATTGTATTCACAGTTGGTTTCGCGCCGTTTAATCCGCTTTTGCGTGTTTCTATCTCGAGTAGCCAATGTGTAAACTGCTTGCAGTTCTCTGTGATGATTAATTAGAAATTTCAGCAGCAGATGGATTAATGCGGCGGTCGCTGCTGGTTTACTCTTCTGTCAACATCGAAAATGGGTGACAGCAGCATGAAGAAGACGTGAGTACCGCGTTGTATCAAATTGATATGTTGTTTTTGACTGAATTCAGGATAAGCGTAACAAAAGAAGTGTTGGTCAAGAGCGGGCCGTTTGCCCAAATGCAACTCAAACCCGCGATCCAATGGGCGTTGTTGGAGTCGCGTTTCGAGTCGCCCAGTTCGCTCCAAGCAGCCACCATTCCCGTGATCGCGCGAGGCGAATCAGCGTTCGTGACCGCAAAAGAGAAGAGCGGGAGGACGGTCGCGATTGTCGTCGGAATTCTGGAGCGAATCGACGACGCCAGCGATCGCGTCCAAGCGTTGATTTTGGCCCCGACACGACAGAGCGCCCAGAAGGTTCGCTCTCTTTCATCCACTCCTTCCATTGTTCACGCTCGCGTTCAGATGGCTGAAAAAATGCGGAATTTGGCGGCCCGCACAGCCGTCCGCGTCCACTTGTGTGTCGGCGGCACGCTGTCCGTGGACGACGAGCGGCGGTTGCTGGCCGAACGAAAGCCGCACGTGATCGTTGGGCTACCCGGCCGCGTGAATGTTCTGCTCGCTCGAGATGCTTTTGGTTCGTTTTACGATCGATTAGTCCAGCTGAGAATCCATGGGTTTTTTCCAATTGTTTGGCGTCCCATTGGGCTTTTCTGCATTTCTCCGCCCATCCACTTCACTCCTCGCTTGCAGCAGTCGATCAGATCCGCTCGCTGGTGTTGTACCACGCGAACGAACCGGCGTGGCAGACACTCCAGAGTCAAGCGGTTGAAATCGTCCGCCGACTTCCACTCGCACTCCAGATTGTTTCGGAGAAGAGCTCTCGGGACGACTTCTGTTTCAAGGCCATCGAGAACCGTCTTCCGCTCGAGTTCTTTTTGATCACGAAATTCGGCGAAGACGGTCCGTACCGGGTTTTTGTGGCCGAACTAGTCACTCCGTTCGCTCCGATCGCAAGGGCAGCAGCTCAAGAGGAAACCCGGGAGTAAGTACAAACTTGATTTGCCTGTTATTGCCTCCTCTCCGTTTAGACCCGCCGCTTCTTCTTCCAACCAAAGTGCGGAAGATCCCGACTTCTCGTTGGTTTCGAACTGGAATCGACCGGCGGCGTCGTGGGATCAAGCGCGCATCTCCGCGGTCGCCCTGCGAATCTTCGAGACCGCCGACTTCACGCGACCCCGCCCGAACTCGCTGCAGGAACAACTGTTGACGCCCGCTTTCGACGGAATGGACGTCGTCGGGATCACGCCGCCCGGCCGGGCACCGCCTTCGCCCTCGCGTTGGTCGCCACCGAGCGCGTGGATCCGCGAACCGCCGGCCTCCAAGTGCTCGTCGTCGAGCCGTGGCCGCCCAGCGACGTGCGTTCTTTTGTTTAATTCAAACGAAATCAATCAATCAAGCCACGCATTTCAAAACCCACTGGCTGGTGATTGCAAACCGCGCCACCTAAACAATTCAACGACCTCCTTCCATTTGCCTTCAGATCGAAGACCTCGCTTGCGCGTTCGGACTTCCGAACTTTGTGGGCGTGGGCCGTTGCGAGTGCCGTTCAGAGGACGAGTGCGAACACCCGCTCGACGGCCACCAAATCCTCATTCATTCGCCGACTGCGAGCACTCGGACGACCGTTGCGGAGCGGGCAATCGGTTCGTTGCATTCGCTTCCGTTCGTTCACTCGTCTCTCAATCGATTGATTGCAGAGTGCCCGGATTTAAAGCTCGTGGTGCTGCATCGCGTAGACGCGCTGTTGGCCGCCGACCGATCGAAAATCTTCGCGATCCTCCGCGCCAAGCCGCCTCGCGTTCAGCTCGTGATCACCGCCGCTGAGATGACGGCCGACCTTCTCCGCATCGCCCGCGATTTCATGCCGCCGCGCACGGTCAAGAACGACCGAAGTCCAGCGGTGATCTCGATGGCTGCAACAGGACTCCAAGTCGCCTCCTATCGGCTCGTCAACGGGCGATTTGAGTCGAAGGTGCACGTGAATGCCCGGGATTTGGACGAGACGTGAGTTTCGTGCGATTACCAGCATGTTTCTGCCTTGCCGCTCTTCAGTTTGACCACGATGATCGGGCAGCGAATGGCTTTGATGTGCAAACTGCCGATGGAGCCGCGGGATTCGTCTTTGCTGCCGCCCTTCAATCTCCAGCGTTGCGTTCGAGCGGAAGTCGTGCGGGGAATGCAAGAGACGGGCGTTCGGGAGCTGCGGGACGAACGGACGTCGCACTTGCTCGCGTGCACGTCTGATCTGCCGAACACGTTCATTCGGGGACCGCCCGGCAGCGGCAAGAGCACCACGGCCGCTCTCGCCATCTTGCGGGCTGTCGAGCCTTCGTTGCCGGTGGTCAACGTCGTCGTTCTTGTGCCGAATGCCCAAAGGGCGCAAAAGGTGAGCGCAGAGGACGGTGAAGGTGGGTGGAAGATGGGCAAAGCAATCCTCTCGTAATCGTTTATCCGGTTGGGCGGCATCCTTCACTCTCGCGCTAGTTTCACTTGACTGCTTTTAGTTCAAATTGTTGCTCGAGCAGTTAGGCAAGTACGTGAAGCCTTCGATCTACGTTTGCGAACAGCCGACGACCTCTTTTTCGTTTCCTTTTCCTTCGATTGTGATCGGAAAGCCGCGGCAGATTCGGCGGTTGATTGCCGACCAACTAATCAGTAAGTTCTGCTTTTGAACGGACGGGGTTTATTTATGGACAAAAAATGGAAGAGTAGGAAGGGCCGTTTGTAGTCGTGCACCGTCTGTTCACTCGTTGCCAGTTAGAATCGAACGTCAAAGAGAACGTCTGCTTACTGCTGGTTGGAGTTTCCACTAGCGAAAGTTGAACTCCAGCAATCTTCTGTGATCCCCGCTAACCGCCCGCTTCTTGCAGCGCCCGCCAACCTGGAGCTGGTCGTGTTCGCGCAAGTGCACGAGATGCTCGGCGCCGCCTATCGCGAGGATCCGCGCGAGGTGCTCCGCTCGCTGCCCGTCTTTGTGCCGCTGCTCGCGACGAGCAACGCGGAGGACGCGGCCGCTGTGTGGGACATCGACGAGTTCTTCAACGGCGACTCCCAACTGCGCAACGATCGGATGGCGGCCACCGCGGCGCTGGGGCAGTTCGCGGACTACCGACTGGGCGCCACAATCGCCGCCATCGCTCACGCGACGCTCAAGGGCATCGTTGAAGACTTGGACGAAAACCGCGCATCCGACCGGAAGAAAGAGAGTGAGGCGCAGCGGGAAGCGGAGACATCGAAGAGCGAAGCGGCAACGAAGAAGCAAGCAAAGAAAGAGCTGGAATCAGACGATTGCCCTCTCCACTTTGTCCGCAGTACCGACCGTCAACGAGATGCCGACCAATCCGAACGGAATCGATCGGAGCAAAAGCGAGCCGCCGGTTCAAACGAAAGCGAAGAGGACCGACGAGCAGCCAAGAGCAAAGAACAAGGGAAACACGGAAGCACATGGACGTATACGGAACGAAACAGCGCAGAGGTGAGCAACGCGTGAAGTAGAAGCCATCAATCTTTCACTGATTGCAGCGCATCGCCGTTTGTTGTCGAACGCACGGAGACGCTCCACTGCTTGACGCCGTTTGTTCTCGAGCGATCCGACGTCTATTTTCAAGCCACCTCTCCGGAACCTCCCGCTGTTCATCGTCCAGCAACCGCCGAAGAAGCGAGCCGAGCTTCTCGTTCCCGTTTGCAGTTCGCCTTTTCGGTTCCTGAAGAGCAAAGCCAGAAAGAATGGGATCGAACGCACGGTTGCTTCGCGGATTTCGGCCTCAAGATCCCGCTCGTGCTCGCCCTTTTCCAGTCGGGCCTCTCGCTGCCCCGACCGCTCCAGCAACGCGCCCTCCCCGCCCTCCTCAAGAGCGAGAACGTCGTGATCGAAGCGCCGCAGGGATCGGGCAAGACGACCGCCGTGATGATCGCTCTGCTCAACCAACTGGATCCGGAGAACGACTGTCTCCAGGCGCTCTGCTTGGCGCGAACCGGCGAGGAGGTCGTGCGGGTGAGCCTTCCGGCTCTAATCATGCTTTGGACTCATTCGTGGATTGCAGCTTCGGGACCAAATGGAGGAAATTGCGTCCAAATTGAGACTGCGCGTTGGAGCGTGCGAGGATGATCCCATCGACAAACAACTTCTTCTCAATCGTCCTGATGCTCACGTGTTCATCGGAACAAACGTCCACATCGACAGCTGCTACATTCCAGGCGTGATTAGTTCGTTCTTGTTTTGTTACTAGCATCTGCGCTCTTGTTTTCTAGACTTCTCGGCCGTCACCCACTTTGTCGCTTTTGAGCGGGGAACCGAGCCTGAATCTCGAGGCATCGGCTTTGTCGGAGGCGCCGGCCTCTTCCAGGACCTCCTGCGAATTGAAAAGCGCCCCATTCAAACGATCCTCGTCACAGAGCGGGTGACCGACGAGGTGCTCGACGTCTGCAAGCGGATGAAAGTCGACTTTTCACTGATCAGCACGATTGACATGAACGAGGAAGCTCCAAGAAATGCAGCCGAGAGTTCTGAAAGGTGAGTATTCGGGCTTTTTGAGTGGGAGCAAACGGGAGAATAAACGAGCAAAGGCGTTCGTTTGCCCAATGCTCGTTAGGAAACCGTTTCTTTAGCAACCGCTAAAATCTTTTGTTTGACTGTCGTTCAAATTCACACTTCTTTCCCACGATCTGCAAGCACTTTCTTTTGTTGCAGTCAATCGAGGCAAACCAGCCAGGACTCTGCGGACAGCAGCGACTTCGTTCACGTGGAACTTCTGCCCGCTGCTTCGACGAGCAGCGCGCCCCAACAGCCGCTCTGGACGGCCTCAGCAACTCCAATCGATCCGGTCGCCTCGGCCATTTCGTCTCCAGCTCGAGACAGGGGGCGTGTGTGGGCCAGAAGCCGCAACACTTTTGCACAGTTCGGCTTGCGGCCCGAGCTCCTCGACGCTCTCAAAGAAATGCGAATGCACGCAACGCTGTCGGTCCAACGACGAGCGATTCCACCGATCCTTGGCGGCCGTAACGTTGTGGTGCGAGCGCCCGCCGGATTGGGCACGTTGGGTGTCTACTTGCTCCCGTTGCTGCAACGACTGAACACGTCCGTCGATCGAGTGCAGGCGATCATCGTGTGCGAGAAGCAATCGACCGCAGAAAAAGTGAGTTCTCACCGACCGGCCACTCACTTCTTTTTATTCAGATCGAAGACGCGCTCGTGAACGGCTACGGGCAGTGCATGCGCTTCAACGCGTACGTGTATTCGAACGACGAGTTGTTGGCCGATCAATTGCGTGTGATCGGGAGCGGCGTGCAGGTGTTGGTCGGCACCCTGCAACGAATGCAAGCGATCCTTGCCTCCCCGCAATTCGGTTCGTCTTTTGCGAAATTTTCGCCTGATTCCTTTCGTTTGTAGACAAACAATCCTTGAATTTCGTTGTGCTTGACGAAGTGGAGGAGCAGCTGCGGGCTCGTTGCGTAACGGTGCACGTCCTGCTCCGACGCCTCCCGCCGAACGTCCAAGTGATCTTCATGACCCGAGGAGAATCCGACGCCGTCGATCAAACCGCTCGCGAGTTCCTCACGGACCCGCTCTTCATTTCGAAGGAGGGTGAAGTGGACGAGTCAAAGGCAACCGATCGGAAGGAAGAAGGCGGTTCGAGCTGTCAACCGCCGATTGGCAGGGAAGAACGGGTGTCTAGCACGAAGCCGTCGAGCGAGGAGTTCGCTTCATTGAGCACGCCTTCTTCTTCCGACCAGGCGCTCGCAAAGGTCGATTCGCGGCGAACGACCGCTCGACTGGAGAACAAAGACGACGAGCAGGAGGAGGCAGTCGTCGAGGGAGCGGCAGAAGGAGCGACTGGAGAAGAGAGGTGAGTGACTCTCTCTCAACGCTTTCCATCCACCCGTCTGCTTTCAGTTCCAGTCAAAAGATTGACCTGATTGTGAATGACGTGATTGCGGCGACTCGTTTCGAACGCCTGCCTGCCGAAACAATCGCCGCCGGACTGGCCGCCGCTCAACTGCGCGGCCAGCTGCTGGAGAACCGGCTGAAGGAGCTCCAAATCTATGCAATGGAGGAGAAGTTGGGCCTCGCGCACGGTCAGCCGGTGGACGTCTTGCCGCCCAACTGACTTTCGACTGCATTTGTTTCCTGCTTTTGTTTATCCTGTGCTTGCATTTGCCTCTCGCTTTTGGATCCCAATTATGCTCACGCGCTGCCTCCCATTACAGAACACGAGTTCCTCTTTCGTTTGTTAGAATAAAGATTAAAATAGATTGAATACTCGCGAATTGACTCTTTCAATTCATTGCTTGCTGCATGGCCTTCAACACCAATCAAAAGCCAAACGAGTAAGTGAAAGGAGCGCAGAGCATGGCACACATGACGGGCAAATGGGAGAGTCGGCGCTAAAAACACCGCCGCAAGCAACTCGGCTTGCCGTCGCGAGCGAGGGGCGGCGCCCGGCACGAAGTGGAACGTTTTGCTCGTCAGCCTTGAAAAGCGCTCCGTTCGTCCTTTTTTTTTATCCTTCCAATCTTTGCCCTTTTTTTGAGGGACGTTTGGCGCGTTCCGCCCTTTTTCGGTTGCTTTTCTGAAGAAAAGCCTCGCGCATGTCCGTCCGCTCGTCGTAGCCGGAATATTTGGCCGTTTTACGCTAAAAGTTGGCAGTCTTTTTCGATAAACGCGAGCAAACGAGAATGCAATCCGCCGGAGATTGTTCACCGAGAAACTCGCCTCACACGCGACTTTTCGCCGGCCACTTCTCCTTTGAATTTTGCTTCGAAACACGCTGGATTGCGTGACCGTTTGTTGTGATTTCTTCCTTTGCAAAAACGCGTTCACTATTCGACGCGAACATCAACCGTTTACCCAAATTTCTACAACTCTTCCGCGCATTTCAGAACCGAAAAGATTCGATTAGCGTTACCCGCTCGCTCCAGAGGTTTCTAACGCCAGGAAGAGCACTATGAACAAGTGAGTGACTGTTCGATTCATTCGTGATTATCTGCTCCATTGCAGACGCCAACTCCTCGCTCTCGCCATCCACTTGTGCCTTCCGCTTGCTCTCGCCGCTGGGCAGACGAAGGAGTGAATTCCGTTCGCCGCCCTCAGGACCAAGGAGGCAATCCAGCATGCATTGCGGGCGGACGGCCTCGAAATGACGACGGAGCTGCAGGACCACGTGATCCCCGCCATCATGGCTCACGACTCCGTCCTCATGGAGCTGAATAAGACGGGCGCCGAGCGCTTCGGCCGCACCACGGCGATCGCCGTCGGCATCCTGCATCACATCGACGAGTCCTCCAACCGCCTCCAAGCGTTGATCCTCAGCCCGACTGTCGAGGCTGCCGAACACGTGGGTCTTCTTTCCACTCGTTTTATTGCCCGCTTCAGCTGCTGGAGACCCTGCGGAAGTTGGGCAAGTACACGGCCGTCCGCGTCCACTCGTCCATCGACGACTCCCGTTCGGTGGACGACGAGCGGCGGCTGCTCGTCGATCGGAAGCCGCACGTGATCGTCGGCACACCGGACAACTTTCTCCGATTCGCCGGGCGTTGGCATTCCGTTGCAGACGGAAAGCAACGGCGGACATTTGAGCTAATAACAATCATAGCAACGACCTTTCCGGTTTGATCTTGATTGAATTATAAAGCGGACAATACAGAGCATCGAATGAACACACGTTCAACAGCAAGAAACGAATAGAAAGAAACAATTCAAGCAATGAAGCAGATTTCTAATGAACATCGTATCTCGCTTTGTTCGTGTCATCTTTTTGTGATTTTTGGTGATGATGTAGAGGAGTCCTATCTGATTGGCTGGAGCAAGTCTTGAGTTGAAGTCGGTGGTAAAAATTCCGTTAATGTCGCGGAAAGGTTTTGATGTTTTGCGCTATAAATCGAAGAAACGGATTGCGTTTGACCGCTTTTTTGCCCAGACGGCGGCAAGTGAGCAGACGGGCCGGCAGACTCACTTGGATCGTCTGGCGGGTTGCGTTTGACGGTTTTCCGTCCGCTTGTCTTTTTGAACGTCTATGTCGGACTCGTATCTTGCTTTGACCGTGTCATTTTTCTCTCAATTTTGGCACGAATGTAGGAGAGCGTTGTGTGCGCGTCTGGTGAAAATTTCGTTCCAATGTTGGAGCTGAAAATTTTTTAACGCGCGTTTGAAATTTCAGACCCACCGCAGCGCAAAGATGGAGGCGGCGCGCGAGGCCCAACGACTGAAGAAGCCTCAAGCACTTCGTTGCCGACCACCTCCGCCTCGTTCTCTCTGATCGTTCGCTTCTTTCCGGTCAATAAACCACTCATTTCTTGCATTGTTTCGGACGTTCGAACAAGAACTCGGAAATGGCGAACAGAAAGTGGAATCTAACGGCAGATTCGGATTCCTTGCAAAAGGTTCTCCCTACGGGGTTTCATAAAGGGGGGTTTGTAGGGTTTAGGACGACGTTCAAGGGTCGTTTGGCCAATCAATGTTGATCGGCATGTTTTTGTCGAAAACCGACCAATATTCGAACCGCCGCCTTTCGGGCGGAAGACAAAACAAAAACCCACTCGACCAACGGCACCGCACGGACTGGGCGCTTCCCGCAGAGCAAGACCGGAATGAAACGAAAGGAAGCGGGACGCGCCGAGACTACGGTACTTTTCGCGGCGCCTCCTTTCCGCGCTATCGGAAAGTTTGCACGAGCGGTTGTCCGGTGTGCGTCGGGCTGCCCGGCCGTGTGCAGGAGTTGCTCGAAGCCAAAGCTTTCGGTTCGTTCCTTTTGTTTGTCACTCGCTTCTTGCTGGAGTTCCACTCACACTCCTGCCCATCTGTTTGCAGGTATCGACCACGTCCGCTCGCTGGCGTTTCACCGTTCGTACGACCCCGAGTGGCAGACGCTGGACGAGCCGACGGCCGCCATCCTCGGCCACTTCCCGCCCGGCCGCTTCTCCGCCGACCGGCTGCTGATGGCGGACGGCCGCTTGACCACGTGCTCCGTCTACCACATCATTGAGGCCCGAATCCCTCTGCCTTTCTACCTGGTCGTCAAGAAACCGGACGGGCGCCTGCAGTTGGCCCACTTCAAGACGATGCCCCGGCACGCTGGAAAGCCAATGACGAAAGAGGATCAAAAGAATCACAAATAAGTGCAGAAATCCGTTTTCGCTCACTCCTTCAATTGCAGGCTCGTGGGCTTCGCCCTGCCGGAGCGCCTCGTTCCCATCTTCAACAAGATCGTCGAAACGGGCGCCAAAACCGAGGAGGAGTTGCTGCAGTTCGCCGACAAGAAGACGATCGACGAACTCTTGGCCCACGTCCAATCGTCCTTGGCCAGTCAGAAAGCGAACGACGAGCTGTAGGGCACTCGAATATGAAGCAACAACTCTTCACAATATTTACTCGCTCTTCTGTAGTCAACAGTTCGTACATTCCCAAAATTTGTCTAGTAGGTAATTCACGCAGTTTCCCTTCAACTCTTTAGTCTTGTGTTCGCGCTTACCATAAACTAAACGGTCTCCTAATTACTGGACGGCCATAGGCGAGAGCTGAACTTCCGTGAACGGCGGATTCTTTTGTCAATAAAAGAAGATGATGACGCCGCGTAGAGAAACAAGCTGTCATGTAATCACTGCACGCTAGAAGACGCCCACTCGCAAACTTTCAAGACAGCTGGGATTGGTCGAACAAGAAATTGTGGAAGAACTCGATGATTCTAACAAAAGGCTCTTTGCCTTTACAATTTGCGAGTGGACGATCTCCGTCGAATTGCAACCGACAGAACGCGTCGCGTCTGCTTGTTCGACGAGCGCACTCGTCTTTCAGCTGCGTTGTAGAACACTTGGTTATTCTCTTGCAAGTACACGAGCAACGAGGCGACGAGTGTTCAGGGACGGTCCGTGATGGCGAGGTCGCGATGACGGCGGCAGAATTCCTCCCACTTGGCCGAACGCATCAGCTCGTCGTGGTTGTCGCACGCGAACTGGACCACGCGAGTGCGCAACTCTGCCTCGTCCTCCCGGTCGATGACCCACTCGAGGACGGGCAGCAGGTTGGCGACCGAGAGATGGGCGGCAATCCACTCGGTGCATTGCTTCTGCAGAAGAAATTAGGTGAAGAGAAGGCCCACACTTTTCTAAACGTGCCTGCAGCAGCTTCAGCCCGTATCGACTGGCGAGCGGCAGAAGGGCGACGGCCATTCGCTCGAATTCCTCCACATCGCCCGTGTACATGAAACGCAGCATTCGCTCAACGGCGTCCGCATCGAAGCCCGCAATCACGACCTCGTTCCGCCGTCCACCGCCCGCCAGCGGGGCGACCTCCGGCCCACCTCACTGGGCGCACGCACCGCCCATCCCGCCGCGACGAGCGGAAAAGAGCGCGCGGCGGGCGGATAGCGCCGACGAACAAGAAAGCGAGGAAGAGCGCGCCCCGCTCGCCGCTTCGGCGCCCGGGCGACCCATCGGACTGCCGGCCGACCGAGCGGGTTGGGGAACAAAAGCGGGCGCCGCCCAACACTGCTGTTCATTCCAAATGAACATATACTAAAATTGGAACAATACAGAGAAGATTAGCGTTGCCCCTGCGCAAGGATGACACGCAAATTCGTGAAGCGTTCCAAATTTTTTGCCGTTTGTGGTCGTACAAGATCTCTCTATTGGTCTTGCAGTTGGACGGCTGTCGAACACCAGTCGAACGGCGGACCAACCAGTACGGCCGTTTTGCCGAATCAAACGCCTTCAAACGGAGAATGGCGAGTCTGGTGTGCTGCAGAAACGATTGCTCGCTTTGGAGTCCCAAGAGCAGCCATCGGCTCTGGCTCGTCTTTCGTCTCGCTCGCCCTTCTGTTGGAAATGTCGGCTACAAAATGGTGTTTATTTCAGAACATGACGAGCAGAACAGAACAACAACAACGACTCAATCGAACTATGACTTGTGGGCAAACTTTAACAAGGCGGCGACGATCTTCGGGTTCTCTTCTTCGAACTTCGGCCATTCCTCCAATTTGGAAAGCGAGGGGTACTTGCTGTGAGCGGCGCGCAGGATCTTCTGTTGGAGTTCAGTGTAGTGGTTCAACTGAAAAGGGGCCGGTGGTGGCTCAACTGGTAGGCGGTCGGACTTCCCGTCGGGTTGGCGCCGCATGCTGGTTCGAATCCCACCGCGCCCCGCTCGCCCACGCGGCTCGGCGACCGCAAGCTTCGGCTGGGTGCAGTAGCCACTCTCGCAGTAGCTCCGGCAACTGCTCCACCGCGGAAACCCGCAGAGTGTGGAACTAAATTCGTCCTAAAAAAAAAAAATTCGTCCAACTGAAAGACCAAACGAAGCCGCTCGAAAAGATTCGCAGTACACAGCGAACATTCGATCGCATCGATGCACAACTCCTGGAAGAAGATGGAAGAATAAATTGATTACAAAGGGTCCCCACGATCAGCGGAGTGATTTCGAAGCAGTCAGCGGCGCGCAGGAGATCCGGGGCGTTCTCTTCCAAGCTCTCCACTTCGCCCGTGTACAAAAAGCGGAGGAGCTGTTCGATTACTTGCGCGTCGAAATTCTGGATGCGCACCAACCCCTCTCGGCTCTCTTTTGTGTCGTTCGTCAACATGGCTTTAAAGCAGGCCGACTGCGACGACAAGACGACCTTGTGGACCTTTAAGACGAGAAGTCGGTGATGCGGTTGGGAAAGGAAACCTCACCTTAAAGACCCGCCGCTTCACGTGCACTTCAAAGTCCGCGAACTCGCCGCTCTCGAACATCCCGGTGAGTTGCTTGCGGAGATGGTCGTCCATCTGCGTTCGCTTTATCGATTCTACGGGACGAATTTTGCAGCAGACCATCAACGGAGAATCCTCCACGAATGGGCGAACAATCGTGCGGCTCTCAAAGTCCGACCAGCCGTACCCGTCGACTTCTTTGAAGCAACGATCCCATTCTGAACGAAATGAGGTTATCGAAGCAAAGCTGCTATGGGCTTACCTTTTGGCCGAGTCCGGTGACCGTGCCTGTCTTCCAACCAAATTTGAAACCAAACGCGGACCGACGGCCGACCGTTCAGATCGCTGACGTGCAGGTAAATCGCAGAGTAATCGGCGTTATCCGCGTGGCTACTCTGCGGGTAAATGCGCAATCGGAACTTGACGCCGTCTAGACCCTTGATTTGGATCTCGTTGCTTTCAATGCCCATCCCGGTCGGCGTCGAATCAAAACGCTCCGTGAAGTCGGCGATCTCCCAACGGACCTTCGTCTCGTCTGACATCGTTGAGCGTCCTGAAAACACGAAAATTTTCGCAGAACTACGAGTAAACAAAGACACGCAGCCCAATGCGCGTAGCAAACCGGCAGAAAACAACGCCGATCGATCGAAATGCCGACCGACCGGCTTGTTGGACGCCGAGTTCAACCCACGCCGCCCCGCCAGCGACGACGAGCGGCTGCTGTTTGTGAGCACACGTGAAAGCAGCGACTTTCGACCTTGTTGGCTTCCCGTTGGGAGAAGGTCGAACTGGTGGAGTCTCCGGCGAGTAGCGCGGTGTGAACCAAAAAGTCGTTGGATAACCGCGAGGCAATCGGCTCGCACTTGCATTTTTTCGTCTTCTTGATTTACGTGGCTATTCACTACTTTTCCGCGTTATGAATTGGGCACAGACCGAAGCAAACGGACAATCAAGACGTTTAGCGGTCACGAGTCGAGCGAGATCGTACGCTTTCAAATCGACAACGGTAGAGCAAGTCGAACCCTCATGTTCGTCGACTTTGTGTAATTCTCATCGAAGTGGGATCTCATGTGATGGTTGGGCGAACGGACGAAAAGAGAGGCGATTTTGCACTCCAAGGCTGTGAATTCTCATCGTGGATGTCGCCCGCCTTCGAGCAACTGCTTTATGAAGTTCCAGCCGATTGTTTGCTTTCGTTAACGCAATGAGCGCTTGGGTGCGCATCTTTCATTGCAGATTAAACTGCAGTCCCGGCCCGTTTCTTTTCTTCCACGTTGACGAGATCGAAACAACCGCGTGTGAGCGGCAATCTTTCGCAGGTGCAACCACCGAATGGGCCCTTGAACGCGTGCTTCTCACCGACGGCGAAAACGCTCGCTCGATCAGATTTCGGCAGGGTAGGCGGAAATGAAAGCGAAACGAACACATTCCTCATTGGAGTGCCCGCAGCTTCGATCGAACACTCCGTTTTCGTCGTGAACACGCCCCGAATTCGATAGAGAGCGTACAGCAGTGGGAAGAACTCGCGGCATTCGTCGAGTAAAAGAAGGCGACACGCAGTCGAAGCTTGAAGATCGACTGGCCGTTTCCTTTCTTCTTGCCTTCCGCAAAGACCAAACGCTCACATTTCAACGTTTATTCGGTTCCTAATTGCACACACAGAAGACAGAAGGGAAGATGGCGGCACTCCTCGCCCGTGGCCGCTCGATCGGTCGGCTCATTGTTGCTGCTGCAGCGGGGCCAGCTGCTCGTACTGGGGATTCGCTTCGGGGCGCGGCATCATGACCGGGACGCCGGCGGCGGGGTTGGGGTTGAGCGGCCCGAGCACCGGGTTGTTGGCGATCACGGGAATCGGCTGGGGGCCGCCGGGCGACTGGCTGGCGAGCTAGACGGTGGGCGCGGGCGCGGCGGCGGGCGCGGGAGCCGCCGGAGCCGATTGGGGCGTCTTCCCATCGTCCGCCGTCTTGTCGCCGCCCGTCTTCTCCGGCGCGTTGGCGGTGGGCGCTTGCGGGGGTCCGGCGAAGGGCGCCTGTCCTTGAGCCGTGATGCGCGTGATGCCCGACGTTTCGTCCTTCTTCGGGGCGGCGCTTTTCGACCGTTGGGTGCGGCGGCGCGCGGCGGCCCGCTTCGCCGCCTCCTTCTTCTTCTTTTGGACCACGAAGAGGACGACGCCGCCGGCGATGCCGCCGCCCACGAGCAGGAGGAGCGCACTGAAAGCAGGAGAGGAAAGAGTAAGGGGATGAGAAGTGGAGAGAACTCACACGGCCCCGATGATCACCCAAGTCCAGGGGAAGCCAGCGCCCGCCCCTTTCTCCTCCGTGTCGTCGTTCTTGAGAGTGGCCTCCTGCAAACGAAGAGTGTGGAGTGGAAAGTGGGCGGGGACTCACAAATTCGATCGAAAAACCGTTGGCAGCGATCGTCAAGTCGATGGAGAAAAGGGCGATCGAGTACTTGTTGCCCGCCGTCTTCTCGAACGTCAACGAGCAGGCCGAAGGCGGGGTGTAGTCCTTGAAGGTGATGCCGGTCGATGTGGCTTGGGCGTCAATGACAAACGGAACGCCCATTTCTTAAGGAAAGGATGAGCAACAAAAAGGGGTATGGAACTTACGTTGACCTTCGGGCTGAAATCCAGGCTTGTTGCCTGGTATCGCCGAGTACGCAACGTCCCCCTTCAAAGTGCATTGATTCACCACAATGGTCGCCCTGAAAATATATTTTATCTACAGCAGGCACTCTCTCCATGCACTTATTGGTTTGTTGCAAAAGTTCGTGGACACTTCCGCTGGCCTGGCGCGAAAGTACTCGCCCTAGTGAGCAGAATTTCTCGGCCGGAGTTCGAAGGTCTTCTACGTCTTTTCGCGAATTGCGACTGGTTTTTGGCGTGGATTTCCTGTTTTTTTTCTTGCGGAAACATCTGCCAGGTGTTGGTGTTGTTATGCTGGCGAGTTGCGACAAAACAAACTAAACGGCAGCAAATCGCGGCAAAATCCGCGAGCGGCCGCGAGGAAACCCAGCGGGGAAATTCCGTCCATTCGGGCGAGTACTTTCGTGCCAGGCCGGCTGAAGTGTCCACGAACTTTTGCAACAAACCAATACGAGCTAAGTTTGTTCCCCTGACTCGTGTCGTAGTTCATCTTGAACTTGAGCGCGTCGCCCTTGAAGTAGAGCGTCGCGTTGGCCGTCTTGCACGCATTGGTTCCCTTGTACGTCCTGCAATCACCGGCAAGGTGAGTGTTCGGCGAGAAGGAAGGGGAGGACTCACACTTTGCCTTCGGTCGTCTCCGCGAAGCAGCCGTCGTCGGCGAGGAGCAGCGGGGCGGTCGACGAGACGAGCGGGGCGACGAGGAGGGCGGCCGCGACGAGCAGGAGGATCGACGGGCGCATCGCGGAACGGCCGGTCGGTTCGGTCGGCATCGAAGCGGAGAAGAGTGGGCGGAAGGGAGAGCGAGAGCGGGAGGAGGAGGAGACGTCCGCACGAGTGGGTGGCAGCTCGAGCGAGTGGCGCCGGCGGGCGATCGGGCGGCCGAAATCGACCGAAAGTTTGCATGAGAGAAACGTCCCGAAGCTCGGTGCAAATCCGGGTGGAAACGAGCAGTTTGATTGGCCGAATGAGTGGGCTATCTTCTTTCGGTTGTCTCGCATTTCGCTGGTGTCGGTTGTTCCGAGCGGTCGAGACTGTCCACCACTTGCTTCTGCTTCCTCTTTTGGCTGATGTCAGAGCAGTTCTTCCTACTGCCGCTTGTTTCGGCGCCCTCTTCTTTCTGCTATTAGAAGAAAACAAGTGTGCTTCGAGCACGAACGAACGCGTGGGCGTTCAATTCCTCTCCCCCCCGCAGAATGTTGGCTGCTGTTGACGACCCACACGAACGTCGTTGCGGGCCGCCGGACGAACGTCGGGGGCGAGGCTCATGAAAATTCAATCGTTCGCACGTCTTCGGCCGCCCACGACCCTCCGGCCTCGTCGCAAAGTGGATCGTTCGGGGGGACAAAAACCCGGCCGAATTGATTCGATTTGGGTCTTCGGGTCGAACGAACGACTCCCTCGACTGCTTTGGAAGCCGTTGGGTTCATTCGATCCTTCCGCCCTTCGTTCACTGCATTGCTCGCTCCCTCGAACGGATGTACTCGGTGGAGTTCACGTGCAACGAGCGCTTCTTCGCGCACCTGCAGGCGCCCCGCCCAAAGGCCGCCGCGTGCGTCGGCCGCTTCGTTCTGCACTTCGGGGCGGCGGATCGACCGCCGGCTTCCGTCGGCCGGCTCGCCGCCCACCGCGACCAACTAGGCGGCGTTTCGGCGACGTCCGGCGCTCGCTTTCGCCTCTTCGACTCGCAACTCCGCGAGACGTGCGTCTTCTTGGACCTCCAGCTGGGCGCGCGGGATTTCGAGCGGGAGTTCGGCGATGAGATCGACGGACGAGAGGCGAAACGAATGGATTTGCTGCTCCACTACCTCCGGTTGGCCGCCAAGCCGGGTGAGTTCGAGAGAAGCGGATAGGATCGAAGAAGGAGCTGAATCACTCGCTGCTCACTTCCATTCTTCCTTCTCTGCAATTCGTTGCGAGCGGAGGAGCGGGGTGAATCGAAGAAGGACTTTTGAACGCTCGCTGACCATCTTCTCCTTCTTCCTCCCCTCCTACTCGACGGATTGCAGGCACCCCGCTCCGCTCAGCCGTCTGCAACGCGGACTTCGTCCTGTGGCGCGACTCGGCGGTCCAAATCGCCGCCGCGCCCTACGAAGCGGCCGACGGCTTTCGGTTCGTGTGTGCGCGACGCGCGGGCGTCAACTTCGTGCGGCCGCTCCCGCCGGACGGCCGGCCGCAGCGGAAGGCGGCCGGCCAACGCGAGAAGACGGCTGCCGACGAGTTCATGGCCCGGAAGTTCCGGCAGTACCTGTGCGTCGACTCCAAATCCGTGGGTTCAATCAGTCGACTGCTCACCTCGTCGTTCAGAACATCCGCGTACCGGACGCCTCCGCTCCGCTCTCGCTGACCGACGACCACTGCGGCGTGTTCACGTGGACGTTGGGCAAAAGCGGCGGCTCGTCCTTCAAGCTCCTCATCGCGAGTGTCGTCGATTGCGTTGACAAACGTAAGCCATGGGGAAGATGGGAGTGAGAAGTGGTGGTTGCTGTGAATCGGAAGCAGCAAGCTCTCGATCGATTAAAGAGCGGGCTCTTCTACCTTCTCTATGCTCTCCCTTTAGGAAACAACCCAGTGGAGTTGGCGACACACCCACGTTCCCGCTGCAACGGTCGCTTCTGGCAGCAACGTCAAATGCACTGGTTTCTGGAGCGGCTGTTCGTCGGCGCGAAGCGGTCGGTCGTCGGGCTGCACGAGAGCGACCACGTGGTCACGCGGCTGGTCGACCTGAAGGCGGACACTCGCGGATTCCAGCCGGACGGATGGGATTTGGGCGTGTGCCTCAATTTCATGCACTCCTTCCTTCGGCGGGTGAGTCCTTGTGCTGTTGGCTGGATGAAAACTTGTTGCTTCTGTCCTCTATCGCTCCTTACCGTTCACCCAACTCGGGCATCCAACGAACGGTTCTTCCTTTCTTCTTGAACTCGACTCTTTCGTCTACCCGCTCCTTCCAACCGATCAAACGCCTTCAATCGACTTGCTTTCAGCTGGACGCCGCGATGAGCCGGGCGCCGGACGAGACGATTTTCGTGGCCGAGCGGGCGCCCGACCAGAAGACGTGTTCCGTGCGGCCGGCGGTCCGCATCGCCGAACTCCAGCGGCCCTTCTTCGATCCCGTCTTCCTCCGCACATTCACGCACTAGCCGCCGAGGATTCGCAGCAGTCTTTGCTCAATAAACTCGAGACTACTTCGACCACTGCGCGTTCACAAATCAAGCCTCTCCTACTAAAAAAGCAGCAGTCGAAGCAAACCTCTTCGAGGAGACGCACTCAAAGCAGAGAGCATGAAGAACGCGAGAACTCGCCGCCCACCTTCCGCCTTGCCCCGCCGAGGGGCGGCGGCCGCAGTTTGCGAACGCCCGGCAGCGAGCGAGCCGACGGCGTTCGGTCGGGACGCCTCGAAATCGGCCGCTCTCTCCGCACTCCCGCCCGCTTTCCTTGTTGTTTTTGCCGTCGATTAGCGTCGTTTAGTTTCGAGGTTTGTCTCGAATTAGAGCAGAAACCCGCCGCTAACTACCGATCGGACTAATCCCGGTGCAATTCGCAGAAATCGGGTGGATTTTCGTTGATTTTTGTTTTCTGTGTTGAGTGAGTGACTAATTCGTCTAAATCAACTGTTAGTTGCTTTTAATTTGTGTCTAAACCGACTAGAGCGCGGCTAACTCGTCGCTAACCTCGGTGAGAACGAAATGAAACGAAATTTGAAGAAGGTGAGCGGTTCAGATCGTGAATTTCCTCGTGTTTCTCCCACCAATCCCTCAAATTCAACGCGATTGATTGCAGATGATCGACGTCGCGATGAACGGCAGCCCGATGGACGGCGTGCAGGACGCGGAGCCGGCGGACACGTTCGACTACGCGAAAATCGACGCGACCTTCCGCAAATACGCGAATCGTTCGTCCACTCCCTCCTTTCTCCTCCATCCCCTCATCCTCTCGATTGCAGTGAAAGAAGACCGCTCGTTGTGCGAAGTGAGCGACCGGATGGGCCCGAACGGCGTCATGAAGTTCCTCTCCGACCTCGGCATCGACCCGGCCAGCCTGTCGGCGTTGATTCTCGCGTGGAAGTTCGAAGCCGAAACGCAGTGCGAGTTCGCGTTGGCCGAATTCCGCAAGGGATTCCGCAAGTTCGGGTTCGTTCCCCCCTTGCATCCATCCACTCAATCCTCGTTGCAGCGTGTCGACGGTGCCGCAGCTGAAGCGCAAACTGCCGGCGGTCGTGGAGGAGGCGCTGAACAACAAGACGGAGTTCGAGTCGCTCTACCGCTTCACGTTCGAGTACGCTCGGCCGGCGTCGTCGAAGACGCTCGACCTACAGACCGCCTCGGATGCAAGTTCCTTCTTTCCCCTTCCATCTATCCCGTTTGCTTGCAGTACTGGCGTCTGGTGTTGAGTCGAATGGCCGACCACCGGATCTACCACTGGATCATGTTCCTTACGGAGCGCAGTGTGGCCGCCATCTCGCAGGACACGTGGAACATGTTCCTCCACTTCCTCTGGCAGAACAACCCCCAACTCACGAACTACGACCTCGACTACGGCTGCTGGCCGGTGCTGATGGACGACTTCGTGGAGAACCTCCGCCTCGTCCACAAGGACGACTACCCGACGCCCGACTCGAACTGACCGCCCTCCAGTCGATCCTCTCCCTCTTCTCCCACTAATCTACGGTGTATTTCTTTCGTCCGTCCGTCTCCGCTGTCATTTTCGACCACTCACTCGCACAAAAGCCTTTCTTTTTCGTGGGTACGAACCGGGGCAAACCACCTTCTTTGTTTTTCTTGTTGTTGTTGTTTCTAAGGCCGACTTCTGCTTCGTTTTGTCGTCGCAATGAACGGGAGCAATAAACTCGAAGAAACCAGCCAGAGAGCGCGAGTTGAACGTGAGGGCGGAGAGGAATCGCTGCACGAGCTTCTTGATCAATTGAATCGTTGAAATGCGCGTTGGAGTCAAGGGGCAATTGCTCCGAATTGCCTTTTGGGAGTGCGATCCGATCGCCCAGGTGTCCAAACACTCGCTCGCTCGCCTTGCAATGAAAGAATTTCCAATTGGTGACTCCCAGAATTCATGCACTTGGATTGCCATCAAACAGAAACGGTTCGAGGGATTGCAAGGTCACGAGTTCAACGGATGGAGCAGCGCCTTCGGCTCGTGTATGGTCGACCGTTCGTCCCCGTGCGGTTGCTCCGAATGCCCCCGAATCGGTGGACAAACAACGCTGCTCCGCGTTTCGTTGCAAATTGGTGGATCGGTGGATAAAAGCCGGAGATGTGTGGCCACCCGATTTAATCCCTCTGTCGATCCCCTCCAATTTGAAGTGATGAACCGCCTGCTCGTCCTCTCGCTCTGCTTCCTGTTGCTCGTGCACTTGGCGGCCGCCGAGTGCCCGGCCGACACCTTCAGTGCGGGGCGCCGTTGCCGAACGAACGCCGACTGCGGGCGGGGCTCGTGCCTGAACGGCGACTGCTGCGACACCCGCTCGATGTTCGACCTGTGCCGCGACTACCAGGGCGACGACCTTCGGGACTGCTACATGCACTACGCGCTCATGGGATGAGGAGGATCTAGTGGGATGGTCGATGAAACGCTCGAAATAAACTCCTTTCCGCTGTCATTCGACTCCTTTCCGCTGTCATTCGACTCCTTTTTGTTGCGAAAAGAGCCTGAAGCAAACGAGTATGCACGTGAGCGAAAGAAAGTCCGTGCTCCAGCATTCAAACGACCGAAAGCAAGACTGTAGTCTTCTCGCTTTCCAGCTCTTTCAACACGTGCACGTGGGAGCGGATAAAAATCTTTTATTTCTGACCGTTTTGCCCACGTCGACGGGGCCAACTACCTGCTTGGATTCAAATTAGGACGATAGAAAGAAGGGGCGGAGGGATTGTTGGCGGAAACACACGGAAAACAGGAAGGAGAGGATTGTACGTGAACCTAAGCGACAAAGAGGAGGAGGACGGAAGGATCTCCAATACGAGCTCAAGCGAACTCCTTCATGAACTTCGAGTGGAACCGCTTGAAGCGCTCGAGCATCTCGCGCGTGACGTCCGGCTGCGGCAGGATGGTCGTGCGGAAGTGGTGGGTGCCCTCGCGTTGGCCGAAGCCCGAGCCGGGCACCACGCACACGCCCGTCTCCTCAAGGAAGCGCCGCACGTAGAAGAAATCGGGGGCGACGCCTTCGGCCTGCAGAATCGACGGAAATCAACGGAACGAAGAGGAAACGGCAAACCTTTGCCTTCTCGATGGCCTTGGGCGGCAGCTGGATGGACGGGAACGCGTACATGGCGCCCGCCACCGGATTGCACGTGACGCCTTCGATTGAGTTGTAGGCCTGAATGAACGGAAGGTGAGTGGGGGATGAATGAATTGTTTTCATCGTTCTTTCAACCGAAATTCTCGCAAGTTCCATGCTCCAAAGCTTCTCGGTAGAATACAACTCAAACCAACAGCGCCCGCCCATCTATTCTTCCGTTTTACCCCACCAATTCGCCCCGAACCTCCTCGAACTCACTTCGGAGACCATCTCGGCGCGCTCCTTCAAGGACTTGAGGACGGCCGCCTTCTCCTCGGCCCACTGCTCGTAGGAGGGGTCGCCCTCCTTCGGCGGATTCACCACGCAGTCCATGACGGCCTGGCCGAGGACCGTCGAGCAGAGCTTCGCGGAGATCATCTTCTTGAACTCCACGTACACTTTGGGGTCGAGGTTCACGAACTCCACGTAGCCGCCGCGCATTCCGCACTCGCCCATGTAGCCCTTCGACACCGAGTAGAAGGACGCTAACTCCACACTGAAATCAACGAAATGAATCGAAAGAATTGAGCCAAAAGGGGGAACCTCGAAGTGTAGGGCTCGCCCAACTCCACGAGGACCTTCTTGAACGAGTGGAACGCGGCGCCTTGCGCGTAGACGTTCTCTTGGTACACCTGCAAGAAAAGAAGGATTAAAAGCAAAAGATCCTTGTGGGAACCTCGTCGGCGAACACGAACAGTCGGTGTTTGTGGGCGAACTTGAGGATCTCCTGGATGTTCTCCTTGGACAACACCTGCCCGGTGGGATTGCCCGGGTTGATCACGACCAACGCCTTCAGGTCGAACGATTCCTTCGCTTCGGCCAGCGAGCGCTCCAACTCCTTCGGGTCCAGCGCCCAGCCGTTGGCCTCGTCCAGGTAGTAGCCGACCTTCAAGCGAATGAAGGAGGAAGTAGAGGGTGCACTCACTTGTCCCAGGTTGAACTCCTCGATGGAGGCCGAGTAGAGCGGGTACTGCGGGATGGGGATCATGATGCCGGCCTTGCGCTGGCCGGCGCCCGCCTTGTTGATGAACAGTTTGAGCACGTTCTACAAGCAAAGAAAGGAGTGAATGAAAGGAGTGGAGGACGTACCCGAATGGACTCCGAGGCGCCGCCCGAAAGAATGATGTCCTCCGGGTTGGCGTCGATGCCGCCGTCGCGCTGCCGGATGAACTCGGCCACGTGCTTGCGGATCACGTCCACGCCCGTCGACTGGCTGTAGGAACCTGCAAACAACCGAAAGAAATCAAACAAAAAGAATTCCAGCGCTCACCGGCCGACTTCCCGCCGCATCCGTCGAGGATCACGCGCGCGTGCTCCTTGACGTCCGCCGGCATGTCGGCGCTCTCCAACAAGTGGGGCAGCGAGACGCACGCCAACACCTGCCGAATGAACGTGATCGGCCGTTGGCCCATGGCGTGCGCGTCGCCGATGTTCGCCTTGATCACGTTCTTGAACGTGTAATTCGAGGCGTTCTGAAATTCGTGGATTGAACGACGAAGTTCGGAAATAAACGAAGAAGTTCGGGGATAAACGACAATATTAAGCAGGGAGCGAACCTTCAGGAGGTCCTTCTCGATGTCCACGGCGCGGATGACGATCGGGCCGCGCACCGCGTACTCCATCGTCTTCACGTTCGGGTTGATGTTCTCGTACGTGAGGACCTTCGAGCCGCTGCTGCTGCTGCCGGTGGTCGAAGACATCCTGGCGCTTTGGTGGGCGACGGGCGGAAGGCGGCGGCCGGAGGGAGCGGCGGAGTGATTCGAGGCGGTCGGCGTGGGACGAAGAGCCGCTTTTCCAACCAGACGCGACCAGCCAACGTGCATACTGGAACAAAGAAAGAATGAGACGATTGGGAGCGAAAGGAGGTCGGAATCATGGGGAAAACGAGTGATTCGAAGCGGAACGGTTGAGTTTCGCAGCAAAGAGGGGGTCGCGTGAATTTTGATCTTTTTCGAGCGATTTGGCCGGCAAAAAAGGTGATCGCTACTTCTCTTTAGTCTTTCACGTTGCGGACTCAATCAGCTGACTGCTAGAACCCCAAAGAAAGCGAATAACCGTTGAAAATCGTGCATCCAGTCAAAAATCTGCTCCGAAATCAATCTTGCCTAATTTTGAGCAAAATTCGAGGTGAATCTAACGAATTTGGGCCCGAAACCTTCAGTGTTCGCTCTGCAACGAACTGCGAGCAACGAACGACCGTTTACTCGCCGGATTTACTCCAAGTCAAAAATTTAGAGCGTTTTGCGGCCAAACGAGCGAAAAAGCGAGCGGCGATTTGCGCCCAAGAAAGCGAGCGGTCGGGCGCGTGCTTTCGCTCCGCCGCTTCCACTCGGCCGGCCGCGGCCGCTCGATTTTCGCCGAACACGTGGGCAACAAGCGGTTTGGTCGTTCCGCTTCGGCGTCTCGCCTAATCCACTTGGTCCATCGCTTCGGTTAATTGGCTTTAGTTTATGGAAAGCGAGTGTTGTGAGAGGCAGGAAGAGAATGCGAACATTCGATTGACAAAAAGAACCAAACAGTCGAGGGGAAAGTGCGAAGAGATCGCTTTCCTCCGTAAAAAGCGACCGCCGATCGAACGGAAGCGGCGACGGAAAGTTGCGCCCTGTCTTGCTGGAGATTTTTATCAACCGGCGAACGGTTTGCGGACCAAAAGCAGTCGTTGAATAGGTGGGAGAGGATGGCTGAACGAAGACGAGCACTTACCAACGGTAAACGAAAGTACGGGGCTGCAGCGAACGACACTTGCGGCTTCTGCCAAATGCACTGAAACCAAATAACAAATGAACCGTTCGCGTCACGGACACGATCAAAGGCGATTAAAGGCACTCGTCATACACTCTACTGCATTGATCGTCAGCCACGAACACGCTCGTTCATCCCCGCAAACCACCCAAAACCTCAAAAAGCTCCACTTCTCACTGCTCGTCCCGTTTTTTGACCCCGGCTTCCTTCCGTTTTCCTCCACTCTCCGGAGTGATCGGGCGGCAGGAGGCAAAAGAAAGCGGTTCAGACGTGTGGAGGAAAAACAGGCGGCGAGCAAAAAACTACGTCCAGCGGGTGCTCCTTGCTCTTTAGAGCGGAACGGAAGCTCGCCGTTTGATTAGAAACGCTTGTACGGATTAGACGATAGATTTAAACCGAGTATAACCCCAAGAAGTATTGAATCGGTCGCAATGTTGTACTGCTGCTCTTCGTTCTTGTTCATGAACGAAAGAAATTTGTCTACTGGAAGAAAGAAGGCCTGATAAAAAGTCCCTTTGTTTCTCAACGACAATTCTTCTCCCATCCATGCTCGCACAAGTCCAAAGACCAAGGATTCACGCGTGTTTACGCAGCGCACATCCACTGGACCAAACGACAATCGCTGGAGTCAAGCACGACAAACACGAGAGAGCAAGCGGATCGAAAGCGACAGAGCGGAAGTGGCGGGAATCATCGAAGCAATCCCTTCCATCAACAAACAACCGCTCTTTCCAGTAAGAGCAAGCAAAGCAGCACGAACCGATGGGGAGCGAAGTGGAGAGAGCGGCGAGAAGTGGAGGCCGAAGAACACTCGTGAACGACGGACGACCAAAAGTTCGCTCCGAGCGGGAATTTTCGCAAAGTTCGCCGCAAAAAGCCCACGAGAACACGTGATTCCCGCACGTTCCGCTCGCCGCATTCGTTCCGGGAAGTCAAGGGAATTAAAAAGAGGAAGAGCGAGAGGTCGTAGTCACAAACTCCTATTGCGGCATTTGAATCGGCGATGAAAAATAGAGATGAGGGGTTCAAGACTCTGCTGGTGCTTCTACTCGCAGCACTAAAACTTCATGATGTTAGAGAAGAGAGACAAGAAGTTGGAAGCTGATTATTTGCATTCAAAAGCCGTTAACGAACGGAAAAACTAGCAAAAAAGCTTATGTTTCCGACACGACAAACGAAACCTCTCGCCGGCCGTCAATAAAACGCGCACCGCATTCCACTTGCTTTTGGCATTCAGTGGACGTTCTTTGTCTTATTTGTTCGTTTTTCACTCGCTTTCCGTCCACTCGCCTCTTCCACGCGCTCCTTTTACGCCCTCATTGCTCTCCGTTCCACTCGCCCTTTCCTCGTTCCAAAAAGCTTCTGTTTATTGCTGTAAGCCATAAGGCAATACAAAACCGAACGCAAGCTAACAGAACGGATGGAAATCCCTCGGTTTAGCGGTGCTTCGGCTGGGGAGTGCCCAGCGAGACGCCTCCGTCGACCACGTACGTCGAGCCGGTCACGTAGCTCGCCTGCTCCGAAGCGACGAAGGCGATCACTTCGGCGACCTCCTTGGACGAGGCGAATCGATGGACGGGGATCACGTTGTCGGCGTAGTACTGAACACAAACGATCAGCATTGAAATCTCTCTGCTTTCCAACGAACCTTGAACATCTGCTCGAGCTGCTCCTGCCTCATCCCCGAAGTGTGCATGAAGTTCGTATCCGTGGCTCCGGGCCTGCACGAACAGCAAGAGATGAGAGAGACGAGCAGAGTGGACTTACGAAACGGTGTTAATGCGCACGCCCTCGGCGGCCATCTTGATCGCCAGGTTGCGCGTGTAGTGGTCCAGGGCGGCCTTCAGGATCACGTACGGCATGTTCTCCGTGAACACCTTCTGCGCGCCCACCGACGAGACGTTCACGACCTCCAAAGGGAAGAAGCATTGAGGGTTTGAACGAAAGAAACGAACGTTTCCTTTGGTCTTCTGCAGATGCGGGAGGGCGCGGTCGGTGAGGTCGTAGACGGCGCGGAGGTTCGTTTGGAACAGGTAGTCGAGGTTGTCCACCGAGTTGGGCACGAGGCCGGGCTTCTGCGAGCAGGCGGCGTTGTTCCTGCCAGCAACCAGTTGGATCCCTTTGATTCCTTTGAGTCGAAAGCCTACACGAGGATATCGAGTTTGCCGAACTTCTTGATCGTCTCGTCGATCAACTGCTTGCGCGTTTCCTCCTGCTCGATCGATCCGCGAACCACGAGTACGCGCGAATCGCCCACTCCCGCTTGCTTCAGGACTTCCAGCGTGTTCTGCAAGAAGAGGAGTGAGTGGACGGTGGACAGCTTCGGAACCTTCAACCGCTCCTCGTTCTGCCCGTGAATCACCACAGAGGCGCCCTTCGAAGCGAACAGTTCGGCGGCCGCTTGCCCGATGCCGGAGCTGCTTCCTGAACGAAACGAACGGCGAGTTCCCTCATCTCTGGTCGGCTGCTTACCGGTGACGATCACGACCTTTCCCTCGAAGGAGAACATCTTCGTTTCGTTTGCTGGAGCGGGGGATTCCGAGTGAGTGGAAGCGAGTGGAGAACTGGCGCTTCACTCCCGCCCCTCGCCCGCTTAAATACGCGCCCCGCTCGGCCCGCCGATTCTCCGCTCGTTTCGTTTCGATTCGCCCCTCCGTTCGCCGGCCGCCCGGCAAGCGGACGAATAGAGAGCGCTTTTTGGTCGCCGCCTTTCGACTCTCCGCCTCGACTTTCAAACTACGCGCCGGCGAGCACAAACCACACGCCGAGGGCTGCAGTTGAACCCGCCACTTTGCCCCGCATTGTCACTTCCTCCTTCTTTGGGCGACTATCGGCGAGTGCGAACAAAAGCCGCTGGAGTTCGCTTCACAACAAGCGGACTCTTCCGTCTTCTATGCAACCTTCAGGTCACTAAGCAATCGATTTAATTAACAACAAACAACGAAACGGTCAACAATCAACAAGAAATCCAACGAATTTCGAAACAATCGGGAAAGACTAGTGGATTCACGAGAAACAACGAGTAATCACGATCGAAAGAAAAGGAAGTGGAAGAAATGCCCCGCATCAAACAAGAAATTCAATCGAAAAGGAGTGATCGAAGGTCAACATCCCGTTTGGTCCACGAGAATTTCGCCGCTCCACGCTCCGTTCAACGACGCCCAAACGAAAGACGATCACCGGTCGATCTGAAGCCAAACGGAACGAATGAGATGGACGGACGGAATGAACGGGAAGTTCACCGGAAGTTCCATGCGCTCAATCGTCGGAGTCGCTGCTGCTGCGCGAATGTCGGCGCGGCCTGTGCGGAGCGAAGCCGACCGAGCGGGCGCGGCTCATCAGCCGCGAGTGGTCGGGCGAACCGCCGGCGGAGGGCCGCAGGACGCGCAGCTCACGCCGCAGCGCATTGCGCTCGTCGCAGTAGCGAGCGGCATCGCGGCGGTAGTGATCGGCACGCCGCTGCTCGCGGTCCAGCTCGTTCGTCCGCTTGGCGAGTCGCTTCTTGAGATCCTGGAGGGCCTCCTCGACGGCCTCCTGGACGCACTGCTTCACGGCGCTCTCGTCCTTGTGCGCGCCGTTGGCCAGCTCGCGGTTGTGCGCGCGCAGCTGCTCGGTTTCTGCAAACAAGTCGGTAGATGAACGAAAGGAAGGAAAGAAAGAACGAACCTTTCCGCTGCGCGAAGAACTTCTGCTGCAGCGCCCAGTAGTGTCGTCGCAGTTCGCCGGCCTTCTGCTCGTTCTCCGTGATCAGGTCGCGCAACTTCACGCACTCGAGGCAGCCGGCCGAGCCGCCGGCCGAGGCGACGGTCGTCGTGTCCGCTTCGGGCGCGCTCCCGTTCGACGAATGGCGGCGGAGCGCTTCGTATGCGTGCTGCCAGCGGTCGCGCTCCTCCTCGGCGCGCAGCTTCGCGGCCTCCAGGGCGGCGAACGTCTGCTGCCATTCGGCCGTTCGCTCGTGTACCTGCCGCTCGAGATTCGTGAGCGCCTGGAAGCAGCGGGTTGAGCGACGAATCGGATGAAATAAGCAAGGAATTGGAGGAAGAACCAAACGAATGGAACGAAGTAGTTGAACTCACCGAATGCTTCTCTTCGACCAACTGCCGGCAGTGCTGCTCCGCGGCCTCCGACCGGTCGATGAGGACGTCCAGTTGGGTGCGCAGGTCCGCGTTCTCGTCGAGCAGCTCGTCGGCCGTCGGCAGCGAGGGCGGGAGCAAGGGCGGGAGCGGCGGCGACGGCCGTGGGCGGAGCGCCGCGAAGGCGCCCGAAATCGGGCCGATCGGATCGTCGCGTTTGGCGCGCCACGAGGGCGGCGAGTGGCCGAAATTCATCAGTGGTGGGCGGCGAGCTAAACGGCGGGATGAAAGCAGGCGGAACGGAACGAACAAAAGGTCGGCAATTCGCGCGACCCGAACGAAGGAATTCGGCAGGTGATAATTTCGAGCATCCGCTCGTGCCGATCAACAAGAAGCCGTCGAGAAACACGCGCAAACGAGACAACAATCAAGCGGGATCAAGGGAGATCCAAACGATCGGAAAGAAGCAAACGGAACAAAAGGGCGGCGGCTCGATTGTTGCCGCAAAAAGGACGGCAATTTGCGACGCCCGCCGCTCGTCCGGTTGAGTCGGACGGTTCCGTCGGCGGGATCTCGAGCGGGCGGGAAAACGCCGCCGACCGAAGCGAAGCGGCGAGATGAGCGGGAGTCGCCCGACTGCCGTCGTCTACGGAATTCGAGAACGCGAGTGGACGATCGACCGATCGCATGCAAGCGAATGTTTCGGAAGGCCGCAAGCCAGACGATCGGGCCGACCGACCGCCCGACCGCAACGAGCGGCCGGCCGTGCGGCAGACGGGCGAACAGAAAGCGGCGCCTAATTGAGGCAAGCGGCGAGAAACGCGGCGTCCAGCCGCAAAAACACTCACGATCGGGGCAACAAGGCGAGTCGTGTAAATGAGTGCGGGAGAGCGGGTCCAAATGACGTCAGGCCGTCCGCCGCGTGAAACGAGCAGACGGCCGGCGTTCCGATCGTTTTTACCGGTTCGCGAGTTGGCTATCAATCGAGACGAACGGCACGCAATCTACTCGAGGAAAGACCTACGGGTGGGCGAATAGTCTACGCGACAAGTCGGGAATCCGAAGATATCCGCTCGGTCGTCGTTCGCAATCAACTGTTCATTTTGACGACCACTTCCCTTCGATCCTCGCAACGCGTCCACGTGCAACTTCCTCGAAACCAACAGCGAACGGCGGCCCGAACAAAATGGACGGCGAAAGGATGCGCAATCGGTGAGCACGTCTCCCGATTGCCTCCCTCGGCGCCAAACGACCGCAAATGTCGGGCGTCTTGCGGCCGTCTGACCGTCCAGGTGCCCTCTTTTTTGTGCCTTCCCTCCTGCACTCATTCATTTTTTCAATCCTTCCAAATCGAATAGACAGACGATTTATTTCGATGGAACACACGTGCACGTACTGGATATTTGAAGGTGGGGAATTCGAGGGTGGAGGATTAGAAATCGGGGGGCCAAACGATCGGAACAGACGAAAGGGGGCGGGAATAAATACGAGGAATATTCGACGGATAACTGCGGGAACCAATCGGCTGATCGATCGATCGATCGATCGGTCGCGCGGCTTACGAGCCGAACTCCTTGTCGAAGAGGTACTCGCCGAGTCCCTTGCCGGCCGTCTTCAGCTGCGTGATGTACTTGCCGATCTCCTCGATCGATTCCACCTGCTCCTTCAGGTACTCGCCTTCCAGAAAGTCGCAGAACTGAAAGCAGACGAATGAAACAAAGCGAGGAAGAAGCGGACGAACCTGAGCGTCGTTCGAGCGCGCCGCCACGTCGTGCAGCTCCAGCAGCGACTTGTTGTTGTACTTCTCCAGCGCGAGGGCCGACTGGAAGGCCTCCAGCGGCGAGCCCCACTCGTCCTTCTCCGGCTTCTCGATGGGCTGCAAGCGGGCGGGCGTTAATGAATGTTGGAGTCAGTGGAAAGCGGTAGGATTCAAAGGAAAGAACAAGAGGAAGGATTGGGTGTATCCCCCGCTCGTCCCCGCCAATCCCCTCCAACCCGCTCCCTCCAAGCAACTCGAACGAACCTGCAGAGTGAGGCGACCGCCGCGAGTGTTCTGGTACTTCCTGCAATCCATCAGCGATCACTCCAACCGAATTCGAAGCGGGAGAACTCACATGAACTTCATCGCGTGTCCGCGCTCCTCGTCCGACTGCTTCTTGCACCACGCGGAGAGGTTCGGCATCGCCACGTCCTCGCGGTCGAAGTAGAACGACTGAAAGCAGCGGGGAGCATAAATCCAATGCAATAGAACGAGAGGGAACTCACCATGCTCAAGTACACGTACGAAGCGTACAGCTGCAAACAAACAGAGGGATCAACGCAAACCGAATGTAGGGAACCAACCTCGATGTTGATCTGCTTGTTGAGCGCCGCCTCCGAGTCGGCGTGGAAGTTTTGGCGGATCTGCGACTCCTGTCCGGGCATCTTGGCGGCTTCCTTGGGGGATTTGGGAGCAAACTGAAAGACAGGAGTGGTGAAGAAGGGAATTCGAAGCGGAAGCAAGCGAATGCGTGAGCGAAGACTCGATCCAAATGAATTCACAGAAACAAGAGGCGCTCTAATCTCGATCCAACCCATTTACCCCCGGCAAATAGTCTCAATCGCGATCCAAAGCAATCGAGCGATGAGCTGAGCGAGTGAAACGAACGTTCGGGAGCGCTTTTATGCCCCGAAAAGAAGCCGATGCGAACGAACGAAGCGGTCCGCGTTGATAAGAACCGACCCCTCCGCTTCTTTCCGCCGTCGGGCTGCTCGCCGAACAAACAACCCGACCGTCCGCCCCTCTTTCGTCCTCCCGCTTCCGCTCGATCATTTTTGTGATGAAAGCGAGGAGGAGGCGGACCGCTTGAGCGATGCGCACACACGCGGCTGATTGCAAGAGTATAAAGTGGTTTACGAAAGGGGAAATCGATTGCAACGTGGAAGAGGTGAGTGAACAACAAACTGGAACAGCGGAGGATGAATTTGTGACAGAAAGTACAGCAACAGAAAGCAACTGAGCGTCGAAATGCGACCAATGTACCGCATTTTTAGAAACCAATTCCACGCTCGCTTCCGATGAACTCGTGGCTCGACTGGCAAGAGAACGATCAAAACTCTCCTCTTTCGAGCATGTTTTTAAAGGTTGACGAGCCACGAGTTCGATTGGAGCGAGCGGAGGCGAAAACACCCGCCCGACTGCTCGCCGCCCACCTGCGACCTCCCCGCCTCCCCTCGAGCACCAAACATCACGGACACGTCTCGCCGCTCATTCCGTGTCGCCAACTCGTAAACAAGTCGAATGGAGGAGCAAAACACCCGGCGATCCCTCCCGTCGATTCACCTCGCCGCTCGCGCAAACCGGCGGACGGCGGCGTTCGTTTCGCAACGGAACGCGCCCGACGCGACGCGACGAGGCGGGAGGCCGGCGAGGTGCAAAGAGCGAGCGGACGAGCGGGCAGTCCGACCGGCCGGCCGGCTGGCGGGCCGAAAGCGAAACGAGCGCCGCGGAGTGGTCGGCGGCGGCGAGAAGACGAGCGAGCGGACGAACGGGGGGCTTTCGCCGCCGTGTGTTTCGCTCCGCTTGGGTTTGCGCGCCGCGTTCGGCGGGCACGTGCACGAGCGGCACCCCAATTCGACCTGTCGCTTCGATTCGGCAGTCGAAAGAGGAATCCCAGCAATCAACAGAACGGATGACATCAATTCGATCGAGAGATCACCTCCCGAACAAACAAACAACACGTGCAGGTGGGCGAGCGGCGGGCGTTTCGCAAGGCAACGATCGAGCGCTCACCTCCCGCCCGCCGGTCGCCGCCGATTTCTCCGCGGAGATCACGAACGAAATGCGGAGGGATCAACCGAGCGAGCGAGCGAGCGAGCGAACAACAAACAAACAAGACGGAGAGGATTAGTTGCCGTGGAAAACAAAGTCCAAAAAGTCACGTACACACGGACGAGATGAGTGGACTGCCGCTAATTGTGAGGAATTATATTTAACGGCAACATGCAGGTGAAGGACAAAAACGACGCAGAAGAGAACGGGCGGAAAGGTCGAGAGAGTACGGGAGTTCAAGAACGCGCACGTCACCCGAACACGATCGTGATCGTCGATCATTTTGTACGTTCGGGTGGAGTGCGCAGTCCGTTGGGTGAAGTGAACGCAAGTTTACAGCAAGGGGATTCGTCATTCTGTTTGCCCGTCGGTAAACACATTCACGCCGACAATTTCGATCGACAGATGATTGATTGAGGTGTTGGTCGACTGATCTCACAGGTCAAGGTGCACTCTTCCGTTCCCACTGGATTCAATTGCCCTGCTCTTTGTCTACGAATCGTGTCCAATTCAAGCCGACCATCAGTCCGAACGTTCAGATTCATTCCTCGTTCTTCGGTGTTCTTCCCAATCCTCGGAGTCGTCCGAATGTCAACGAAATACGGGACGGAATGCGAGCGGAACTGCGAGTCGTGCAAAAGCCCGTCTTTACGATCGTTCCTCTAATTAAAAGCGAGGACGAGGAGTCGGTTGTACGTGATCTCCGCCGCTTATCGTTCGCTTCTCGCCGGCTGCACGTCCGACGGGCGAACGTGACCGCTGGGCGGCTTCGATTTTCGCCTTCCGATCGCCACGTTCACCGTTGGGACGGCGGCCAGTCGGTTGTTTGTTGATCGCGGCGAACGCGACGGCGATAAGAATTCGGCAACAAGCCGGCCGACCGGCCGAATCAACGGGCAATCACGAGATTTCTTTCGTTCCCTTTTGTTTTTCACAAAGATGGCTCGTAGTTGAAAGCAGAACTTGTGGAGTGTTGTGCAATGGGATTCACGTGTCTTCTTGGTTATCAGAACTGTTGAAAGAAGTCCGCTCGAGCCGACCGTTGGACTAAACACCAAACGGCCACGGAGTGAATCGAACGACGGATTTTCGGCTGCTCGAGCGACCGCGAATTCATTTCAGCCGTTCGTTTCGATCGTTGCGAACAGTCCGCGGCCGCAAATCGCGGCAAATCACTCCTCTTCCAAAGGTCAGCTGGCGGCCGAACGGACCGTTCGAAGGTCGCGGGAGTGAATCGACCGCCGATGGCTGCGTGTTCGGCCTCAACCGATTGCTTTCAAGATCAAAGGCCACATCTCCCACTTCGAATGATCAAACCGAGCAGTGCAAGAGCAAAAGACCAAATATTTACTCGGAGAACAGGCAGAAGAAATGAAATCATCACTCACAAGCGATCGAACACACGATCCCATCGCCGATCAGTTGGATCCAACGCACGTGCTGCCGACGTCGATGCGGCCGCAGCCCTGGCACGAGATGCTGGTGAGGCCGCGCGCGTGGTCGTTCCCGTCGAACTTCAGAGCGGCGATGTCGACCGGCCCGAAGGTCGACGAGTTGCCGCCGCCGCCGATCGGCGAGCACGTCAACTCGGCTTGTGCGCCCGGCAGCGCGTTGATGAAGAAGTGCGCGCGGCAGCCTGAATCACAGGGGTTAGGAGGATGAAAGGAACGAATGGATCGTGTAGAAGAACGGCAGACCCTCTTGAGCAACCGTTCCAACCCCCAAAGACATCCCGGGAACTCACCGCTGCCCGCACAGTTGGGGATCACGTTCAGCGATTGCAGCTGATCGCGCTTCGAGACCTTGCAGCACACCCGGCTGTTGCACGCGCAGAATTGGGTCCAATCTGCAGCAAACAAACGGATCACCGGAAGCAATCCAAAGCGAACCTCGACACTGGACGGCGATCGAGGTCTCGGCGGCCGCCAGGAAGGGCGTCGGCTGGAGGGATCCCTTGAACACGTACTCGAACACTCGCTGCTGGTTCGTGCAGTTCGAGCGGCACACGCCGAGCGGCAGCTGGACGGGAATCGCCGGATGGACGGTCACTCCGCAGTCGATGGCCAGCGAGAGGGTTGTCTTGGGGTCACGCGCGTCACAGGCTGCAAACAAAGCGATTGAATGGGTGGAGAAATGGACGGCGTACTCAAGGCGAACGGGCTGAAGTTGCGGCAGCCGAGGAGGCGCGTTCCGTTGCTGAAAGCACACAATCCTTAAGCAAAAAAGGAGAGGAGGACTCACTGCTGGGCGCCGGTGGGGTCGTCCTCGCCGTCGTCGTTCTCGTCGCCTCCGCTCGGCGGCACACGGCCGGCCGTGCCGCTCGGCTCCGTCCCGTTGCCTGCCGGCTGGTCGCCCGTCGCCGGTTTACCGCCGCCCGTCACCGGAGCGGTTCCGTTCGCGGCCGGTTGGTCGCCGGCGAGCGGAGCACCTCCAGCGGGGACGGAAGCGGGCGGGACCCGTCCTTCCTCTCCGGAGCCCGTGAGGTTCGCCGCCGCGGAGGTCGTGGTCGAGGGAGTGGTCGTGGACGTCGCCGTCGTGGTCGTTCCGGCGGTCGTCGTCGAGCCGGTGGTCGTCGAAGCCGTGGGATCGACGCTGGTCGACGCCGAGGTGGTCGAGGCGGCCGTCGTGGTCGACTCGGCCGCTCCGGTCGTGTACTCGGGCTCGGGCTCGTAGACCGGTGGGTAGCCGGCCGGTGGGGCGGGCGGTCCCGGCGGGTACATTTGGCCGTCTTTAAAGAACAGTTGATGCAATCCAATCAACGAATCTCACCCGGGTAGAGCGGTCGTCCGTACTGGCCGCTCGGCGGCGGGTAGGGCGGCTGCTGCTGCTGCTGCGGGGGCGGCGGCGGGCCGTAGGGCGGTCGGCCGTAGGATTGAGGGTAGAGCGGGGGTCCTGCAACCAAACAAAAAGATGATCTGCACACTTCTCCTCGCTCACCAGGGTAAGGTTCAGGTCCGTGCGGACGCCCCGAACCGCCGTAACGTTCCGAGTGGCCGTGGGAGGGCGGCGGGCGGCCGTACGAGTGGGCCGAGGCGACGGTCGCCAGGGCGCCGACGAAGACGATCGACAGTCGGAGCTAAACAAGCAGGCATTGAGACGAGTGCAATGCAATCGAGGATTCAAGAACCTCGTCCAATCCCGCCTTCCCCAAAGAACTCACCATCATGACGACGAAGGAGCGGCTCCCGATCAGAGCGGAAGACCGAAGATCGTCGCGGAGAACTCAGGAGGGCGAAATGAACGCCGATGAACGAGGAGTCAACTGCGGATTCGTGTTTTAAATACGCGGCCGCAATTTCGTTCTTGCGGAGTGATTCGTGGGCGACCGGCAGTTCGGAGAGGCGGGAGGTCGGCGGCGGACGGTCGAAAGGTCGTGGACGGAACAGCGACACGCTGGAATTCGTCGGAGCCGACGAAATTCCCCAGTTCGTTTCGAAACTCTCCAACGGCGAACGAAGGCGGGAATCCGTGAATCACGAACGCTGGACTCGGCCGACTGGTGACTCCCGACGTCCGCCGCCGCCCGGTCGGGAGTTCATTTCGGGAGTCCGAACGAGATGACTGCGGTTTACGCAATCAATTCGACGACGTTCCGTCGGATTCGTTCGATTGATCACGACTTTCGTCCGAATTGCCTCCCGTTTGTCATCCGTTCGGCCCACGCACTCGTCTCGAAATAATCCACGATGTTTGACGCTACCCGACGGATCGTTTAAGTGGGGGAGTGGATGAATGAACAGGCGACAACGCGGGAATCTTTTGAGGTTGCCGACGGACGACCGCATGGCTCTTCTTTCGATAGCCGACCGCCACACAAACAAGCAAAAGAAAGGAAGCAAATTTGCACGAACAATCCACTCGCTTCCATTCTTCCGCTCGTCCACCCCCTTGCTCTCATGGGCAGTCTCTTGCCCACAGCCGGGTGCCGATCGGTCGTTCGCATTCCGACCGCGCGCCGCCCGTCTACCCGCTCGAATCGAAGCCGACGAGTCGGGAGATGAGCGACGGGACGCCCCAACAGCCGGCGGACGGCGGGCAGCAGCCGGCGGCGCCTCCGATCGACGAACCGGACGAGGCGATCTTCCGCGAGGTGCCCAAGTACGTGGAGGAGGATCCGGAGCCGGAGGAGTCGCCCACCGTCCGCGAGCTGCTCCAACTGAAACCGCCGCTGGGCTACGGCCGCCGACTGCCGGCGTTCATCTTCAAAGGACACCACATCAGCTTCACCATCATGCCCAACCACGTGGTTCGTTCTCCCCACTTCCGTCCACTCATCCCGTTGCTCGTTTCAGAAGGACATTCAAGTGAACAAACGGATGGTCATTGCGGGCATCGCGGAGCACGTGCGCAAACTCGTCCCGCTCGATTTGGGCGATTGGATCACGCACGTGAACGGGACGGTGATCCGCTCGCTCGCCCAATACCAGGCGGTGATCGAGCGGTTGCGCGCGAAGCGGCCCACTTTGAGCGTTCGTTTCCGCCTCGTTCTCCACCGATCACTTCCGTTGGATTGCAGGAAGAATGCGGGAAGGACTGCCAACACATGCACCCCCTCCACGTGAGCTCCCGCCTTCTTTCTTCCCTTGAACGAAGGATTTCAGCTCGAGTTGAAGGTCCGCCGCTCCGTGAAGTGCTATCGAATTCGCGATCCGAACAACTCCAAGTGGATGCCGGCCGGCTACGACACGGTGCTCCCCTTCCTTTCTTTCTTTCCATTGATCCCTCGTGTTCAGTTGCCCGGCTTCCGCTACCTGCACTGCTGGCTGGTGCGCTACCCGTACTCGAAGCTCGGCCTGAAGATCAAGAACTACGACGACAAGATTTACGTCTCGCACACGGACAACGGTTGGCCTTCACTCTAATTGTTTGATTGTTTCTGCAGGCTGGGACGCGGTGGCTTTCCGCTCGCTGTTCGTGGGCGACGTGCTCGTGAAGATCGACGCGACGGTGCCGACGAGCGTCGAGCAGGCGTCCCGGCTGCTGTTGGCGAACTTGAGCGCGCAGAAATTCGTGAGTTCTCCCGCATTCCGCTCGAATCAATCGCTCGGATTCGAAGGTGCACGTGGTCGTGGAGCGGGCGGACAGCGCGCTGGGCGTGCGGCGAGTGCGCGTCGCGTTGGCCGCCGAAAAGACGCTCGAAATGAACCCGCGGATGACGGACGACGTGCGCGAACTGTGCGCGCAGCAGCGCCAGTACATGCGGGCGAATCCGGACGAACGGCCGCCGTTTTCGATCTACCGCGCCGGCGGTCGCCCGCCCCAACCGGACGGCCACTCCAGCCGCTCCTCCCGCGACAAGTCGCCCCACCAGCGCCTCTCGCCGCGCGATCCGAACGCCCCGCGCGCGAAGGAGTTCCGCTTCGGCGGCCGCAAATGGACGCCGCCCCGTCGCAACGCCACCACGCCCCGAACGGCCGTCCAGCACGGCGCCCCATCCGAGCCGAAGCGGCGGTGAGTTCTCGCTTTCGTTTGGTTGGTGCGGGACACAAAGGAGGAATCGATCGTGAGGGACAAGGGGAAGTTCCTGCCCCGACTGCTCACTCCAATCCCCCCATCTCCCGCTTGCTGCTTGCAGGACGGTGACCGTGGCGCCGGAGAACGAGGAGACGAACATCGGAATGGATCCCGTCAATCCGCTGCTCCTGCAGAAAGTCCCGTCCAACATGGCTGCGGGCGGCGGCAAGAAGAAACGGAAGAAGCGGAAGAAGAAGCCGAAGCCCGTCGAGCAGGAGGACGCCGAGCCGCCCGCCCACCCCACGGCCCCCGAGTCCGACCTCGCTTCTTCCAAGGGCGCGTCGAACGCCTCCAATGTTTCGGGCGCGGCTGCGAGCGAGACGGCGAAACAGCCGGCTAGCGGTGAGTTCTGCCTGGTGTCTTGAACTCTTGAAGATGGCTGGGTGGTGGTTTTCTTGCCTAGAGTGCGATCCTCTGTGTTTCCTTTTTGTGTCCCGCATCTTTTCAATCAACTTCGAACCCCTTTCTGCACTTCCCACCTTTACAACCACAGCTTCTTGCTTCTAACTCCTCTACCGCTTTGAGAACAACCGCACGGCTCCGAGCACGTGGACAAGACGGCGCGCGAGGCGGGCGGCGGACTCCTCGGCGGCGTCCCGTGCTCGCCGAAGAGTTCGAAGTCGAAGCGGAAGAAGCAATCGGCCAAATCCACTCGCCAGAAAGAGAAGTGAGCACTTGCGGGCCGTCTTCGTTGTGCCGCGTGCACGTGAATAAATCCGATTGATTCGACTGCTCGTGAATGTGCTGAACGAAGGGAAACGATGTTGTGACCAACGAGACGTGACTCACGAACAACACGTCAAAAAACCGCCCGCTTTCGACATTCCCGCGGCCATAAACCGCGTCTTCCTTCTGCCTGCTGCCTGCCGCTTGCTGCTTTAATGCGTCCGAAAGAGAGGTTCATGAATAAAGCGGGCAGGGGCGAACCGACGATCCCTTCCGCTAGTCAACCGGAAGAATGATGAGCGAGAGCCTGTCGCTGGAGGCGGCGGACGGGCCGCCGGCGCCGCTGGAGGAGCAGCGGGCGCGGTCGCTCGGGGCCCTCACCGACGAGCAGCAGCGGGCGGTGGTGCGCGTGACGGCGGCCGATCTGCGGCTCAAGAGCGAGCTGTTTTCGCTGCTCCGGCGAGTTTCGGTCAGTGATTGAGGTCAATCCTGTTGCAGGGAATCGGAGGCGGCGTTCGCGGCGATCGACAGTCGCTTCCCGCCCCGGCCGGACGCGTGCGCCTTCTGCCAGCGGGCGTTCGGCCTGCGGCGGCGGCGGCGCGCGTGCGGCGAGTGCGACCGGGCGACTTGCGGCGGCTGTCTGCGCGGCGCCCAGTGCGAGGCGTGTGCGGCGGCTGCGCGGCTCGCCCAACGACGGGAGGAATTCGAGGTCCTTCAACTCTTCTCGCGCTTCTTCCCCTCCATTTGCCGGTTGCAGGTCCTTTGCGCGCTGCCGCCCGAGCAGTACGGGGCGGCGCGCTTCCGGCCGCCGCCGGTCGACTGGGAGCGGCTGGCGCGCCTCGAGCTGCACCTCCAGCTGCTGCTGCAGGCGGAGTTGGAGACGGCGCGCGTGGACTTCGCGGTCAACAGTGAGTCCCGCCGCCCGTCCGCCGCCCACCGCTCGCTGCAGACGCGAATTTGGAGGCCGCCCGACAGCGGCTGCTCGTCGCGCTGCTCGACTTCGCCGCCCGACCGGACGCCCACTTCGGCGCCGTGGACGTCGCCGTGCTGGAGCTGCGGCAGGCGGTCGCCGAGGAGGTCGCGTGGCTCGCGGACGCGCCGCCCGCCCACGCGCCGTCCGTCTGCGCGCTGCTCGCGAACGCCGTCGTGTGGATCGCGACGCGCCCGCCGCCCGACCGCCTCGTTCGCGCTCGTGTGGAGCCGACGGGAGTGGAGGAGCACAGGGCAGGGGAGACTCGTGAAGCTTCTTTCTACTCGCCGATTTCAGCCGTTCGTGCCCGAGTTCTCATCCGAGGACTTTGCGGAGGAGGAGGCGGCCGACGAGCCGCCCGCCCTTTCGCCCAACTGGCTGGCGGCGCCGTCGTTCCGCTCGCCGCGCGGGTCGCTCCGCTCGCAGTGCGCGTCGCACGTGCTGAACTTTGTGGCCGCGCCCGCCCTCTTCCGCTACGGCGACGCGCACGAGCGAGAAGACGCGGCCGGCGTTCAGCAGGCGGCCAGTCGGCGGGCGATCGGCGGGGCGGACGGCCCGCGGCTGGCGGTGCGCCTCGAGCGACGACGCGTGGAGGCGCTCGCCGGCCAGACGCTCCGCCTCGACTGCCGCGTCGAGTCGGACGACCCCGCGGTGCGCGTCCTGTGGTTCGCGCGGCGCGGCCAACTGCGCGACTCGCCGCGCACGCCCGTCCGCCAGCCGAACGCCCGCGCGGCGTCCGTCGAGCTCTTCGACTGCGACCCGGCGGCGGACGGCGGCGAGGTCGTGTGCCTGGCGGTCGGGGAGGCGGGCGTCGTCGCCGACCTCTGCGTCCTCCACATCCGAGGTGCGTGGGCAAGGCTGCGGTTAATCTCTTTCGCGTTCAGAAGTGGACATCGCCGGCGAGGAGCCGCACTTCCGCCGCCCACTCGCCGCCTCCGTCGCGCGCCCGTCCGTCGGCTCGGCCGTCTGCCTCCGCTGCGAGGTGGGCGGCGCGCCCCGCCCGTTCGTCGCCTTCTTCCACAACGGCCGCCGCGTCGCCCACTCGCCCCGCCGTTCCGTCGACCACGCCGCCGCCGAGTGGACGCTCCGCATCACGAACGTCGGCCCGCTGGACGCCGGCACGTACGCCGCCGTCGCCCGCAACCGCTGCGGCAGCGCCACGAGGTTGGGGCCGTGATCTTCCGTTCACTCGTTCGCTTGCAGTCGAATCGAGCTCGAGGTGCAGCCGTCGGTGGAGGAGCCGGCCGAGCAGAAAGAGGAAGAGGCGGCGGGTGGCGGAGTGGAGAGTCCTCCAGCGAGCGAGTCAAATGATGGAGAACGACTGAACATCGCAACGGAGAAGGAGGAGCAACCGCCTCTCGAAAAGCGGAAACACACTCAAGCAGAGGACGAGTCCAACGTGGAGAAGGGGTCGGAACACAAGCAGGAGAAGAAAGCCGAGAATGAGGCAACACACGTTCCCGGCCTCCTGCCGAAGATCACCGCCCGAGAGGAACACCCCCCGAAGGTCGAAGTGGTCACTCGGCGCGTCCAGCTGCTCGTCGCCGCCGACGAGCTCCGCACCACGACGATCACCCGACCGACTGGCCGGCGCAAGAAGAAGCGGCTCTCGTTCTCCGATTTATCCGTCACCGACATTCGCTTCTAATCAACGAGAGCAACTAGAGTTTACCGCCCTCTAAGCATCTGCTTCGAGCTTCATTCGCGTTTTTGTATTGCCGGCCACGCACTCTCGAGTTTTGTATTGGTTTGTCTTTTCGCTTATGAATTCAACTCCATGGCAAGTCCATAGACGGCCAAGGTTTTCTAAATGATCGGAGGAAGAAGCCGCTGAGTAGCCAAATTTTCTTTGTTGTTTGGCTAGCGGGTTTCCTTGCGTTTGTTGCGTTTGTTTGTGGGCAACCAGCGAGCAATCAGAGCGGTTGCTGTTGATCGCAAGGGTCGGAAGTGATTGGAGGTCGCTTGTATCCTGGGGATACCTCTCCAATGGCGGGACGGCTGCTCAGAAAGTGCCTTCAAGGCTTTTTTCATTGAACGGGCCTCGACCAAAACAAACGCAATCCCTGGACTCGTTACCGCCCCGTCCAATCAGGCGACTTTCTCACCGTTCAATGAAGCGGGGCTCTTAGGACCTTCGACGATTGGGGGCGGTGCGGGTGGCCTGCAGGCCAAGTCGAAGAGGTTAAAAACGATCGATTGCTGCTGCCCACCACGCAGTCGGCCCGCTGCAGCCGCTCTCCTGCCATCCGTGCCGCTTTCGTCCTCGTAAGTTCAAGTGGAGCGTTGTGTCGTCGTCCACCTGCTCCGTTCGTTTCAGAAGCCATGTCGTCGATCACGTCGCATCGTTGGGAACTCCCCAACCTCCGCGAACGGTCGAATGCCGCGCTGCTCGGGGAGAAGTGGACGGGCCCAGTGTTCGAGCTGGACGGCGTTCCGGGCGTTCAGTTCCAACTCTTCATCGTGCCCAAACATCACATCGGGCTCGTGCACATGATGCGAGAGTTTGGCTTGCGATGCACGCAGTTGAGCGACCACTCTTCTGTTCACCTTCAGTTCAAGACGTGGTTCGAAAACGCTGTAGGTGCGAACACAGGCGTATTTGGTACGTCTTGCAGTTCCAAACAAAGCGCCGGGAATGAGTGAATTGCAGAACGAACCGAGGAGTTTGTTTTGGGACAAACGAGCGGATGGGACTGCTACGACTTGGCCCACGTTCAAGTGCACGCGGGCGAAGGGTCGCTGTTCTTCTGCTGCGAAATCGAGGTCCTCGATGCGTTCGGCGCGACTCTCAGCGCTCCGAAGTTTGAAGACGTGAAGACACAGTTGTTCGACAATTTCGGCGCTCTTCTGGGAGACGAAACGTTCGCGGACGTCGAGCTGTATGTGGAAGGAAGCGTCTTCAAGGCGAGTCTCTTTTCTTCCATCTTCACCGCCTATCTTCTCTTGCAGGTCCACAAGTTCGTGCTCGTGTCGCAGTCGGACCACTTCGCGAACATGTTCGCACACAACACCAAAGAGAAGCGAACGGGCATCATGGAGGTCAAGAACCACTCGGCGGCGGTGATCGAACGCGTCATCCGCTTCATGTACACGGCGAACGTCGACAACTTCGAGTCGTGTGCCCGCAAGTTGCTGCCCGCCGCCGACTACTACGGCTTGGAGTCGCTGGTGGTGGGTTCTCGCCCCTCCTCTTCCCTTTCATCTCGCTGATCTTCAGGCGATGTGCGTGGCCTCTGTCCTCAGCAATCTCTCGCTGCAGACGGTCCTCGACGATCTCCGTCTCGCGTTCACGCTCGGCCATCTCGTCGGCTTCAAAGAGCATCTGCTCAAATTCGCGAAGCAGAACGCGAAGGCCATCAATGAGCTGCCCGAATTCACGGAGGAATTCATCCGCAGCAATCCGAAGATCGTGATGGAGATGATGCGCTCGCTTGCCCATTAATTCTTTGCGTTGTTCATGTTGTTGAAAGTGTTGACTAAGCAATAAACACGAAGCGAAAGCGATCGAGCAGCTGGGCGGTTTGAGCCTCACTCAATGCGTTCGCTGTGGCCTCCGCTCTCGTTCCAGAATCGAAAGGAGTAGATGTTCGAGTGTGTTTGTGTTGTGCGGATGTGTTTTTTGCGTGTCGTATCTCCATGCTTCTGACCGTTTCAAACGTGTAATAAACTCTCGTACAAGTGCACTTCCTAGTGCTGAAATCGGTGACGTTACTTTGCGCATCGCTCACCGCCGCCCGCAAATCCGATCGATTCGACCATTAGCGAGGTCGGAGAGGAGCGGGCGGTCGATTTTGCGCGATTCTGACGTTTGACAAATGAGTGTATTCGAATCGAAACCCATCATTTCGCCCGACAAGCTTCAAAATCCGTACGGAAAGTGATACTTCTTTGCCATTTTGATTGCTCGGGCGTTTCTTTTGCGTTTTGCCGATTAGAAACGTTCTGGTTTCGATTCGCTAGCCGGGAAAGGGGGTGGAGGTCAAACGAACATGAATTTAGTAGCCAGCAAGCAGAATGTCAAGAAAACAACAGCAAAGTCTAAAATCGGGCAAAAACAAGGGGAATATCGAAACGAAACCACCGTCTTCTCGATCCTTCTGCTTTCGATCGCTCTGCATGCCCCCCGACAACATGTTTCTTCTGCTACACGAACAGAATCCAACGTTCCGCTGCCCGAAACTCCCGGCCGGTCGCTACGAGCTCGTCGATGACCGAACGGTTCGGGCGCCGCAAATGGCGACTCGTGGGCGCAGCTCGCCGTCCACCTCATCTTGCAGCCGCCACTCCCTCCCAATGACGAAGCGGTCGGTTTCCTGCGGTCGGAATCGTGGATTTCTTTCGTGAATTTCGGCCATCGTCCGAGTGTCCTCGAGCACGGGCGATCTTCGCCGAATTTCCGGCGGATTCCGCGGGATCGGTGGGCGAATGACGGCGGCCTACCCGCCTGCCGACCGCCCCGCCGCCGATGCGCACCGATTTTCGACGTGGCAAAGCGGCGGCGAGTGGCGAGCGGACGAAGTGGTGGGCGATGCGCGTCGCCCGAATCTTCGTGGAATTTTCGTTGCTCTCCGCGTCGTGCGTGAATTTCCGCCGATCCTTTCGTTGCCTTCATTGTTCAATTCAAACCGATTGATTTGTTTCGTTTGCAGGCCACTAAACCGCCCATCGGATCGACAGCCGACCGCTTTCTCTTCGCCGACTCGTCGCTTCGAACACTCGCGCACACGAAGAACCGAGCGGCCCGGCCATGTCGTTGTTGAAGAAGTTTGAGTCGAAGTCGGCTCGCGTCAAGGGTTCGTCCAATTCTTCCCGAATTTCCGTTGATTCTTGTGTTGCAGGCATCACGTTCCACCCGACCCGCCCGTGGGTGCTCACCTCGCTGCACAGCGGCATCATTCAGCTGTGGGACTACCGAATGTGCGTCCTCATCGACAAGTACGACGAGCACGACGGTCCCGTCCGCGGCATCGACTTCCACGCCCAGCAGCCGATCTTCGTGTCGGGTGGCGACGACTACAAGATTAAGGCGAGTTCTCCTCCGTGCTTCCATTGACATCCTCCCGTTGGCTGCAGGTTTGGAACTACAAGCAGCGCAAGTGCATCTTCACGCTGCTCGGCCACTTGGACTACATCCGCACGACGTTCTTCCACAAGAACTACCCGTGGATCATCAGCGCATCGGACGACCAGACGGTGCGCATTTGGAACTGGCAGTCGCGCTCGTCCATCGCCATCCTCACCGGCCACAATCACTACGTAATGTGCGCCCAGTTTCACCCCACGGAGGACCTCGTGGCGTCGGCGTCGTTGGACCAAACCGTCCGCATTTGGGACATCTCGGGCCTGCGCAAGAAGAACGCCGTCCCCGGCATGGGCCTCGGCGGCGGGGCGGGCGGCGGCCGCGTGGGCTCCACCGCCATCTCCTCGGCCCAAACCGACCTTTTCGGGCAGCCGGACGTCATCGTGAAGCACGTGCTGGAGGGCCACGACCGCGGCGTCAACTGGGTCTCCTTCCACCCGACGCTGCCGCTGATCGTCTCCGGCGCCGACGACCGGCTGGTCAAGTTGTGGCGCTACAACGAGAGCAAGGCGTGGGAGGTGGACTCGTGCCGCGGCCACTACAACAACGTCTCCTCGGTCCTCTTCCATCCCAAATCGGAACTCATCCTCTCCAACTCGGAAGACAAATCGATCCGCGTGTGGGACATGCAGAAGCGCACGTGTCTGCAGACGTTCCGGCACGAGAACGACCGCTTTTGGGTGATCGCCGCCCATCCGTCGCTGAACACGTTCGCCGCCGGCCACGACAACGGAATGATCGTCTTCAAGATCGAGCGTGAACGGCCCGCCTGCTGCGTGCACGAGAACCTCGTCTTCTACGTGAAGGATCGCCAACTGCGGAAGCTGGACCTGAACAACAAGTGAGTCCTCTTCCTCGTGAATTTCTCGATGATTCCGGCTCGATTTCAGTCGTGACATCGCGCTCCTCCAACTGCGCCCGACGCGCGTCACCCAGCCGTACTTCTCGCTCCAGTACAACCCCGCCGAGGAGTCCTTCCTGCTGCTCACGCGTCCGCAGAATCCCGAGGCGTGTGTCTACGAGTTGTTCAAGGTTTGCCCCACACAACGCCCTCCGTTCACTCCCTTGCTGCAGGCGCCGAAGGACGAGTCGTCGGCCACCGAGCTGCCCGACTCGAAGCGCGCCGGCGGCCTCGCGGTGGTGTGGGTGGCGCGCAATCGGTTCGCCGTCCTCGACAAGACGCACACGATCACCGTCCGCGACCTGAACAACAAGGAGAGCCGCAAGATCGAGCACGACCTGCCCGTGGACGACATCTTCTACGCGGGCACCGGCCTCCTGCTGCTGCGCACGCCCGAGGGCCTCCAAATGTACGACATTCAGCAGAAGCGCGTGTTGGCGTCTGCGAAAGTGAACAAGGCGAGTGAATTCCGAGGAATTTCATCGATTAATTCGTTTGTTTGAAGGTCAAGTACGTGCTCTGGTCGAAGAACATGGAGTACGCGGCGCTGTTGTCCAAGCACACGCTCACGTTGATCTCCAAGCGCATGGAGGTGCTGTGCAGCGTGCAGGAGTCGACGCGCGTCAAGTCGGGCGCCTGGGACGAGCAGGGCGTGTTCGTGTACACCACCTCCAACCACATCAAGTACGCGCTGATTGCGGGCGACAACGGGATCATCCGCACGCTCGATCTGCCCGTCTACATCCTCGCCATTCGCGGCACTCAGCTCTACTGCCTGAACCGAGACGCCGCCCCCATCGAGATCACGATCGACCCCACGGAGTATCGCTTCAAGTTGGCGCTCATCAATCGGCGCTACGACGAGGTCCTCAACATGGTCCGCTCGGCGAACCTCGTCGGTCAGTCGATCATCGCGTACCTGCAAAAGAAGGGCTATCCGGAGGTCGCCCTGCACTTCGTCAAGGACGAGAAGACGCGCTTCGGGTTGGCGTTGGAGTGCGGGAACTTGAACGTTCGTTTCCTCTCGTTCACTGCATTCTATTGATTTCTTTCGCTTGCTTTAGGTCGCTCTGGAAGCGGCCAAGGTGCTGGACGATCGCTCCGTGTGGGAGGCATTGGGCGAGGCCGCACTGCTGCAGGGCAACCATCAGATCGTCGAGTTGTGCTACCAGCGAACGAAGGACTTCGAGAAGCTCGCCTTCCTCTACCTGATCACCGGCAATCTGGAGAAGCTGAAGAAGATGGTGAAGATCGCCCAAGTGCGCAAGGACACGCACGGCAACTTCCAAACCGCCTTGTACTTGGGCGACGTCGAGGAGCGCATTCGCGGTACGTTCCCCACCACTCCGTTCGCTCGTGCATTCGATTGTTTCAGTGCTGACCGACGTGGGGCAGTTCTCGCTCGCTTACCTGACCGCTGCCACGCACGGCTACGAGGAGGAGGCGGAGCGGCTGCGCGGCGAGCTCGAATCGCGCGGCCAGCCGGTGCCGGAGATCGACCCGAACGCGCAGAAGTTGGCGCCGCCGCCGCCCATCCAGCGCATGGACGAGAACTGGCCGCTGCTCGCGATGTCGTCGGGCGCTTTCGACGCGCAAATTTTGGCCGCCGGACCGCGCGGAGTCGCCGCGTCGGCCGCCACGAAGCAGGCGCGCGCCGCCTCGGCGTTTGCGGCCGCCGACCAGCCGGACGACCTCGAGGTGGACGGCGAGGCGTGGGGCGTCGACGGGGATGTGCTGCTGGACGAGGACGGGAACCCCGAGCTGGACGGAATGGACGGCGGCGAGCTGAACGGCGACGCGGGCGAGGACGGCGGTTGGGACGTGAGTTTTGCGTCGATTTCATCGCTCAACTCACGCATTCCGTTGTGCAGGTCGAAGCGGACGTCGTGCTCCCCGCCGATGTGGAGGGCCTGAAGATTGGCGACGAGGAGAACGAGTTCTTCGGCGTCCAGTCGGGCTACCCTCCGTCCACCCACTGGGCGAACAACTCGCGCCTCACCGCCGACCACGTGGCCGCCGGCTCGTTCAAGTCGGCCGCCCTGCTGCTGCGCGACCAGCTGGGGATCGTGCGCGTGAAGCCGTTCAAGAACGTCTTCCTGCACGTGTACGCGCGGTTTGTTCCCTTCGATTCATTGATTTCTGTTGACTGTCGGCTTGCAGCTCGCGAATCGCGTTCGCCGGTCTCCCGTTGACCACGTCGAACTGCGCCTACCCGCTGCGCAACTGGCAGGAGGCCGCCGGACGGCAGGGACTCCCGCTCGTGGCCGTCCAGCTGACCGACTTGGCCCAACAACTCCAGCAATGCTACCACCTGACGACGAGCGGCAAGTTCGGCGACGCGATCACGCGCTTCCGCGACCTCCTTCTCTCCGTCCCGCTGCTCGTGGTCGACTCGAAGCAGGAGGTGCTCGAAGCGCAGCAGTTGATCAAAATCTGCCGCGAGTACCTCGTGGGCCTGCTGTTGGAGTCGGCGCGCAAGGAGCTGCCGCGCGACGCCGCCGACTCGATTCGCCGCAACGTCGAGATGGCCGCCTACTTCACGCACTGCGACCTCCAACCGGTCCACAAGATTCTCACGCTGCGCACGGCCGCCAACCTGGCGTTCAAGAACAACGCCAAACTCACGTGCGCCTCGTTCTGCCGCCGCTGCTTGGATTTGGGTTCGTTCGAGTGGATTCTTTCGTTCGATTGATCCCGCTCGTTGCTTGCAGGCCCGAAGCCGGACGTCGCCGCCAATCTGCGCAAAATGTTGGCCGTTGCGGAGCGCGAGAACACGAACGCCATTGAGGTGAGTCCCCCCATCCTTTCGTTCCTTCTATTGATTCCTTCGTTCGTTTGCAGTTGACCTACGACGAGCACAACCCGTTCGTCATCTGCTCGCGCACCTTCGTCCCGATCTACCGCGGCAAGCCGGTGGAGAAGTGCGCCTTCTGCGGCGCCTCCTACCTGCCCGCCCACCGCGGCTCCGTCTGCGACGTCTGCCAGGTGGCGCGCATCGGCGGCGAGGCGTCCGGCCTGCGGATTTCCACCGTCAACCAGTGAGCGGCACTAACGGACGGCTCCCTCTTTCCCGCGTCTTCGTCTTCTATCGCAATCCAATCGAATCGAATCGGAGTCACTTCTTTCTTTTCTCCTTGTTTGAGTCAATCGCTCCGCTTATTTAACGTCGAATTAATTATTGGAGTGCATGAGTGTGTGTGTCGATAAATCGATTGATGGCTTCCCATCTTCCTCTGTGCGGTTCTCTGCAGCAGTAAATGATTGATTGATTGTTCCGTGGAATTGTGTCGCCGTCGTTCTCCTCCTTTGGGCCAAACAGTCGGGGGAGTCCACGAGTTCTTCCTTCTCCTCCTCGTCGTTGTAGTCCCGTCTAATCAACAAACGTCGTTAATTTATTCCGTCTAATGGGTTCAGTCGGTTAAGCGAAGAGCACGTTCACGTTCATAATTCCTCCCCGCCTATTTGTTGCAATAAACAGACGATTGAATCGGGTCGAAGAATAAGTGCGTTTATTTCCACGACGAACTCCAAAACACAACAACGAAGGAGAGGAGGCGAGTTCTCGGTCACCCCGACGGGAAGCGGCCGATTGGGTGAGTGGATTGTGTTTGGCCATCGGAACGGAGGTACGGCGAACGAAAGAGAGGAGAGTGTGGGGCGGAGAAGGCAGAACGAGTCGGCGGGTCGGGAGGTAAGAAGCTTGCGGAGACACTCGCGATCAACTGGAGGGTGACGGCGAATCCACGAGCAATCCAATGGAAAAAAAGAGCGGAAGGAAGTGATCGACAACAAAATCCACTACAAGGGATCCGTGCAGTTGAATTCGCTTTAATACTCGTCTATCGACGACAAAAATCAGGTGAATAAATAAAATACACAACAATCGGTCAATTGATTAACTTTAGGGACAATTCGTACGTGCACTCACTCGCTCACTCACAAACAGAACACTTGCAATACACAATACAACGGTTAATCATTACGGGAAGAACGAAAGGAAGGTGTGGAGGCCACTTGTTCGTTGCGAACGGCGCCCGTCGCTCAACGACGACGACGAACCGGCGACCGCGAGCGCGACACACGGCGGCGGGGCGGCGAACGGCGGCGATCGCGCAGCGGCGTGCGGGAGCGCGAGCGGAGCGGTCGACGGCGCGGCGGCGAGCGGCGGGGCGACGGCGAGCGCCGGCGCGAGGTGGAGGGCTTCGAGTCCGCGGCCCGATCGCCGCCGCCGTTCCGCGTCGCGCGCTCCGCCTTCCGGCTTTCGGCCTGCAAGCACGAGAGGATAGAACGAAGAGATCAATGGGGAATTCACCTCCTCGTCGGTTAGCGGCAGGTAGTAGATGTGCGGTAGGGCGGTGGTCTTCTTGAACAGATTGTCCAGGTCGTAGTCCTTGCGGGGCGGAGTGGCGGCTGCAAACGACGAATAAAACAAAGAGCGTAAAGGAAAGAACTCACCGCTTTTGTCCCAATCGGACTCCTGCGAGGCGCGCGATCGTTCGGCGCTCCGTTCGCGTTTGCGCGACACCGAAGCGGGCGGGGAGCGACGCTGCAAGCGAGGAGAATCAAAGAAATTCAGAGGAGCCGAGAGAAATGGAACGGAACGAACGGAACTCACGTCATTCTGCACGTGGATCACCAGCCGACCGGCGGCAGCGGAGGGCTCCGAGATGCTCGTCTTCTTCGACCCATTCGTCGGGTCCTCTTGCTGTCGGCGGAGCAACTGAAAGCACACGTGTTCATCGATTGAACGAACGAAAAGAAGGGGGATGTCGAACGCCTTTTGACTCGCCGCTCGATCGAAACGAACGGCGAGTGTAAATCCGCCCCGCATTCTCTGACCATACCGATGGATTTGCGTCAAAGCACAGCGATAGGTCTTCACGCACAGTACTGCTGGTGGGGACGAAGGAAAGGAGGAGGGAAAACTCACCATTTCCTCGGTCGTGTACTCCGCCTTGAGCCACGTGCCCGCGTTCGGCCATCCGGCGCCGTGCAGCTCTTCGCGCGCCTTGCGGGCGGTTTCGATCGAGTCGTACTGAACGGAGAGGAGTTAACGAAAGGAATGAAGCGATGGAAGGCTCACCTTGACGATGCACGCGCTCCGCAGCTTCTTGTCGACCCAAAAGTCCTCCTCGTGCGAGTACTCGCCGAACTGGTCGAGCATCGACTGGAGGTTCTCGATCGTGTACGGCCGCTTGAGGCCCGAAATGTGCAGGAATTCCGTTGGGTCGTGGCTGCAAACGAGCGGGTGGATCGGACGAAATAGACGGAGTGAACGAACCGGGCGGGCGACGGCGCACGCGGCTGCACCATCCCGACGGAATTTTGCCGCTCGTTCGTCTTGGGCGGCAGTCCGGCGGCCGGCTTCGCGGGCACCTTGACCGTCGAGTCGCTCGAAGACTGGGCGGTCGGCGGCGTGATTTTGCGGCGAGAAGCGGCCGCCTTTTCGGCCGTCGGCGTCGCCGGAGTGGTGGGCGGCGAGCGGGCGGCGGATTTGGCGGCCGCCGGCGCCGCGGGCTTCGTGTCGATGTCGAAGACGATCTTGGGCCGCTTGCGGACGGGCTCCTCCTCTTTCTTCGGCTCCTCCGCCTCCTTTGCGGGCGCCTCCACCGCCACGGCCGCCGGCTTCTCATCCTCGGGCTCCGGCTGGCTGTCCGGCTTGGGCGGCGGCCGCTCCACCGGCGGCGGCGAAATTTCGTGAGCGATCGGGGCGGCCGCCTTCACGGGCGACTTCACCGGCGATTCGGCCGCCTTCTTCGCCTTGGCGGGCGATGATTTCTCCGGAGTCTTGGGCACTAAAACGAGGAGAAACATGCAATAGGAATCGAAAAGAAGGGACGAACCTTCGGGCGCGACTTTCGGCGATTCCGCCGGCTCTTCGGCCTTCTGCTCGGCTTCGACCTCCGCGTGCAGAGCGGCGGCTTTCTTCACGGCTTCCGCCTGCTCGGAAGGTGGCGGGATTTGCGGCTCGGCCTCGACCGCCGGCTTCTCCGCCGGCTTCTCGCTGGACTCGACAGCGATCGGCGCGACCGGAGCGGCTTCTTCTTTGGCGGCTGGAAACAAGCGAATCGAATAAAAACAATCAAGAGGAGGCTCACGTTGAGTCGTGCCGACGGCATCAGGCGTCGAGGAGGTCGGCTCGTCCGCAATCTCGCCCTTCTTCTTCGCCAGCTCGACCTCGTCGAGCGGGACGGCGGCCGGCGCGGGCACTTCGGCCTCCTTCTTTGGCGAGCGCTTCGGCTTTTCGGCGGCCTTTGCGACTGCAAATCGAGCGGAAATCAACGAAGAAACGAGAAAGCGGAGACGAACCTTCGGGCGCCGTCGTGGACGTCACTTCGGCGGCCTCCTCGCTCGACGAGCTCGGCTGAGCGGCGCCGTCCGGCGGCACCTCGGGCGCCACTTCGCCGCGGCGGTGCTCCTGCAGCGTGGCCTGCTGATTCTGCAGGTACTGGGCGACGAATTTGTTCATCACCGGGCTCGGCTGCTTCTAAACCAAGAGCGATGTGATTCGAGCAAGAGATTCGTGGACGAAAAGTGCAAAACAAAAATAAATCAACGTCGAACTCCCGCCCGTGCAACCGACCGGCCGGCCAGCACCCGACGGAAAACAAGACGTGTACCAAACCGAAACGATCGACTCGCTCGCCCGCTGCTGTCCGCAAACACCCGCACGGAAGGAGCGGGCGCGTCGGCAGACGAACGAACGAGAGGGAAAGCGGAAGGCGAAAGAAAGTGAGTGAGTGAGGGAGTGATCAAACCGAACGAAACACACGACCCAAACGGTCGGTCGGAACGGAACGGAAAAGGGGTGAGTTGACGGCGGACTAACCGTGGGCGAGGCGCCCTTGCGCGGACTCAACGACGCGCGAGCCGGACGCGGCGCTGCCGCCGGCTCGTCGTCGGCTTCGAAGTCGATCGGCCGGTCGTTCTCCGGCCCCACGCGGTTCAGGTGGTCGCGTAGACGCTCGAAAAGGTCCTTCTTCACGCCCGACTTCGACAACCCTCGACATTCGAGCTCCTTCCGCAGCTCCACCACCTTTAGGCCGCTGATCGGCTGCCCGTTCAGGACGGGATCGTCGGACATTGCGGCCGCTGTGGACTGCTCGCGGGCAGCAACGACGATCCTAAGCGATTTCTCTACTTAATCCACGCATTCTCGTTCGATCATGCACGGCTATTCACGTTTGACTACTCGGTAGGAAGACTTAGAAGTTCAAGGCGATAGAAAATTGGAAGTGGGTAGCGTAAGACGCGAGTTTTTTTAGAAAAATCGGTAAATTTGACGGAAATTCAAAAGCGACGTGTATTTTGGAACAACCTGGTTGAAACCACCCGCAAAACGCTCAATATTTTCTGTTAATCATCAATCTTCGTCATTTCTCGACCCACCAACCAACGTAAAGCCGAAATTTTAGTAAAAACGTCCAAGCGGAAACTTTGGCTTGCGGCCAATGCAAACTGTTGACAGACGGTAAGAACCCACTTAATTCGATGAAAATTCACACGTTCCACGAACCGGAAGCGATTATGAACGTGAAGATCTCCCGATTAAATTCCGCAGGCAAAAGATTCACGCAAAGCGGATTGTTGCGGGCGGAAAGCGAGCGAAAAACGGACGCTGGAAGCGGCGGAAGAAGCGGGCGCGGGCGGCAAGCCGGTGAGCGCGTCGCGTACGGTCGTTTGGCATTCGGGCCGCGCGAGACATTCGCGGCGGGACCTCCCGAGCGAGCACTGCCGCTTGTCCATCCTCGGGCAATTCGATGGATTTCTCGGTTAGGAGTGCTCTGACCGTTGTCGTTGTAACGAAACAGGTAATTGTCGGGTTTACCACAGCTTCTGGGTGAACAACTGATCGCATCTTCGACCAATAAAGCAACAATCCAACTCCGCTTCCTATTGTTTTTGTTACAGACAGTTCTTTATGCAGTTTGAAGAGAGCAACAAAATCACTCGAACAAAACGATCAAAAGCGAACGTCCGTGACGGACAGTTCGGAGAACGAGAGCCGCTTCTTCTTGCGCCTGCCGACCGGCCGAGTGGTCGTTGTGGTGCGGAGCTCGTCGGCGGCGACGATCAGCTGGACGCGCCGAGTGACCACTTCGACCTTCGGGGGGTGCTCCTCTCGGGCGGTGATCTTCGGCGGGGAGCTGCTGGCGGTGATTTGTGGTGTTCCATTGAGGCTCTTCTCCTCCTGGTCGTCCTTCGCCCGCTCTTCCGTCTTGGACTCGTCCTCTGCTTGAGTGTGTTTCCGCTTTTCGAGAGGCGGTTGCTCCTCCTTCTCCGTTGCGATGTTCAGTCGTTCTCCATCATTTGACTCGCTCGCTGGAGGACTCTCCACTCCGCCACCCGCCGCCTCTTCCTCTTTCTGCTCGGCCGGCTCCTCCACCGACGGCTGCACCTCGAGCTCGATTCGACTGCAAGCGAACGAGTGAACGGAAGATCACGGCCCCAACCTCGTGGCGCTGCCGCAGCGGTTGCGGGCGACGGCGGCGTACGTGCCGGCGTCCAGCGGGCCGACGTTCGTGATGCGGAGCGTCCACTCGGCGGCGGCGTGGTCGACGGAACGGCGGGGCGAGTGGGCGACGCGGCGGCCGTTGTGGAAGAAGGCGACGAACGGGCGGGGCGCGCCGCCCACCTCGCAGCGGAGGCAGACGGCCGAGCCGACGGACGGGCGCGCGACGGAGGCGGCGAGTGGGCGGCGGAAGTGCGGCTCATCGCCCGCGATGTCCACTTCTGAACACGAAAGAGATTAACCGCAGCCTTGCCCACGCACCTCGGATGTCGAGAATGCAGACGTCCGCGACGACGCCCGCCTCCCCGACCGCCAGGCACACGACCTCGCCGCCGTCCGTCGCCGGATCGCAGTCGAAGAGCTCGACGGACGCCGCGCGGGCGTTCGGCTGGCGGACGGGCGTGCGCGGCGAGTCGCGCAGTTGGCCGCGCCGTCCGAACCACAGGACGCGCACCGCGGGGTCGTCCGACTCGACGCGGCAGTCGAGGCGGAGCGTCTGGCCGGCGAGCGCCTCCACGCGCCGCCGCTCGAGGCGCACCGCCAGTCGGGGGCCGTCCGCCCCGCCGATCGCCCGCCGACTGGCCGCCTGCTGAACGCCGGCCGCGTCTTCTCGCTCGTGCGCGTCGCCGTAGCGGAAGAGGGCGGGCGCGGCCACGGAGTTCACCACGTGCGACGCGCACTGCGAGCGGAGCGACCCGCGGGGCGAGCGGAACGCGGGCGCCGCGAGCCAGTTGGGCGAAAGGGCGGGCGGCTCGTCGGCGGCGTCCGACTGCTCGAAGTCCGCCGGCGAGAACTCGAGAACGAACGGCTGCAATCAAGCGGATAGAAAGAGTGTCCTGCCCATGCAATCTCGCCCTGTGCTCCTCCACGCCCATCGGCTCCACCCGAGCGCGAACGAGGCGGTCGGGCGGCGGGCGCGTCGCGATCCACACGACGGCGTTCGCGAGCAGCGCGCAGACGGACGGCGCGTGGGCGGGCGGCGCGTCTTCGAGCCACGCGACCTCCTCGGCGACCGCCTGCCGCAGCTCCAGCACGGCGACGTCCACGGCGCCGAAGTGGGCGTCCGGTCGGGCGGCGAAGTCGAGCAGCGCGACGAGCAGCCGCTGTCGGGCGGCCTCCAAATTCGCGTCTGCAGCGAGCGGTGGGCGGCGGACGGGCGGCGGGACTCACTGTTGACCGCGAAGTCCACGCGCGCCGTCTCCAACTCCGCCTGCAGCAGCAGCTGGAGGTGCAGCTCGAGGCGCGCCAGCCGCTCCCAGTCGACCGGCGGCGGCCGGAAGCGCGCCGCCCCGTACTGCTCGGGCGGCAGCGCGCAAAGGACCTGCAACCGGCAAATGGAGGGGAAGAAGCGCGAGAAGAGTTGAAGGACCTCGAATTCCTCCCGTCGTTGGGCGAGACGCGCCGCAGCGGCACACGCCTCGCACTGGGCGCCGCGCAGACAGCCGCCGCAAGTCGCCCGGTCGCACTCGCCGCACGCGCGCCGTCGTCGCCGCAGGCCGAACGCCCGCTGGCAGAAGGCGCACGCGTCCGGCCGGGGCGGGAAGCGACGGTCGATCGCCGCGAACGCCGCCTCCGACTCCCTGCAACGAAGAGGTGATCGACGGGAGCTGCGGGAACTCGCCGGAGCAGCGAGAACAGCTCGCTCTTGAGCCGCAGGTCGGCCGCCGTCACGCGCACCACCGCCCGCTGCTGCTCGTCGGTGAGGGCCCCGAGCGACCGCGCCCGCTGCTCCTCCAGCGGCGCCGGCGGCCCGTCCGCCGCCTCCAGCGACAGGCTCTCGCTCATCATTCTTCCGGTTGACTAGCGGAAGGGATCGTCGGTTCGCCCCTGCCCGCTTTATTCATGAACCTCCCGTCAGGAAGCATTAAATCAACGGGCGGAAGAGGCGGTTTATGGCCGCGGGAATATCGAAAGCGGGGCGGCTGTTCGGCGTGTTCGTGTTTGTGAGTCACTCGCCTCGTTTTAGCGTCCTGATCGTCACTCCACAAACGAATTCTCTCGAACAACCCGGACCCTGCTGCTCTTGCCGGTTTATTCGATTGTGGACACGTCGCATACAAAAGAAATCCCTCGAACGGTTCGAAACAACGAAAATAACGAGCGAAACGATGAGCATCGGGTTTGATTCGAATACACGAGGACGTCGGCGGAACGGAGATTCGTGGGCGGAAAGACCGAAAGTTTGTTGTTTGGAGCACCGAATCGAAACACAGACGGGGATTGAGCGAGAGGAAGGGAGGATGAACGGGAGTACACGAGATGAACGGAGGGTTTAGCGGAAGGCGTTGGTGTGGAGGAGGAGCTCCTTGATGGCGAACGAGTCCGCGTAGCTCGCGAGGAACTTCTCGTCCTCCGCGCGGAAGCCGGCCGGTTTGTTGCGCGCGAACAACTCCTGCGCGTACTGGAGCAGCCGCTCGAAGCGGAGCATCCGGCCGATCACCAGCCGGTCGTGGACGTTCTTCGCCGTCGTCGTCTTGATCAGCTCCCGCTCGCAGGCGTTCTGAAGCAAACGGGGATGATCGAATGGATGAAAGAAAGAAGGAGGGAGAAACTCACGACGATCGGGCCGATTTCCCACTTGCGCGCCATGAACGCGAGCTCCACGAGTTCGCGGGTGCTTCCGCGCGCGACGGCCGCCGGAACGACGCCGCCGTTGCGCACGCACTCGACCAACAGCTCGACGACGTGCTCGTTTTGGGTTGACCGTTCGGTGACGACGTCGTCCGTCTCCAGCGTCTTCCCGCCGCCCTCCCGCTCCAGGTAGAGCCCGTTGGAGGTGAGGCGGGCGAAGTAGCTGGAGTGGCGCGCCATTTGCTGCTTCGAGATCTGAACTCAACAAACGAGTGGAACAAACGGGGAAAGAAGGGAGGGGACTCACCGAGAACTCGCGATTGCGGACGCGAATCGTCAGATCCGGACGGAAGAAACACTGCATGTCCGTGCGGAGGAAGTCGACCGTCTGGCGGTCCTCGTTGCTCTTCGGCTTCCGCTTCGGCGTGCCTCCTTTCGCTTCGGCGCCCTTCGCGCCGTTCGGGCGCTCCGTCTTGCCGGCCGGCGGCTCGTCGCCCTTCGGCTTCGCGGCGGGCGGCGGCTCGGCGACTTCGGCGGCGGGCTCGTCGGATTTCTGCGGAGTCGCTTCGGGCACCTCGGTTTCGGGCACGGCAGCATCCTCTCCGTTCTTCCCGGCGCCTTCCTCTTTTCCGACTTCCTTCGCCTCGGCTTCCTTCGTGTTCGCCTCCTCGCCGACTTCTTCGGTCGCGGCGGGTGGCTTCGGTTCCTCGGGCGGCGGGCGGGAGCGGAGCATTTGGTTGAGCTCGCGGAGGAACTGCGTACCCGGCGACACGCGAATCGACTTGGAAGCGTTCGGCTTCGAGGCGGTCGACTTCGAGGCGGCCGGCTTGGAGGCGGCGAACGGAGCGGCGGGCGGAGTGGTCGGAGGCTCGAGCGGCACTTCGGGCGTCTTCTTCGGTTCCTCCACTGGCTTCTGGTCGGGCTCTTCGACCGGCTTCTCGACCGATTGCTGGGCCGTCTCCTCGACCACCGGCTTCTGCACGCGCTCCTGAACGAGCGGCTCCTCGATGTCCGACAGGTGGATGATCTCGCCCGTCTTCGGCTGTCCGGCCGCGTCCTCCTTCCGCTCGGCCGTCGCGTCCGCCGGCTTCTTCTTCGGATCGCCGTTGCGGTTGGACGCTCGCCGCTGGCCCTTCGGCTTGCGGCCGGCGTTGTGCGGGGGTTTCGGTTTGGGCATCGCGCTGGAACGAGAGAAATCAGTGGAAGGTTTGATTGAAGGTGGATGGAGATGCACAAGAACAAGCGGAATACACGCTCGAAGATGGGAAAGAAAGACGCGCACTGTCCCGCTCACCTCCAAGATGAGCACTCACCACAAAATCCCCCGAGTCCTTGCCGTTCTCATCCACTCGACCCGCCCTCCTAACCAAATTCCATCATCAGATCACATCTGCACAATTCGATCCCAAATCCCCCTCGAAAATCGACCGAAATCCGCCGCGATCATCCTCTCCGAGCATCGCCGAAATGGACGCCCGACCGACCGAACCGAACGGAATCCCCGCAGCTTCGAATTGGCGAAAGCGAGCGCGGCGGGACGCGCCGAGGCGGTCGGCCGGCGATTTCGCGGTGATTTGCCGCCGCCGTCCGCACTCGTCGACGTTGCAGCACGCATTCCCCGTTGCTCACTGCTTTCTACCCTCCAATTCGCCTCCGATTCGCCTCCGAATCGCCGCCGAAATGTCCGTCGTTCACTGCACCGCCGACTCCGAATTCACGGCCCTCATGGTGGGCGTGGGGACGACGCCGGTGATCGTGAAATTCTCGGCCGAATGGTGAGTTTTTCCTTGATATTTGTCGTCGATTGACCGCCACTCGTGTTTCAGGTGCCCACCCTGCAAAGTGAGTAGAAATTCGAGGAATTTCGAGCAAAAATTCGCGAATGCCACGTTGTTTTCGTCCCGAATTTCCCCGACTTTTACGCACGAGAAAATTGATGATTTCTCCCGCTTGTTTGCAGATGATCGCCCCGTTCTTCAACGACCTCGCCGTCCGCCACCCGCAGCTGAAGTTCGCGGACGTGGACGTGGACAAGTGCGAAGGTTCGTCCCCTCCTCGCCTTCTTCGTTTGATCCCCGAATTGCAGAGAGCAAGACGAAGTTCGGGATCACGGCGATGCCGACCTTCGTCGTCGTGATCAACGGCCAAAAGATGGACTCGTTGCGGGGCGCCAACAAGGAGGAGCTGGAGCGCCTCGTCGCCAAGTGGGCCCAAAACATCCCCACGCAGCACGAGTCGCCGGTCGCCGGCCAGTCGGATCTCGTCTACTTCTTCGACAAGAACGGGATCGAGTGCCTGAACGAGGACGACGACAAGAACCTCCGCTCGCTGCTGGAGGGATCGGGCGCCCTGGTGTCGGACTGCGATGAGGTTCGTCCCCTTTCTTCCTCCTTCCAATCGATTGATCGCTTGATTGCAGCAACTCATCATCAACATCCCCTTCAACGTCCCGGTCAAGAGTGAGTCCCCCCATTGATTTAATTGATTGAATTCCTCGATTTTAGTCCACTCGATCCAAATCGAAGGGCCCGCGGGCAAGAAGCCGAAGAACGTGAAGATCTTCGCCAACACCGCGCACACGCTCGACTTCGACAAGGCCGCCGGCGCCGAGCCCATCCAGCAGCTCGACTTCTCCGCCCAATCGCTCCAGGGCCTCAAGTTCGTCAAGTTCCAGAACGTCCAGAACATCCAACTGTTCGTGGAGAACAACGCGGGCGGCGGCGACCAGACGGTCATCGAATCGCTGCGCTTCTTCGGCACTCCGCTGCGCGGCGCCACGGACATGGGCGACTTCAAGCGGGTGAGTACCGCCTTTCATCCTCCATCTTAATCGCCCGGTTGCTTCAGGTGGCCGGCAAGGCGGGAGAAGCCGCGCACTGATGCGGTCGAGGGAATTCGCGGGCATTTCGACCACCTTCGATCAATCCTCCTCCCCTTCGTTCCTCCGATAATCTCCGCTCTTCCCCTCCCGCTCTCGTGTGCTCCCTTCGGCCTTCCGTCTGTTCAATTCGTGGCTAATTTATCGCCGTTCGTTTGGTTCTCGTTCCCGTTCGTGTGTTGAGCGAATAAATCTGTGGAATTCCATCCGTTTGCTTCGATTTCAACGCGAGGAGTTCGAAGCTCCCGTTTACCTTCGAAATCCTTCGATTTCTCCGCATTTCCGCTCGACTTTCAGCCGATCGATCGGCCCGTCCCGCTGGAGGACCTCCGAATCCACCGGCCGATCAGCACGATGGACGTCGAACGGTTGATGCGCGACCTGACCATCGAGCAGCTGGAGAACATTCAGCAGTCGCTCAGGTCCTCCTCCCCCTCATTTCTTTCGTTCACTCCATCGATTGCAGCAAGGAGGTGGAGAACAAGAAGGAGGAGCTGCGGCAGATGGTCGGCCGGCGCTACCGCGTCGTCCTTCAAGCGGCCAATGCCGTCAAACGATTGGGCGAGATCTCCGACGAGCTCGTCCACAAACTCCAGACGATCAAGAGCTCCGTTTCGAGCGGGGAGAGGCCGGCGGGCGACCGCCGGGCGGAGCTCACGACCACCAAGCGGCTCTCCACGCAACGCTTCATCCTCCTCAACACGATCATGCCGATGGTGAGTGCGGAAGGAGGGATGCAGGCACTGGGATGGAGAGTAAGTGGGTGGAGGAGGATGGTGGTGTTTAGTCCCACAATCCTTAAAAATTCGCCTCAATTCGGTTGATCCTTCTCAAAGTCCTCCGCTTCCTCTGAAACCAACAGTTAGTCGACTCGATTCATCACGCACTTTCTTCCTTCTGGTCCCCGCTACAATCCTCCCCCGATTCAACTCAAAAATTTCTTCCGTCCGTCTTCCCCAACCGCCGCTTTTCGCCTTCCTTCCATCGGCTGCCGCGTGGCGCAGTGGTTAGCGGCGGGGATTGGCGGGCGCCCGCTCTCACCTTCACTCACTTTCCTCTTTCTTCTACCGCTTTCGAAGGCGCTTCAACGTTCAGCTCGGCTTCGTTGTGCGTTCAAACAAGCGGTGAAATCGAGCGGATTCATTTCCCTGTGGACGATGACCATTTGATTTCAACGTGGCGTTCACTCTACAAATGAATCACATTCTTCCTTTTACCCCCAATCATCTCTTCATTGCATCCCCTCGCTTGCAGGTGGGAGCGGTGAACGACGGCCTGACGGACGTCTTTTGCCTGCTGCTCGCCGAACACTTCCACCGGTCGGTGATCGTCGATGCGAACTCGCCGCTGGAGTTGACGCGGGTGATCAACATGTACGGCGACCAGCTGCTGACCACGCGGCTTCGCCTCCGGGACCGTCTGCTCGTCGACTTGGGCGAAATGACCGAGTGGACGGCGGTCGCCGGCCAACTCGTCGCCGTCGCGTTCCTCGGCCAGCAGTCCGTCGAGGAGTTGCTGCAGGTGTACTTGGACGCGCGACAGGTGGGTTCTCTTTTCATCCTTCCATTCATTCTTCCTCGTGTTGCAGCAAACGATCACCGCGAATCTCCGCTCGTCGACCCTGATCGGCGTCATTCGATTGATGAAGGACACGGTTTGGTGCGTGGATCAGGTGTTCGGCCATCAGCGGGGCCTCCAGTCGGCTTTCGGCGTGATCACGAGCAGCGGTTGGTGTCCGGGTACGCCTCACATTCTTCTTCAAGCGCTCATTCATCCCATCGCTTGCAGAACTCCTCGCGGAGCACATGGACGACCAGCCTTTCGTCTACGGCCGCCTGTTCGCCGCCGAACTGCCGAAAATCAACGCCGTCTACCGCGGCGACTCGCAGCCGTTGGCGCCCGCCGCGGTCGAGGCGATCAGCTCCGAATGGTTGATCGCGTTGTGCTCCACCGCGAACGAATCGATCCGCGAGATGTCCGCGTGCTTCGAGCGCACGGAACAACTGCTGGAGTTCGCCGTCGCCATCCACAAGGTCTTCAAGACGGTGCGTTTTCTTCGAGGCAACTCTTGAGTGTTTCTTTCGTTCAGGACTCGCCGACGACCGTCTCCAACGCCGCGCTCTACCGCCATCTGTTCGGTTCGTCGCTGTTGGATCGTTGGCGCCTGCTGATCGGCGGCGAGCTGGCGGCGTTGGAGGCCGAACTGTTGGCCAAGATGGCGACCGTCAACTGCAACCCGCCGCCGCTCTTCCACAAGCGGGCGGCCAAATTCGACGGCCTGCTGGCGTCGGGCGTCTCGCAGGAGGTGCACGTCGTCGTCCAGCGGTTCTTCGACGCGCTCCGCAATTTGATGCTCCGCGTGGGGAAGTACGTGAACGTCGGCTACGAGGAGGACGTGCACGTGCTGCGCGGCTACCTCGCCGATGCCGTGCTGGAGATGTTGAAGCGGTCGGTCCTCCCATTCCTTCGATTCAATCCCCTCCGGTTTGCAGGCTGACCGAACGCGACGCCCACCGGTTGGGCCGTCGGGTGCTGGGCGAAGCGAACGGCGCCGATCCGGCCGACCCGCAGCCGCTGCTCCCGTCCGAGGAGAATCAGCGGTGGTTGCGCGAGTTCCGCCTCTTCCTCGCCCTCGTCCAGTACGAGCCGTCGATCATCAGCCACTGCATGTTCGACGAGACGGAGAAGGCGGTCGAGGGCAACCGACTGCTGCGTGGGGCCGCCGAGAACGCGCTCTGGTTCGTTCCATTGGATTCGTTCCTCTTTCACTCCTTTTCTGCAGTCATTTGATCGACTACATCGTGGACGAGGCGGTGCAGGACACGGAGCTCAGCCGCTTCCCCGCAGCCTGCTCGCAAGTGGTCAAGTGTTTGGATTTGGTTCAGGCGAGTCCCTTCCTTCCATTGATTGCATCCTTCGTTTGTTCGATTGCAGGTGCCCGGGAAGATCGTGCTCGACCGGACGAGCGGCTCCTCGGCCACCGTCCCGACGCAAATGTCGAAGCAGCTCTTCAACTTTTTGTTCACGATCTGCCGCCGCATTTCGCACAACTCCTTCGCCCACCTGTTCACCCGAAACGTCAGCGTGCACGTCGCGGAGCGATTGGGTTCGTTCCCCAAGATCTTCCGTTGATTCCCGCTCGTTTGCAGCCGAACTCCTTTCGTCGACGTTGTGCGCGTGCGCCGCCGAAGTGCCGTCGGGAAGCGCGTTCGCCGTGCAGCTCGTCCTCGACTGCCGAATTCTCCACCAAATGTTCCCCCATGCGGATTTCGTGCGGGCGGTCGAGACGCTCCGCTCCAAGATCGATCCGATGGAGTGGAACCTGCTGGACGGCCACCTGGGCCGAAATGCGCGCAATGCCGTGAAGCGGTGCTCGGTAAGCGGTCGGGGGATTGGGGAGGAGAATTCGGGCACCGACTGCTGCTCGGGGTATTCTCTCGCTTCCTTCGACTCAAACAATCGACTAATCACTTCGGGAATTGCAGATGCTGTTCGGGCAGATCCAATTCGACGCCGCCTTCTCGGCTGTGCGCAACGAGACGTCGAAGGAGGCGGCGGCCGACGAGATGGCGGCCGGCGGGAGCGACGCCGAACCGCCCCTCATCGACATCCTGCCACGCCTCGAGGGCGTCCCCCGACTGTGCGCCATCCCCCGCCTCACGAAGATCAAGGTTCGTCCACTCCACTCCTCCCATTCCCTTCGTTTCGTTTGCAGGAGAACGAAAAGCAGCGCCATCGGCAGCAGCAGCTGGCCGCGGCTGAAGCGGCCAAGCGGGCGGACGGCAAGTGGAATCCCGTGGACGGATTCCTCGGCTACTTCATGCAGGGCAAACACAATTGATCGGCTCGTTAGTTGGAGTAGTGGGATCCCTTGTTTCTTTCTATTTATTCGGTTGTTTGTAAGCGTAATTTATTTCCACCTAACTGCCGGTTGTTGGCTTCCTTTCTGTCCGCTAACCATTGGACGTGTTTGCTGCGTGTAATTCGATTGAGATCGCAATAATTAACTCGAAATAAAGACATATCACTTGAACTGGATGAAAGTGGATGGATGGAAAAAGAAATAAATAAGGGGATCGTGGAGGAGAAGGCAGCGAGGTGGAAAGAGAGTGGACGACGGTCGGTTTGCACGCGGCTGGGCGCGAATTTCGCCGCTTTCTCCGTATGTTCGGTGGATTTGGCTCGGATTATTGCGGATTTCTGATGGTTTCGTGGAGTCCTGCCGGTGATTGCTTGGCAAAAGGACGAGCACAAAGGAATCTTCGAATTTTAACGGTTTCTGTCGAAAGCCGCACCAAAGTCCGTCCGTTCTCACCAGTTTCTCCACGCGACTGTCACTCGCGATCCTTCGCTCTTTCTGCTTCTGATTCTCATCCGCTTTCAGCTCACGATGGGCAACAAGTCGGAGCGGATGCGGGAGCTGCGGAAAAAGAAGGACGAGAAGAGGCGTTCGAAGAAGCAGGTGTTGAAGGAGCGGTGTGCCCGCGCGCTCGAACGGAAGGCCGAACTGCGCGAAGAGCGGAAAGCCGAAGAAGCGCGACAGCGCGCGGAACTCGGCGACGAGGCCTACGAGCGGCTGTACGACGCGAAGGGGAACAAGAAGGTGGGTTCTTCGTTGATCAATTCATTGCTTTCGATGTGATGCTCTTCTATCTTTCTTTCGTTGATGTCCTCGCTGTTTCCAGGTCGAACCGCTGCCGCCCACCTCGCCGGTCCGCTCGTACCTGCGCACGCTGCCCGGCGGCTCCTTCGCGCCCGCCCGCACTCGATCAGCCGCCTCCTCGTCGAGTCGAGCGCCCGCTCCCTCCACTTCGACCGCCTCCGCCTCCCCGTTGCCGGTCGTTCGGCTCAAACACAACGGAACGTCCACACTGGCCGCCGACGTCGCCGCCGCGATCCCCGCGGAGCCGCAGTCGGCGCTGTTCGCCGCGCTGAAGGACCGCGCCGCAAAGGCGAACGTCCTCCTGCCGCCGGTCGAGCGGCCCCGGCGAGCGTCCGATTGGTTCGAATTCGCCGAAGCGAACAGCCGGGCGGCCGCCGAGTGGCATCGCGAGGAGACGCGACGGATGCACGCCGAAATGGAGCAAATGCGGCGAGTGCACGCGGCGATGTTGGACGCGAAGGACGAGGAAATTCGGCGCCTGAAGCGCGACCTCGCCACGCTTCGCGGTCGGCAGCTTTCGTTCCACGCGCATCCCGTCGAACAGCACCCGATGTACTCCTTCCATTACGAGATGCAGCGGCTGATCAACCCGCCGGCCCAACGGCAGCTGCTCTACGAGGACGACGACGAGGAACAAGTGGTCGAGGAAGTGGCCGAGGAGGTGGTCGAAGAGCGGGAGGAGGAAGAGGAAGAGCGGCCGATCGTGATCGACGACATCGAGTAGCCGCCGATGGACGTGCCTCCTAGTCAGAAGGTTGATCTCCACTCATTTTGTTCATTGATTTCTTTGTTTGTTGTACGGAAGGCTGGATTGTGTATCGGTTGCGATAATAAACGATTAGACTCGCAGGCGGTAAAGAATGAATTCGAGAAGCTGGGGATCCGCCTGATCTGTTTATGGGATAGTCGAAATGGAGGCGGTTGATGTGTCTGCTCGTCAGTCGATCAGCGGGAGAGGTGATGGTTGGAAGGAAGAGTCAGTGCTCAACTCCAACACCCCCGTTAGTTCCCGTTTCTTCTTTCGCCACGAGTTCCGCATTGAAGAGTTCTCGTTTCTCACCGTTTATTCACCACAAACACAACAAGCAGTCAACGAGCACAATCAACGAACAGGCAGAAGGGGATCAGCTGGAGGGTCCCGGCTGGTCCGCGCCCGCGGCCGGCGCGTCCTGCGCCCCTTGCGGCAGCATCGCCATGATCTGCTCGTGGGTCTTCGGCACGGCGAGCTCCGTCAACTCAACGCGATCGCCGTCCTCCGGCAGGCAGAACGCCAACACGTACGGGGCCTCCGCTTTGGCTTGGTCGACCTTGATGTTCAGGGCGGAGAAGAGGTCCTCGTCCTGCGTGTCGCGCCACTGCGTGTGCTCCGGGTTGGCGGGCAGCTTGATGCGCGGCTTGCGGTCCTCGGGCAGGTCGAGCAGCTGGCAGATGGCCTTCTGGAGGTCGCTGACCTTCGAGTGCTCGCCGATGTCCACGAACAGGTGCGTCTTGCGGCGGCGGCAGTGGAAGAAGAGGAGGTTGTCCATTTCGATCTCAACGAAAAGCTGGAATGAGCGGTCGGTTAGTGGGTGTAAAGGGGAGGCGAACGAACCAAGCGGCAGCGGGAGGAAGCGGGCGGGCGTCTCGACTGGTGACCACTCGCGTACTGCAGCCCGCTTTTATTCGCCCCAATTGCCGGGCGTCGGTTCACACGACTGCCTGCCCCCCAATCGATCGGACTGCGCAATCCACAGCGACAGCGGCGAGAGGGCGGTCACTCAACAGCAGCGAGGGGAGCAGAGGGAGAGTGACCACAAACCGCGTGTTCGACCCCCCAACCACCTCGTGAGAACGCGAACTTTCGAGTACCCGCTGGATCGTCGTTTGCGCGTTCGCTTACGTGTTGAGCGCGTTCAGGCGAACAGGGCAATGAGAAGCGAGCGATTGTTAAGGATAGTAACTGGGATCGACGGCGTTCTTTTCCCTCACTGAACGGAGTGAACGGATGGGTCACAGAAGACTAACGATGCTCTCGTTCAATCTCTTCGACTTCAGCCACTCGCTTCCTCCAACCCAACAGACCGCACGGAGAAGAAGAAGAGTTTATTCGCACTCCCGACCAACGGAAGCAGACGGAGGGAACAACAGCGGGAGGGAGGCGGGAGGATGAGTGAGCGGCCGGGATCACTTGGTGTCCGTCTCGGCACTCGGGCGGGCGGACGGGAAGGGCGGCATGTACTGCGAGTTGTTCTGCTTCTTCTCGCCGTCCTCCTTCTTCTCGGGCGACTGCTTTTTGTCGGCGGCGGCCTCCTTCTGGTCAGTGGGCTCCTTGGAGTCGGTGGCGGCGGCGGGCTTGGCGTCGGTCGACTCCTTGGACTCGACGACCACCTCCTTCGGTTCGACCTTGGCGGGCACGGGCGTCTCCTTCTCGGGGGCCTTGCCGGGCGCCGCCCGATCGTGGGCCTCCTTGTCCGTGATCACGTGCACGCCGTCCGGCTCCTTGGCGCCCTCGACGGGGAACGCGCGCTCCGACTTGCGCTCCTTGCCGGTGCGCAGTTGGGCGCGCTCGGCGGCGGCCGCCTTGGCCTTCGCCTCGTCGATTTGGCGGTTCTTCTTGCGCGCGTAGCAGCAAAAGCCGATGCCCACGGAGAGGAGGATGAGGAGCACGAGGGCGATCCTGCAAGCAGCCGAGGGGATGATTGGAGCAGACGAGAGGGAGGGGAACTCACAGGCAGATCACGACGACGCCCCAAATGCCGCAGGTGGTGAGCGCGCCGTCCTTGTCCTCCACTCCGGCGTCCTTGAGGCCCTGGCTGCCGCCGCTCGTCAGCTCGCCGCCACTGCCGCCGCCCGACGAGGAGGTCGAGTTCGAGGGCGCCTCGGTGGTCCCGTTGTGCGGGGCGCCGGAGGACGAGCTCCCGGTCGGCTCCTCGGTGGTCGCCGGCGGGAGGGTCGGGAAGGGCGAGGCGGCGGACGTGGTCGTCGTGGGCTCTTCGGTGGTCGTCGAGGGCGTCGTCGTGGGCACCGGCGTGGTCGTGGGCGGCGGCACGTAGAGCCGCGCATCGTTTTGCTGCAAGCAGGCGATCGATTAGGCGGACGAGAGGGAGGGCAAGGGACTCACCAGCCGGAACTCGAACGTCGGGCTCGGCTGCTCCATCGACAGGTTGACGTACGCCCACGAGTTGAGGCCGTTCGAGGTCGGAACGGCGAGGATGTTCGTGGAGCAGGGTGCCTTCGGGTCCGCCGCCGAGAAGATGAAGTCGCCCACGGTGATGCCGGCGGCGTCGGCCGAGATCTCGACGCTCCCGTTCAGCGGGATGACCGTCATGGCTGAACGCATCAAAGGATTAGAAGGAAGGAAGGAGTGGTGCTTACGAGGAATGATGAGCTCGCGGTGGCGCGGATCGTAGAAGAACTTCACCGTGCAATTGCCGACCTTCACCTGGCCGCTGGAACGGAGCGGAGGAGGTGAGTGGACGAAAGACGAGGGGGAAGACTCACTTCGAGTAGGCGGCCGCGATCCCCCCGGCGGCCGGCGATTCGGCGAGGCTCAGGTTCAGCGCGGTGCCCTCGAACTGGAGCGCCTCGGCGAACGGCGGGCAGCCGGCCTCCGGCGAGTACATCCTGCAGCGAGGGCGGGGGATCATTGAGAGAAGAGGGGGGGAGGAACTCACAGCGGGCCGGTCGTGTTGAAGCACGCGGCGTACGGGCGGTCGCCGGGCGGCGGCGCGGGCGTCACGGCGAGGACGAGGTCGGCGCCCCGCACGGCCGGCAGAGCGGCGGCGAGCGCCACGAGGAGCACGAAGAAAAGGCCGCGGCCCGCAGCTCCGTCCATTTCGATCGATCGGCGAGCGGGGGAGCGAGTGAGTGGGAGGAGGAAGAGGAGGAGGGAGGAGAGCGGCGCCCAGTCGTCCGTCGAGAGCGAGTAACGAAGCGAGCCGCCCGCCCGGGTCGGCTTTTATACCCGCCGATCGGCTGCGAATTTGCATCGAGCGCGGTAGGCAAATGCGACGTCAACAAGCCGACAGGGTCTTTTTGCATGAGGGGTTTTTGCCTTCTTCTTTTCTGTTACTGCGGTTGATCGGCGAGGTTACGCGGCTTGAAGCGAACAAAACGAAGAGTGGACGACTCCATCAACTCTTTCTTACTACCCACTACTTTGTTCTCACATCGAAAAATCGCCTGCCACGTCGTGTTGATCACCGAACCCATCGAGAGTTCGAGAGCTCATTCCGTCAACCGCCGAGCAACAATCACCGATTTATCCCCTCCACACACCGGCAACACAACAATCAAACAATCAACACAAAGTCATTACTGACGAGCGCGTTTCCACAGCGCGGCGAGGATCTCCGCGTGGGCGGCTTCAAAGGACGGCCATTCGGGCAGCTCGACGATCTCGTCGCCGTTCTCGTGCGCGAACTCGACGGTCGCGAAGCGGAGCTCCTTGAACTGCTTCAAGCGAAAGGCGAGCTCCAGACGCTCGAGGATGTTCTCCAGCGAGAGGCTCTTGCGGAGCGACTGGAGGCACGCTTCCTGCAAGCAGAAGAGGACGAAAGGATGTGCTTTGAGTGGGCGAAACTCACGGCCATCTCGGGCAAATCGTAGCAGTCGGCGAGGACCAAAAGGTCGGCGGCGAACTCGTCCAGCCGGTCTACTTGGCCGGCGTAGACGAAGCGGAGCGCCTTCGCGACCACTTCGGCGCTCCAGTCGCGCAGTTCGATCACGCCGCTGTCCCGCTCCTTGGTCTCGTTCGTGAACATCGCGCGGAAGACGGTGGACTGCGAGCAGAGGAGCAGTTTCGAGACCTGCAAGACGAAAGAATGAAGAGAAGAAGGAAGGAGTGGACCAACGTTCCAGCTCCGCCCGTCGGCGCGCACCTCGACGTCCGCGAAGGCGCCCACGTCGAAGTCGGCGGCCAGTTGGCGACGGAAGAGCGAGTCGTTCGGGTCGCGCGGCTCGTCGAGCGGAGCGATCGGATGGACGCGGCAGCAGACGAACAGCGGGCCGCGAGCGCCCAAAGCGAGCAGTTCGGACTGCGCCGCAAATTCGGGCCAACCCCAGCCGCACAGATCCGTGAATTCGTGAGTGTAGCCTGCAAGCGGGGGGATCAGTGAAGAGAAGAATGGAAGTGAGAGGACGTCGTTGGAAGTGCGCCCCGCCGTCGGCCGCTTCGATCCACGCGGCGAACTCCAGCTTCACCGCCGCGTGGCCGCCGAGGTCGCGCGGCTTCAGCGCGAGGCGCGCGAACGTTCGGTAGTCGTTCCAATCGCCTTTGGGCGAGAACGAGAGGCACCACTTGGCCCCGCGAATGCCCTCCACTTCGAACTGCCCACTCGTCCACTGGTCCTTGAACGCCGTCCGTTCGAATCGCCCGCGAAAGTCGGGGATCTTCCAGCGGTACGTGGTGGGATCGACCATTTCGAATCGGAAGCTGAAAGCGAACAGAAATGAAGGAAGGAGGAGAGAAATGAGAGGATGGAAGAAATTCGAGGCAAATCGCGAGGGGTCGGGGCGAAAGAAGGGCGTTCTTTTGGTCGGCCGCCGAATGCCCGCCGATCGACGAGCGGAAGCGGGGCGGAGTGTCCACAGCGGAAGCGGCAAGAAGACGAGTGGGGCGCTGGACTCAAACAAGCAACCGAATTGTTCTTCTGACCGATCGACAAGTGCTTGAATCGAATGGACGAGATGTTGACAACACTCCGCTGAACACACCTGCTTCCGGTGGTCAACCACAAAACAAACACGAGAGAATTCATCGATCGTGTGAGTGAAAGTGGACACGAATCGATCGTTATCGCACTTCTTTTTTGAATGGACTTCCTTATCGTTCCGTCTTTTCCCGCCAATTTTGCGGCGGAAGGGAGCGCGCGGGTCGACTCGGTGGGAACGCGCGCGCCCGTTCGCGCTGCCCGTCCCGCCCGCCCGCTCGCCCGCTTGTTTACGCCGCGGCCCGTCTTTTTCGCTCGCCCGGTTGCGGCGATTGACGGCGGAGAAGCGAACTCCCGCCGCCGCCCGTCGTTCGCTCGACCGAAGGCGCGCGCGGCCACCTTCCGCCCGCCCGTTCGTTCGTTCGTGGTTGCGTTTTGCACGCTTCTTTTGATTGCACCTGCCGTTCGAGCAATTGAAAATGAGTGTAGGAATTGACAGCACGTGGTGGATCGAAACGAGTCGATCGACTCCTCATGCTCTTCGTTCTATTTCTCGATCCTTCCGTCCTCTCCCATTCTCTCAATTCTCTCGCACCAATCGCTCTCAATTTCGCCCCTTTCGACTTCCGATCTCTCCTCCTCATCTCTCGTCTAACCCTCGTGTTTGCAGCTGCGATGGTCGAGTACGTGAACGGAGCGGCCGTGTGCCGCTTCAAATTGGAGCCCGGCGGAACGAACAAGTCGGACGCCTACCGACTGGCCGAAGACCAACGCGTCGAATTCCGCGCGTTCTTCCGATCGGACGCGAACGGACGGCGCCGTCCGGAGGAGAGCGAAGTGGGCGTCGAGATCTCCGACTTCCACGAGGCCGACTCCTTCGATTGCCGCATCGAGTGCACGGTCGTCGACAAGCGGGGGCGGAGGATCCATTCGAAGAGTGAGTTCTCTCCATACTTCTCCTCTTTATCCTTCTCGTCCGTTCAGAGTGGAACGATTGGACGTTCGAGCGGAGCGCGAAGGAACGCTGGAGCTTCAAAGTGCCCACTGGCGACCTGCGGAACGCCTGGCGTCGGGGCGAGGTCGTCGCCGAAATCCGCCTCGAATTGAAGCGGCCCGGTTGGCGCGAGCGAGAAGAGGAGGAACGAGGTAAGCTCCAACTAATCCAGCTTCAATTCATCTCCCGCTTCTTTTCAGCCGCCGCCGCCGCTTCCAAAGACGCCGCAAAAGATCCCCCGAAGGAAGAGAAAAAGGAAGCGGAGATGTCCGACCCGACGGTCTTCCAACTGCCGATCGTCGACGTCCGCAAGGCGTTCCGCACGAAGCCGCAGAAATTCGCGGACGTCTCCTTCGTTCTCGACTACACGCCGCCACCGGAGGACGCGACGAGCGGCCCGGCGGCCTTCGTGTTCGCGGGCGACCCCTCCGTTCGCCGCTCCGTTCGGCTCCACCTCGAGTGGACGCTGCGGAACGCCCAGGAGGGAAGCTTCGAGCATTCGGGTGAGGAGGAAAAGGATGGGCAGGAGTGATCGCTTGTTCGCTTCCAGAAACCGTCCACTTCACGCCGTGCGGCTGCAAAGAGCCCGCCAATTGCGAGCACCCGAAGACGATCGCCCGCTTCGTCGTCCCCGAAGGGATCGCCGCGTTCGCCGACGAACAGCCGCTCACTCTGCAGGTGAAAGTGCGGGAGATGCTCGAGAAGAAGACCGGCCATTCCGCACACTTCCGCTCGCCTCGTGTCCGCGTCCGCGAGCGATCGCGAGAGCGAAGCGGACGGTCGGGCGCCCACCAGACGATTTCCAGCGCCTCGTCCCGTTCCGGACGAACGGGAGACAGCCGCCGGTACTCGTCGACCTCCTTCTCGTCCACTCCCGACCTCCAAGCGATTCCTCTGCCTCCACACCCGCCTCCTTCGAGCGAAGAACCGCCGGGACGGTCGAGTGGAGGCCGCTCGCTGGACTCCTCGCTCGTGGACCAACCGCTCGGTGAGTGCGGAGCACATTCGAATGCTCAATCGATTTCTTCGTCCTGTTCTCGTCCCGCCGCCTCCGCCGCCGCCACTTCAGCTGCCGAACGAAGTCGAAGGTCGGCAGTTGCGTGAGTTCAATCCAACGATCTTAATGGAATCAATCCACTCGCTTCCAGTGGCTCCCCATTCGACGAACCCGCAGACGGGCGAGTGCACGTACTTCATGGACGTGCCGGACATCAAGCAGATGATAAAATACGTTCGACCACGCGAATTCGAGAGAATCGCATTCGCTCTCCGCTACTTCCCGCCGCGCACGCGGGCGCGACGACGCGAACTTCGAGTTCGTGCTCGTCGACTTCCCGAACGACGCCTCCGTCGCGCTCCGCTTGAGCTGGGCGTTGTTGCGCGAGGACGGGCGGCGAGTGGCTGAGAGCGAGCAAACACGTGAGTTCGGGGACGAACGAAAAGACGAGCGAATCACGAGGATTGCAGGCGTCCACTCGTTCCGCAACTGCACCTGCCCGCACTTCTGCAAATGCCTGGAGAAGAAGATCAAGGCGTCCTACGACGTTGATCGCGGCCAACTGCGCCTCGCCGAACGGAACGGCCTCCGCCTGGAGCTCACCGTCCGCCGCTGTCGGCGCGGGACGCCGTCCGTCTTCTTCGCGGCTGCTGCGAACTCGCGCCGCTCGAATGCCGCCGCCGCTGCGCTTCGGCCTCGGCCGATCGAACGCACGGTGCGGGAGGAGCTGCCGGAGATCGTGGAGCTTCCGCCGCCTCCCGCCGAGGAGCGGCCGCCCGTTCGGTTGCCGCCGGTCAGCTCGCGGGACCCGCGACGTCGCCGTTCGTCGCCCAGCGGCCACGTCCTGCGGCAGGCGCGCAGCGGAGAGCGGCCGCTCGTCACGCGCCCCCCGCAACAACTTCCGCGTCCTCCGACCCGCCCGCCTACCGACCAGCCGGTCGTTTGGTTGTTAAGCGACGACGAGGACGAGCCCGGGAACGAGAACAAGGACGACGAGGAGGTGGTCGTTCTCGAGGACGACGAAGATCCGCTGCCCGCTCCCGCCATTCAAACGATTTGTGAGTTCTTTCTTCCGCTTTTTCGTTGACCGCTCCTGCTTCCAGTCGACGAGCAGCTCGAAGTGAACGGACCGACGGAACAGGCGGACACGAGCGAGAACCGTGAGGAACAAGCGAACGCGGTCGTGGGGGGGGAGGAACAAGGCGGTGAGTTCTGCCACGAAGTTCTTCTCGTTTTGATCGTTTGCTTGCAGTCGTTCTGATTGCGGTGGACGAGCAGCCGCTCGATTCGGTCGACGAAATCCACGAGGAAACGGAGAACACGACGTCGTGCGATTCGGACGCCGACGCTGCGGACGAGACGAGCGGCACGTGCCCGCGCTCCGAAGAATCTTCCTTCGAATCGACGCCCACCTACGGCCTCTCGCCGTCCGACCACGAGCTGCCGGCTTCCGACCACTCGGCGTCGGCGGACGAGCTGCCGGCGGCCGTCGACGAGCGTTCGGCTTCGGCGGAGCTCCAGGAGCGGCTAGTTTCCGTGGAGGCCGAAGAGCCGCCGGCCAAACGCTTCCGACCCGCCGAAGAAGCGGGAGCGGCGGTTGGAGCGGTCGAGGCGGTCGAGAAGGAGAAGCGAGTGGAGGACGTGCTCACGATCGAAGTGGAGGGCCAACGGTTTTCGGTAAGTTGCCCACGAAAGTCCCATGCTCCTCATTCCTCACTTCTTTTCAGCTCAACCGCCACCGCCTGCTCGAGGAATCCGAGCGCCTTGCCGAAGAAGTGGCCGCCGACTGCACGGAGTTCGCGATGGACGGGATCACGCGCCACGAGATGGCCGCCGCCTGCGAGTGGGTCGAGCGGAAGCGAGTGGACGAAACGGCCGTCAACGCGCGGGAGCTCTTCTTCGTGGCCAAACAGCTCAAGATGACCGGCTTCAAGGTTCGTTTGCTTCAGGAATTGGAGGAGACGCCAATGCACTCCATTCCCACTCATTCTTCTTCTTTCAGGCCGCGTGTGTCGAGGCGATCCAGCGGGCGTGCGCGAACCTGAACGAGGCGGCGCGCTCGGTGATCGCCGCCTTCGCGCGGAAGGACGACGAGTTGATCCACGCGCTCGCTTTCCTCTGGACCGAAGAGAAGCGGGGCGACGAGCTGATGCGAACGTCGCCGATGTTGGACCTCCTGTCGACAGATTATCCTCTGTGGTCGGAGATCTTCCAGCGCGTGCAGCCGTGATGATGCCTCTGTTGTGTTTTTACTGTTTTTCATTGTTCATAGCGTGGTTCGGTTGTTGTTGTTCCTGTTTTCGTTGTAAAGTAAACTTTAACAAAAATCTGATGGCTCGGTTCGCATGTGGAGCAGTCCACTTGCTGCTGTTGTTCTCCTTTGCACGGCTAAACGAAACACGGTGCATTGAACGACAAATATCGGGTTTAATCTCGTGCAAACACGTCCATTCGAACAAATAGGCACCGAATCGAAGGCGAAAATCAAAGGCGAGTTCAAAGCAGTCAAATAGGGAATCCTCGGATCAAAGCATGTACAAAGTGGGCTGGAATTGGGTGGGCGTGAGGCACAACTCCTCGAGGACCTTCTCGTTCTGCAGCTCCAGCCAATGGTAGCGGCGGGGATCGATGATGGGCGCTTTGGCTCCGGCCCGCTTGTGTGGCGACAACACGCGGATGCGCAGCCCGTGGTGCAGCGAGTCGATCGGTGCGGGCAGACACCACGTGCCTGAAGCAAAAGAAAGAAGGTTGATGCTTCAGTTCGAGTGAACGCACCAAGAACAACGCGCGGGATCTCCAGCACCGTGTGCCCGTCCTCGAGGATGTGCTGCAATCCAACCGTTGGTCGCTGCTTGCCTTCTTCTGCTCACCCGATAGCACTTGGAGACGACCGACGCGAAGAAGTACTCGAAGCCGAATTCGACGGTCGGGAAGCCGCCGTGCTGGTCGACGAGCAGCTGCTCCTCGGATTCGATCGACTGGTGGACGAGGACCTCCATTTTGTCGCTGCAATCCCCTCCTCGATCATTCGATGTATGGAGCGGAACTCACGACATGCTCGACTGCTTGACCACAACATATTCGATGAAGAGGCCCGGCTGCGTGGCATTCACGTTGAGGATCGGCCGGAAGCGGTCCGCGGGCACACGGGCGCGCCACTCGGCGAAGCGCTCCGCCTCGCCGATCAGCCGCATGAAATCGTTGGAGCGGAGATCCACGCGGCCGCCGCGAATCGCGTCGATGTCGAACCATTGAGCGGAGAGAGACTCCAGATCGGCCTTCGTCTTCAGCTCTCCGCCTGAAGCAGCAAATTGATTAAGAAGGTGGGGAGGGAACGAACCGGTGATCTCGCAAAAGTAGGACATTCGAAACCAGCCCGAGCCGCGCACCTCCACGCAGAGCAGGTGCTTGACGTCGCCCTCGTAGCCCGTCTCTTCTTTCAGCTCCCGCTTCACAGCTTCCTGGAAGCAGAGGGATGAGCGAAGAAAAGGAGGCGGAGAACACCTCGATGGACTCGCCCGGCTCGACGTGTCCGGCCGGCAGGTACCTGCAACGAAGCAAAGAGGGATGAGAGGAGGGTTCAATGAGCTGGAACTCACCACTTGCCGCGGCACTTCTTTTTCGCCTCCTGCATCAACAACATCTGCATTTGGCCCTCGTGTTCGCGAAAACAGATTGCGGCGACAATGTAGGTGACGTTGTCATAGACGCGCACCCACCGACAGCCTTCAACAAAGAATGAAAGGAGCTCCTTTGAATTAAAGGAACTCACGTCCCAGCTGCATGTCCGGCGCTCTAGCTGGAAGGAAAGACTGCGATCGTTGCATCGAGCGTTTCATCAACGACGAGGAGTCCGTGGACGACGAAGCGGTCTCTTCCTCGTCGTTCGTCAGCGCGACGTGCCCGTCGGCGGCGACCGTCGACTGCGAGATCAAGAGCTCATCGTTCGTGTTCTCGCCCGTCATCTTCGGTCGTTGGGAGCTGCTGGAACAAAGTGGGTGGATGAAGAATGAAGATAAGCGACTCGAAGACGAAGGGTATTTTCACGGAATTCACGATCGACCAACAGTTCGCTGCCAGGAGCATCAGTCGAGCCGAGGGCGTGCTTCGAAACACACAAGAGCGATCTCTCGGCAACGAACCTTCAAAGATTTGCCGCTTGCCAACCGGAACGATCGTTTCGGCCGATCGACCTTCCTTCCGACTTTCAAGTGGCCGCCGTCAGTTCAAAAAACGGTCGTTAGCGGCGGTGGCAGCGGAACGAAAAGAATGCGGAGAATTCGCAGCGAAACGCATAAAAACGGTCGTAAACAAACAAAAACGGCTTCTGCGGATCGCAACAAACGAAACGGGCGATCAAACGAGAAACGTCCACTTTCTAGCAGAGAGAAGCGGAACGTAAACAACGAAAAGAAGAACTGTTCACGTGGGAGTGCAAGCGAGAGCGTTTGTTTTCCTTCCGGCTGTTCCGAGCGTGAGCGATCGCGTTCGGGCCGCCGCTCGCGAAGTCAAAACAACGCGGCGGACGACAAACCGCCGAAAATAATCGCGAAAACGAAGCAGAACGCCGCGACGACGACCAGCTGTTTTCTGGCGAGTGAAAAGCGGCCGTGGCGGAGCGAAAAAAGTCGCCCCGCTTTCCGCCTGCGTCATTTCATTCCGCCGGCCGAACGGCTTCACGGCGAACGAGTGGAGTGGACGTGAAAGAAGGCGGCGTGACGTCCAGAAAGCAAATTGTTTCGCTTCCAAATGACGCCGTTCGTCGCAGTTCGCACCCGCAACAAAAACCCTTGATGCGGGGCAACGAAAAGTGAGAGTGGAATGGAAGGAGCAAAAAGAAGGAACGAACGAGTCGCGAGTCAAAAGTCATAATCTCCGCTCGTAAAAGCGGCGGGCGATAAGTCATCGTTTTGTTCGCCGCCCGCCGCTTTTCGCTTCCGTCCGCCCGATCCACAAAGCGAAAAAGAGGGGCCGCGCGCCCGTCAAAAAGCGGCCCGGCTGGGCGGAAGTTCCGGACGTGACGTCGCCCGCCGTCTTCCCGGCGGCCGCCTTCTCGTCGCACTTCTTTTGTTTCGGTTTTGATTAGCGCGACGTCCGGATGTTTGCGCGCAGCGTGGTGTGAATTGCATGGGAACGGGAAAGAGATGAAAAAGATGGAAGTTAGGAAGCGAGTCATCCTCTCCGAAGTTTGGTGACTCACGATCGAGCGATCGGCTTTGCTTTAAAAAGTTTGAAGGGGTAGAGAACAGCTCGACCAGTGAAAAGCGTCTAATGAATGAGCTCGCTGCCCATACGCGCCTCTACCCAACTTCGTTAAAGACAGAGCGCAAAGAGACACACTGTCACCGACTCATCCATCTCCACAGGTTCTACCACAAAAAGGAAGTCAAGAGTCAAAAATCTCTCCACTCGTCACACAAACGGCAATTTACAGCAGAAAAAACGAAAATCGGCGCTCTTCGCCCGCGGTCCACTCGCGCGCGGCTCGTCTGACCTCCCGGCGACTGGCGACTTGTGGCGGCGTAGCGCAAAGAGCGGGCAGGACGGAAAGAAACAATCAAGCGGATTGTGGCGAGTCGTTTGCCGCCATCTTTCTTGCAGCAAGAAAGCGGCAGGAAGAAGACGACCGCTCGTTTACGCAATCGTCCGGGCGCTTGCAAAAGGAAGGCGGTCGCTTCTTTGCGAAATCCCGTCCGCATTCGTGCGTCCAAGAGCCCAAAATAAACTCCAGCATCTCCGACTCCAACGGAATGAAATCCCAAGAAGAAGCGAGCGGAAAAACGACGCCAACGCTGGAGTGGAAGGCCGCCCTGTTCGGAAGTCGTTGGGAACCAAAGCCGAAGACGAAGATGCGCGTCGCCCTTTCGACCGCTCGTTCGCCCGCTGGCTCCGTTCTTGCGGATAAAAAATCGGCCCAACGACAGCGAATTTCGTTTGCGGCCGCCTCGAACCGAGCGAATCGCCTCGCTGCCTGCCGCCCCGTTCGGCAGCCCGCCGATCCCGCCGGGAGTTGGCCGCAAAGAAGCCGACGGAAACGACCACGTGCTGCGAAACGGCCGCCGAAAATCGCCGTCCAATCGAAACGGCCGGCGGATTCCGCGGGGACGCGGCAGAAGTCGCGGCTTTCGTCCCGGATTGCGTTTTCTTTGCATTTGGATAGTGCAGAGGAAGAAGAACCATGCAATCAATAGAGGAAGCTTCATGGCTGTCGTTACGAAACGGAAGAGAAGGAAACAAAACGGCGTTGCAAATCGAATTGAAATCGGAGAGGACGGGCAGATGCTTTGGTTTGGAACGAAACAACAAGAGAGCGCCACCGCCCCGATTGATTCCAAAAAGAAAGTGACCTCAATCTTCTCAGAAATTCGGCGACCGGCAATCGAAAGCAGAAGCCGACCGATCAATTTTCTTCACGCCTCCCGCTCGTCCAACTGCCCGCCGGCTGGCCGGCCGCAATCAAACGCCAATCAATTGGATCAAACACGTGTGAAAGGCGGCAAGAAGGGAGGAGGGAGGGATGGCAGGCAGAACCGAAAGCAATCCCGGCCAGCGAGCAGCCGGACGACCGGAAAGCCGAGCGGCCGCAAAGCCTGGCGAGCGAGCGGATCGGGTGTTTCGCCCGTCTTCCGGCTATCCGCCGGCCGACCCGAATGGGATTCGATGCGGAAATCCCGCCGACTTTCGTCGACGCAAGAAAAAACCGCTGACGCTGAATGCCGACCGCCATTTCGGGACTTCCGCCCGCCCGCCCGCCGGCTGCCCTGCGGGAATCCCGCTGGGCATTGCGGAAGTCGGCCGACCGCAAGTTGGAACTCTGGCTGCTTTCATTGGAATGCTGGAAGCAGGAGGAAGAAGAGGAAGAGAGAGGAAGCGCGGAGAAGAACGTGACCTTCGATCCACTACGTTCTGTTGAATACCAATGAACAATCCCTCCCACCCTTCTCCCCTCTTACTGCTGCAAACAATCAGCCTTCCACTCACATCACCCCTCCACTCACTCAAAAGAAACAAGCCATTAGTCTCGTAAAATGGCCACTTGCACAAACTTTCGGCCGCCGCTCAACAATCAGCAAACGAGTGGCGGCCATTCCGGAGGTCATCAGTCGGCCGATCACTCGTCATTTGGACGACCGATGGGGACGTTCGTCAAAGATGACCGATGGGCCGTCCGACCGACGGGCTGCCTGACCGCCGGCCGTATGGCGGGCGAGTGTTTGTGTTCGGCCAAATGAGTACGAAAAGCGGCGATTTTTGATGGGAATGGCGAGCAACGGTAGGCTACGGTTCGACAGCAAAAGAATAGAGGATAAAGCCAAAGGTTGTCGATTGTTTTGACCAAAGAAATCCCCGGTGAGCTGACTGGACCGCTCGAACGTACAGCAACCCTTCAATAACCACAACGAAACAAGACAGCGGATGGAATGCGAGTGGATTGGAGCGAAAAGAACGTCCAATTGGGCCGCATTTTCCGCTCCAAAGTTTTCGGCTGCTCGGCTTTCCGCCCGTCTGCTTTGCGGCTCTCCGACGGCATTCGGCTGGCTGGAAGCGAGACGACAGAATTTGATGGACGGAATGAACGACGAAAAACGGTTGCTATTCTTTTCTATTGCTCTTTTTGCCGACGTTTACGCACGATCGTTCACGAATGCATGAGAAAGTGAAACGAAGCAACAATGTGAAAAGGAAGGAGCGGTCGGTAGTGAAAGGCGTCTCATCATCGGGTACAATACTTGCTTTTTTCGACTCGTCCACGATCAGTTCGAACTCTAGATGTCTTATCTCAAACACACGGAGAGAACGCTCGTTTATTACCGTATGTACAATCGAAATGCAGCAATCAGAGGAGGGAGATCACGTTTTTGCTCATTACCGTCCGAAATACTCCGCGTTAACGTGATCTACATGAATCGACCATACAGCAATGGTCTGTCCTACGGAACTAAAGAACGGATGCACAAGGATACAAAAAAACTCACAAGACGTTAAAAAGAAATGAAACAAACGAGTGAAACACTGGATTAATTGGACTCCATCGTCCTATGCTTCGGCCTCGTTTTCCGGCTTGTGCTCCTGCTCGTAGGGGACGATGTTGGCGGCCCCGAGGCGTTCGAGCGGGACGATCTGATGCAACGGGAGAAACCAGTGCTCCAGTTGGACCTCCTTGAAGTCGGGCACCTTAAACGAGTCCACAAGTTGGCGGCACTCGTCGATCGACTGGGGCGTCTGCAGGTCGAGGATGTCCGGAACGTAGAGGCCGATCTCCACCGCCTGCTCGGCTTCGAAGGCGCGCAGGCGATCGCTCAACGGCGGCCGCTCGCCGTCGGGCTTCGGCGACATCAACTGCGCGATGAGGTCCTGCAAATCGATTGAATAAAACGGGAATTCACGAAAGGACCGCTCACCTCGAGGATTTCCTTTCGGTCGAACGGCAACTCAGACGGGCGGAAGTAGAGGACGTAGACGAAGTAGACGCCCATCACAGCGGAGTTTAGGGCGTGTGTGCAGGTGCCCAGCTCGACGTGTTCGTAGAAGCGGGCGGGCAGTTCGATGCTCAGGATGCCCGTGCGGCACTCGTAGACGAAGTAGAAGAGACGATTCGTGTCCCACTCGCTGTTCACGCGCACGCCGAACGAATCGACTTCGCCGTCGAGCATTTCGCCCTGCGGATTCACGAGCGTCCACGCCTTCGGCGACGGCATTTGCGTCTTCAGGCGGGAGTTCCCGAACGACCGTCGGCTGAGGCTCGTCTTCAGCACGTCCAGCGGCAGGTGGACGGAGACGAAGCGGTTCGTCTGGGCATCGAACAGCGAGCCCATTTGCATTTGGACGCCGCCCGCATTCCGTCTAAGGATCATCGATTGCCTGAACACAAACAAGCAGGAAAATGGAAGAAGTGGAAACGGGAACTCACGAAACGCCGGCCGGCGCCATGATCTCCGGCTTGATGGCGGCGCGCGTGTGCTCGTCGGCGGTGAGCGGCTGCTTGAGCGCCTCCTCCGCGCCCGAGTCGTCCACGTCGATCCAATAGCGCGCGTCCGGCACCAACCGCGTGGCCGCATCGACGAGCACCAACGCGCCGCACTCGTCGTCCGCGAAATAGACGCCGTCGATCTTCAGGAAGCGGAGGCGCTGCTTGAGGTCGGCGACCGTCGCCTCCGGCCGGCACTCCAGCTGCAGCTCGTGCTCCTCGTCGTTCTGCAGAAACTTGTAGGAGATCACAAAGTCTTCCTAAAGCAACAAACGAGGATAAATGGAAAGAATGAAAGAACTCGCCTCGCTCAACTCCAACGTCCCCTTGTTCTTCAGCTCGACCACGTAGACGCCGCGGTCGCGCACCCGATCGCAGCCGCTGACGAGCTCGTCCCGCTCGCTGGTGATCGCCGCCACCTCGAAGTCGGGCGAGCAGCACGAGTGGGCGCGCACGAACGCGTTCAACGCGCTCAGCACCGTCGACTTGGCGGGCACGCGGATCGCGTAGCGCGCGATCGACACGTGGTTCAGGCGAACGTCGAAGGTCAGACCGACGGTGAAGGCCTAAAGGAAGCAAACAAGTAGAAAGTGGAATGAAGGAAGGACTCACCGCAATTTCGATCCCCGCCGTCCGCTTCTCGTCCACGCGGTCGGGCTCCAAGTAGACGACCACCGTGCCGGCGCGACGCACTCGCTCGCACGCATCGACGACCATTGCGGGAGCGGCGGAGTACGAGACCGTCCGCCAGGCGCCGTCGATCGTCCGCAGTTCCGGAGCTTCGCGGACGATCAGCGCGAGCGCGTCGGTGAGGCGCGAACGTCGCCGAATTTTCGCCTTCGCCCGGAAGTGCTTCCGCGCACCCCCGTCCACGAAGTGGAAATCGAACTGAACGACGACCGTCAGCAGGTTCCCCATTCGCCTCCTTGTAGTTTGAGGAAGTGGCTGAAGCAGAAAAATCGATTTAATTCAGAAAACTGGTAAATTCGACGATTAAACGAAGGAAATCGCGTGCACGTGCTTTCAACCACTTTCAAGCCGTTCTGCTCTTCATTCTCCAGCATCAAACAGAAAAATTCACTCGGCAAGCATTAACGAAACGAACCAAATCGATGGAAACCCAAACAGCCGGAGGACAGCGAAAGCGGATGCCGAAGAACCCGCCCGCCGACCGCTCCGTGTGATTCACACGACGCGCACTCCCCTCCAGCCGCTTTTCCGTCGATAACGAGCAGTTTCGTTACGAAATGCGGACGTCACGCCGCCGCTCCGTCCGCTTTTCGCCCCAACTTTCCGCTCGTTCCGTGCGGCCGGCCGCCGCGGAAGCAAGCGGCAGACTGCTGGGTCGCGTGTTCGCCTGTCGACGGTCAAGTCTTCCGTTGTGTCTTCCAAGAGGTTGCTTTTCTTCGGCTATCAACGGGTAGGAAACCGGTGGATGAGGCGTTTGGGCGAGCAGAACGAGGTCCCAGCCTCTAGAGAACTCTTCTATCCGACCGATGCCGAAGCAAAACATCTTGTTCTTTCGAAATCTGCCCCCAACAGTTCTTCAGCCGTCCACTCACTCGTTACTTTCTTTCTTCCCACAGTCGACAGCCGAACGCATGAGATTTTTAGGGTTTATTTTCGTTTTTCATCGCGGACCGAACAAACACGTCCACTACTTACACCACGCAGCACGAGTACACTCGCTAACACAACGGAAAATGGAGGCGGGAGAGATGGGTGAGTGGGTGGGGTACACGTTCAACAACACAAATCAATGGTAGAAGGTATAATACAGTTTAGAAGGAGAAGAACGGTGTGAGTGAGTGGAGTCCATCTTTTTGGGAGGATTTTCTCGAGAATTGCAAACGAAGGAGAAGAATTGTGGAACTAATGAGAAGAAGGATGAGAGGGGGACTACACGTGTTCAAGAAACGATCATTTCGAATGGAGAGGCTGTAGAGGAAGGAAGGATTGCGTTAAAGAGTCTAAAAATTAAAAGAAACCACGGGAACGAGAGATCGGCGGAGGCGAACGAAAAGTCTTCGAGTCTGCGAGGAGGAGGAGGAACAAAGAAGGAGGGAGGAGGGAGTAAACCGAATCGATTGGCGGCTCTCGGCGAGAACGGAGAGCGGCGGAACCCATGTGAAGAAGAGGGAGGAAGGGAAGGATCAATGGTAGACGCCGTGGGCGAGGCCGGCGAGCACGCGGACGGCGATGGACTCGTTTTCGTTGAGCTCGTGGAAGGCGCGCGGGACGATCAGCGTCGACGGGATGGTCGCCCGCTTGGCCTTCGGCTTCTTCGGCGCCTTCCGCACGCCGCCGTCCGGCTGGCCGGCCGCCAGTCGGGCGCGTTTGGCGGCCGCCGATTCGCGGGGCTTCGCGGCGCCGCCGACGCTCACGCGCTTGCGGCTCGTGACGGGCGTCGTCGGGGGCACGGCATCGTCCGGCTTCTCGTCCACCACCTCGACGTCGACCTCGACTGCGGCGGCCGCCTTCTTGCTCTGCCTTCGCTTCTTCGGCGGCTTCTCGGCCTTCGAGTCGGCGGGCGTCGGCGGCGTGGTGAAGACGGAGGAGTCGCCGTTCAGGAGCGTCGCCACGTTGCTGCTCGTGATCATCGGGAGCGGGTCGGACGGGGCGAAGTCGGCGGGCGGCGGCGAGCCGGAGCACGTCGACGAGATGTCCGAGAAGGCGGGCTCGTTGTCCACGCTCAGGAGCGTCGAGCCCAACGGTCCGCCGGCGCCTCCCGCGGACGGCAGCCGACCTTCGGCGTTGTCCTCCCCGGCGAACAGCATCGGCGACGCGGAGGAAGCGGGCGTGTGCGAGGACAACGGCGGCGACATCCAGTTCGGGTGGCGCCCATCGTTCAGCAGGTTCAACTGAAAGCACGCGCGTTGAACAACGCAAGAGACGAGCGGAAAGAACTCACCGTTTCGGCGGTCGGCGCGGCGAACTTCTGCTCCAGCGAGCGGCCGAACTCGCCGTCGCCCACGTGGTCGGGCGTCAGCGGCGTGGCGCTCGTGGAGGCGGTGGAGGCGGCCGTCTTTGCGACACCGCTGGCCGCCGCCTGCTGCAGCTGCTGCTGGCGGTTTTGGAGCTCGGCGAGGGCGGTGGTGAACGTCGGGCCGCCGAGTTGCTGCTGCTGGGCGCGCAGGGCCAACGCTTGGTGCATTTCGTTCATCATCTGCTGCTCATTGGGCGGCGCTCCGCCCGCGTGCTGTTGGGCGGCGACGGCGGCCGCTTGGTGCTGCTGCAGCAGTTGGAAGGCGGCCATCCACTGCGGCGAGTGCACCGGAACGCCCTGCATGCCGTTGAAGGCCTGCGGGAACAACATCGAGGAGGCGGAGGCGGAGGAAGTGGAGGCGGCGGAGGTCGACGCACTCGCTGCAGCGACGGTCGAGTCGGCGGTCGTCTGGAGCGGGGCGGCGGGCGCGATTTCCGGGACGCTCGCGGCGGTCGACTGGTTTCCGATCAGCTGAAAGCAGAAGGGATCAGTGGACGGTAGAGGAAGGATTGTAGTGAGAGGACACGAATGATGCAAGCGTTTCAATGGAATAGTTCGGAGGAGCACGAGGATTTCCCAAGCGAATCGACGAGTTGCGCAGCGGGTACACGTGGAGCTCCGAGTGCAGGCGTTCTCCGCCCTCCCGCCGAGCTCTCCGCCAAGGCCAATGGGAGAAAAAAAAGCGAGCCGGCGAGTGGACGCGAATTGCGAAATGTCGGCCGTCGCCGTAGTCGCAGCTGCTCGCCGAAACGCCACGTTGCCGAAGGACGCCGGGGGCCGGCGGGACGCTAGACGGCGGAAAAACACGCCAGTTTTTTGGGGTCAAGAACGAAGACGAAAACAAGCGAGAATTCGGCGGATGGAATGCGGCGAGAACGGATTGTTTTTTGTTGCTTCGAACCGCGCGGCGGCCTATCGCGATTTGCGAGCGAACTCACGCGGCGACCCCTTTTTTGTAGCCCGCAAAACGAAGCCGCTCGTCGGCTCGTTTGGCGATTTCCTCACGTTTGTTTATGCGGCGAAATGTTTTTGGCGGCGACCTCATTTTAACGAGCGTCCAAACAAACGATAACACGACGACGCAGACGGCACGCGAAGGAAAGCGGAAAGAAAACGAGCGAAGCAAGCGGAGGGGGCCAATCGAAATGATTCCAAAATCGACGCGCGACTTCGGAACAGCTGCACGACCCGCCGCTCCACCTTCTTCCCCAAACGCCATTCGGCCGATCAAAAGCGTCCTTTTTGGCTTTTGGCGCGTTTTTCGCCCTTTCGTCTGCGCGATTTGTCACCCTCGCTCGCCGACGATTTCGCCGCCTCCGTTCACAAAAAGCGTCCGCGCAGAATGGTTTTTGTGTGCCAGACGGCGGCCGTGGCGAAACGACCTCGACGACCTTTATTTTTTTTGGCGCCCAAAGCCATTTCGGAAGACGGAGTGCGGGAACTGCGCAAGACAAAGACGCGCGATTGACGGCAGCCGAACATCTGCTTTCACGTTCCGTCTTCCTTAACGACGCCCGTTCGAGCGGACGTGAAAAACGAGGGCGGGAAATTCGAAGAAGCGGAGACCTGCTAGGAAAAAAACCAAGGCGATTAAGAGACCCAACGGAAAAGGCGGAAAAAAGTGCGAGCGTAGAGAAACGTTCGCAACGTTTGCACACGGGGCGGTGACGGGCGGACGCGTTCGTAATTTTTTCTCTCGACCGCTCATCGGCGATCACGATCGTTGAATCAGTGCCAGACGGAACACGACGGCGAGCAGACGGCGGCCGATCGCGATGGGCGTCGCAATGCGGCGGCTTTCCGGAAGGATGGAAGAACGCCCGCTGTTTACAACGGAGAAAAAACCGTGCAGAGAAAAACGAAGGGCGGCTGCCCACTCGTAAAGCGGCCGAGAGGATTGCTTCTTCCGGAAAGAAGCGCCGTTGCGTTCGGAGAGTTGGAACTTCATTTGGTAAAGAGCGCAATAAAACGGAGAGATCGGCCAAAAGACGAAAGAACGAGGACAACGACGCGCGCTTCCAGACTGCCTTTGTTCGCCACGGAGTGCTCGAACGCGCTTCCGGTCGTCCATTGCCTGCGTGTCCATCAACTCGAAAGCGTTGATCGAGAACGGAGACGGAAATAGAAACGTTCTCTGCGTTGGGATCGCGTGAACACAAAGAAGAAAAGTGCACTTTGGCGGGCGAACGACGGGAAGTGCGCAGACGGACTCGCAAAAACTCATCAGTTTTTCCAGACGTCCCGCCGAGCGGGCGGCGAGCGGGCAGAAAGCAGACAAACGCGAGCAGACGAACGCAGCGAGCAGACGGAAGCCGCCAAGCGCCGCCCCCTTGGCGGCCGCCACACGCCACGCAGTCGGCCGATTTGTTTCCGCCAAAGAGCAGAGAACACTCGCTGCACGCCGAACGTCGGCCGCCGCGAGGTTTCGCAATCGACGGCGGCGGCGGGGAGCAAAAGAAGACGAACGGAGAGCGGACCCGAGACTTTTGGACGCGGGCCAGCCGCAGCGAAAAGAAAGGCCGTCTGCAAAAAAACCGGCGGGACGGGTGGGCGGGCGGCGGGCGAAGGTCGTTTTTCATGCGAGACGGCCGTCTGCTGCCCGCCGATCACGCCGACGTTCGTTCCCGTAGGGACGTTCTTTTGTTCGCGCGTCTTCTTTTTTTCGAGAGGGACCGCGCGGGTGTTCGCCGGGAAGATCGAAGGGGAGGTCGCGCAACAGAACGTTCGTTCGCTCGAGGAAATGCGCCGAAATAAATCGCTGTTTGTCACACAAGTCCACCGATGTTCAAGGAGAAAAAGAGAGCTCGTGATCTCCGACTGAAACAGCGGAAAGCTTTCAGCCGGCCGTCGGCGGGCGACTTCCTAATGGCCGACTCGAGCACAAGGAGAAGAAGAAGAGTCGATTAGCGAGCGAAAAGCAGCCCCTGGTCATCGGATCCACTCGAATCTCATTGAATCGAATGGAACACAAACAAACAGACGCCTTCATTCATTCAAACAAAAAGACGGAAAAGGACGCCGGAGGACGACTGTGATCGATCGTGCGCGCCGGCCGAACGATCAGCGAGCGAGCGGGCGGGCGAGACGTCTCGTGACCTTCACACTCCCCCGGGCTGTCCTTCGAATTGGCCTTGAAAGAGGGGCGGGCAGTAGAGTGGATTGAGACGCCCTTTCGACTCCGTTGGCCGTCGTCCTCGAGTCGAAGGCGCCCAACAAAGTGGATGGCCGACTAATCGAGTTACCGAGCGATATTTCGACTCGAATTCGTGAGTGTTTTGTGCAAAAAGACAGCTCCGGGTGATCGCCGTTAATCCGCGAGACTAAACGAATCAAGATTTCGAATTCGTCGCTTTGACTCGTGACTTCAAGTCGTGATCCCCGTCGACAACATGCGAGTTGATCGTCGTAGTCGACAACAAGCCAGAAGCACGAGGACGCTTCCACGTGCAAAAAGCAGACGAAAGCGAACGAGAAGCTGCTTAGAGCGGCGAGAACGGTGGAACAAATGCGGGGATTATGCAGAAAGCGCGCGAAATTCGCGGAGGATTAGGCGGCAGCGGGAAGCGAGCGGAACGGGCGGCTAATCCGATCGCTTTGGTTGGGCAATGGAGAGAGCAAGTGCGCGTGCCAAATGGCGAGCGGAGAGCAGAAAGAAGACGGAAAGAGTCGGAGCGATGATCAATCGTTTGATTGCGCCGGCCGCAGACACGCGCCGCACGCGATCACGTTCTTTCGTTCACTTCGCGGCGACGTCGAACAGCTGGCCGCCGTCCCGCCGGCCGCCCGCTGCGTGGCGCCGCGTGACCTCGCCGCCGCCGCCAATCGAACGAACGGGCGGGCGGAATGTCTCGCCGTCCGAACGGAACGCAAACACGGCGGCCGGCGGGAACGAACGAACGCGACAGCACGCGGTGGAATGCGGGAGTTCCGTTCGTCGTCGACTGCCAACTCACGCGCCCACTTCCAACAAGAAGGAAGGACTGGAGAACAAAAGAAGCCCGTCTTTCTCTAATCACTTCTTTCTTTCCTCCCATCGCCGAAATCAGTCGCCCATTTCTCTCGGCCGATTGGCAACACGGAAATTCGTAACGAGACGACTCGAAAACGTGACCGTCTGCCGCTGATAAGACGCCGGGAAGACGGCCAGTCGCTGCGGCAAGCGGGAGAAGAGAAGAGGAATTCGTAGCAATCGAAACGATTCGTAGACGAAACTGTCCTCTGCAGATGTTTCGAATGCAAACAAGAAGAATCACGAGGTTTCAACCCAAAACGAAACGAAGTGATAAGAAGCGAGCGGAGCCGCAAAAAGAAGAAAAGGCGGCTTGTCACTCGGGCCGACCGAAATCCAAACCACTCGTCTCGTTCGGAACTCGTTCGAGATTTCCGGCCGCTCCTCCGAAAGCAAACGAAAGGCGGGTGCGGCCTCGCGTTGATCTCCGGCCCGAGTGGCCAACCGGACGGCCGTGAGTGAGTGCGGCCTCGTGCCAGGACGCCGGCCGCTCCAAACGGGCGATCCGACGGGGCGAACTCCCGACTGAACGGCCGCCCGCCGGCCGTGTTTTCGCAAAGAAAGCGGGAAAAACAACTTCGCCGCCGGCCGTCTTTCGTTCGTCCGAACGACCGGAAGAACGTGATCGAAAGGGCGACGGAAAGATGGGGAGCAGCGGGTGCTCGCTCGGGATTCTTTCGAAAGAAAGCAAACGATCACAAAGGAGAGGAAAGCAAGAGTGGAAAGCGAGGATAAACAGTCGACCTCCACGACTTCTGGAATTCGTTTCGAATAGCGAGCGAGCGAACGAAGAAGCAGAGGGCAGATGGACGAGCAGACCAACGGAATGCGCGTTTGATTGGATGCAGCTGCCGTTTCGCCGACCCCCGAATGCACGTGTTGTCGCTCGTCGCCGCCAAATGCGCTCTCGGCTGACCTCCGAATTCGAAAAGTTGAAAGTCAATCGTTCGAGGAGGAACGAAGCGAGGGCAAGACGCTCATTTTTTTGATTCAAACAACCGATTGCAACGCGGAGCAATGCGTCAAGCAATTAGTCATCGCTTTAGTCGATTAGTGGGCGGCGGGCGGAAAGAAATGACGAAAGGCGCGCTCAAGTGGGCGAAATTCCGCTCAGACGGCCGCCTTTCGATAAGCGAGACGCCGTTTGATCGAACAGCAGCCGGCCGAAAGGCGAAACGAGCGGAGGGGACCGACCGCTGATTACACGCGACAACTGCCGCCCGTGGACCGCTTGACCCCGCGCACACCGGACCGCCACCCGTGGAAAAAGTCCGTTAGCGGGCGGAAAGAGCCGGCGCGAAAAGTTGCGCAATGCTCTCCGCTTTGCGTTATTTGCACTTGGTCGACGAAAAGCGCCCCCTTCCAAAGGGCGCGTAGCCGAGTGGATTTTTGTTTTGCACTCCAAGTGGAACAAGTCGGTTTGAGTTTCCGGTTTTTTTGACCACGAAATGTTCATCTAGGTGACTGACTGCATTCAAAACCGCCGCTAAACATAGGATTTCTTCAATAAATGAGTGGAAGGCCGGCGGTGGAACAGGGCGCACTCAAGACTCCGATCCCATTTCTTCTGGCGTATATGCTTTTCTCCAAGCTTCCGTTAGTGTCCCTCCACATTTATTGTGTTTTTCGTCGTCTTCTTGCTCGACTTCAATGACCACGCAACCACTGGCGGCTTTTTCTGGCCATTACAGGCCATTTCCGAAGGTCAAAACAAGGTTTCTCGAAAATTCCCGGTTGCAAGGACGCAAAATTTACAGCAAATACGGGCACGAACATGATCTACATGCCTGCCAAAAACCAGCAAAATTGGCTGTTTGAAAAGCGAAATCCGATGTCGCAAAATTTTACAACAGCCCAAAAACAACGCCAAAACGTCTCGACAACCGATTGAAACGGTTTGTCTGTCTGTTAGGCCGTCTGCCACCGCCTAAACAAAAAAACTACGCACTTCGTTGCGTTCCCTGACGAACAAGAGCCATTCGTGGATTGAATTTAGAAAAAGCGATTTCTTCGAAAATCCCGGTTCACCTGCGTTGAAACTTGCACTGAACCTTCTTGTAGCATTTGTCTACACGTGGGCCAAAACTCAGGAAAATCGGCTGTTTGGAAACCGACATCCGATGCCGGCGATCGACGTCCGCTTCAGCGCCCGAATTCTGCCTTTGTTTTTGTTTTCCACTACTAAACCTGTGTTTATTTGATGCTCTGTACTGTCTGCTTTATGATTCTCTACAATTCTGACTGGAAACAGTCACCAGTGAGCTCATTTATCGCTTGCAACTAATCCCCTTCTTCCCCTTGAAACACAATGCCACGTGACGGCCGAAACGGACTGAGCGGTCCGGTGTGCCCGCGATCCACACGTCACTCGGACCGAAATCAATCGCCGTTTTTCGTGGGGAATGCGGAGATTTCTGGCCGCCTGCCAACTGCTCCCCGTGGCCACCTGCAGCAAAAGCGCGATGGGTGCTGCTTGGTCGCTTTTGAAAGAAGGTTACACCCGAGAGAAGAGCACAAAAGTGAACGCTATTGCTGTTTTCAATCAAAAGAGCGATGAGGGCGGGCCCGGTTCGTCGGATCAAGCAGACTAAACGGTGGACAGCTGCACAAACCGTCTGTTGTCGTCTCGTTTGACCTCCGCATTTCGAGGATGAAAAAGGCCATGAAGCGAACGAAATTTCCCGATGCTCATGCTCCCGAAGGGTTCAAACATTCGAAAAGGCTGGCCATGGACTTCGTGTCCATCATGTTCCCTTCTCCGTTCAGTGTTTGCTCTCCGAACCACCTCGAGAACTCAAAGATGACCGAAAAGAAGGTGCGAGATGGAAAGAAGAAAAGGAGGAGGATCGATAGAAGACGAGCGGAACGAAAACCGTTGGAATCACGCCGCCCGACCGTCCGAAACGCCCGCAGGTCGTCCGCAGAACAAAGGCGGCGGGAGGGCCGCGCGGATGGGCGGCGTGCTCCTTCGTACCACGCCGCCCGCCCGCTCGCCCGCTCACGTCTTCTGCGTGCTCGCCGTCCGCGCGTCCGTCCATTCAGAATTTCGCGCACTCGGCGGGCGGCAGAAAGAAATCGAAAGTTTCCTCGAAGGTCAACGGCCTTTGGATCCCGCTCGACAACAATTGATCGCGATTGGCGAGGAGGTCGCCTCCCTTCTGCTCGCTGTTGAGTTCAATCGGAGAATGGGCGTGCGCGAGAACTCTACGGATTTCGAAGAGCGTGTGGAGAACAGAAGAAAGCTGGAAAAGCGAGCAGAAACCATGCTTTGAACGATCTCCATCCTATTCTTCCCCAATACATGGCCAGCCGGCCAATCGAACGAACAAGAGAGCCCCAAAGATGTCCACTTGTCGAGCAGAAGAGGACCGAAGCGAGGACTCGCAGCATTGCGGAAGACGAATGGCGACGACCTTGGGGGATTTCGCGCCCAGCCGCCCGCCCTGCCGACCGCCTTCTGCCGCTCCGCTCGCCCGATTTCCCTCCGCATCCTCCCGCCAAAAATGCGCGCCGCCCGCGCGGAGGTCAAAGCGGCCGGCCGCCGCCACTCGGCCGCCTGCTGCGCGGCCCGTCGAGCCGATCGGAGCGAACGGCGCCAAGGCGCGAGGGGAGCGGCGAGGGCGAAGGTCGAGCGGAATCGAAGGAATGCGCGAATGGCAGCTTTTGTTCCCGCAGGTGGACCGAAAGCGGAGGATTGTTTTGATCGAATCATTGCCGAAATGCGGTCTGTCGTCTCGAATCAACCTCAAGCTTGCAGCAAGCAGACACTCGACCACACGATCGATGGAACGAAAGAAAAGAACGACCAAAAGAGAACATTCGTAAGCACAAACACCCATGTAAAGCGGCCTCCAATCCGGGAGCTCCATTCCGAGCGAAATGCCCGCCGTTTCGCGTCCAATTACGAAAAACTCCGTGGCAACCGCGAGTTCCCATAGAAATGGCGGCAGCGGCGAGCTGGAGGCTTCCCCGTGAATTCGTTTGGGCGGTGGAAACAAAGAAGACAGAAGGATCGAAGATCAAGTACACAGTAATGAAAGGAAAGAACGGAAGAAACGGTTGCACCATTCAATGAAAGAAAGTAAAGCGAAGAAACGCACCTGATTCAAAGCCAACTGCGGTCGTGTGTTCGCCGATGGTGCAGGCGGCTGTTGGTCGATCGCCGGCGCTCTGCTCTCGCCTTCAGCAGTCGGCGGTTTGCAGAACGATTGGGGGATTGGGTGCACGTGGACGGGCGTCTGCTGAGTGGCCCCTGATGCACTCCGCTGTTCGCCCAACTGCTGCTGCTGTTGCTGGAGGATGGTGTTCAGATTGAGAAGATGCTGGTGGTAGGCGGCCGTCGCGTGTTGTGTCGCGTCCACGCCCATTGGAGCCGCCGGATCAACGCTTTTCGGTGTTGATTGAGGGATCGACGGAGCTGAAAGCAAACGAACGTTTAGTTGAGGGTAGGCGAAAGAAAGGCTGTTGTTTCGATCCCACGAGGCGTTGCTCAGTTATTTGATTTCGAATCGATGCTCTCCCAGCTTCTTTCCAGCTCTCCCGCCATCCTCCGATCGTCTGTTTCATGCGAAATCGCGCCGGCGATGAGCCAACGAGACTGACTCACGGCCTGTTTTCCCGCCTTTCGTCTTGCGAAAAACGGCGGCCAAACGGGAGAACGGCGGTCGCATGAATCAGGTGAACGCTCAAACGAAACAAGCTGCTTTCTTTTGATCCCAACAGGCAGATGGGTTCTTTTCGATCAAATCCCACTCTTTTCTTCCCCTTTCACCACGGACCACGTGGAACTCGCGGTTTCCTCCGCAAACACGCGGGAATTCGAACCAAACCAACAAAAGATCCAAACGAAGGCGGGAGCTCCCACAATCGAGAGAGCAAACAGACGACTCACCGGCGGCTGGCGGGGCGGCGGCGGGCGAAATTTGCGGATTTCCGTTCGGATTTTCGGTCGCCAGCGCGGGCGGGTGGACGGAGGGCGGCGGCGTTACGTAGTTTCCGTCTGAAATGCGGCGATCAATCGATTAAACAAAGGAATAGATGGAGGTTTGGTGAAGAAAGAACGTAGTAGCAATCTATTCATTCATTTCTTTGCTTGCTTCTCTCGTTTCTCTGTTCAACTACCAACCGAAAGCCTTGACGTTCGTGGAATCGCCGGCCATCTTGCCGCGCATCTCCTGCTGGATTCGCATGAGCGTTGCGATTCGCCGGTGCAGTTCGGACATTTCGGGCGGGCTCTTCGTCTTGTCCGCCTCCTCGACGGCTGCAGCTGGAGGCGGCGGAGGCGCCTGAACTCGCGAGTCAACGGCCGTCGGTGTTCGCTGGAGGAAGGCCGGCGGATAGGCGGGATGTCCGTGGGCTTGCTGCTGCTGTTGATGTTGTTGATGGACGTGCATTTGGTGTTGATACTGCTGATAGAACGACTGCTGGGCAGCAGCGGCGGCGGCCATCTGTTGGCCATAGGCGGCCGGATGGACGTAGCCGTTCGGTGGCTGCTGATGGTGGGCGTGCGCGGCGGACGGCAGCGGTTGGATCACCATTGCGACGACGGGCGTATGTACACGAGAAGAATGCAGGGATTGCGACTGGCGGGCGGACGAGCGGGCGTCTCGCTGAGGATCTTCGGCGGGGGCGGAGGTCGAGGCGGCGGTGGGGCTCGTGGGAGCCGAAAGAAACCCGAAAGGCGACTGCAAACCGAAGACAATGACCAAACGTCGATGGAACGTGGCACGAATGGGTTCGCGGATCGAAGCAAACAATCGACAGAACGAAATCGATTGTGCATTCGAATTCTGTTGGCAACACGGCGATGATTTCGACCGCTCGCAGACGACGCCTTGAATCAGAAGCCACAAGGCAGACAGCAAAACAAATAAATTACACAAATCGGTTAGAAACTTGCGAAACAATGAAATAAAGAGCGCAATACACGCTGAGAACCTACGGTTCACAAGGAACCACCCAAACCTTTCGATTCTCCCGTTCGATCGACAAGCAGCAGCGCAAGACAAGACTTGTTTTGACTTGCGAGCAGTGGAAGGAACGTTGCTGTAATCAGTCGACCTGTCTTTCATTGATGCGCGACAACCGAAAGAAAGAAAGAAAGAAAGAAGTTTGAATGCGAACGTCGAGGCGCGAATCAACGCTAAACGCAACGCAACGCAACGCTCGACGTTAAACCGACGAGCAGGTGAGGAGGAAGAGGACGAGCGAGAGCAAAGTGTTGGGTAAAGCGGTGGGTAAACAAATTCGCGTTCGCTCGTTCGCGTAAGACGGCGGGCGGCTCGCCCACACAGCCGACCGCTCACCTCCGCCGGCCGGTCGGCTGCCTTCTTTCAACGACACGCGACGGAGCGCGGAGGTCGTCGGCGCCGCTCCCGCTCGCGCTGATAAGAGCGCCCCGCTTTCTGCTCGGCGACGGCGACGGCGAGAAGAAGGCGAACGGGCGAACGAACGGAAATGAACGCGCGACGTCCGTCTTTCCGACCACGACGGTCGTTGTAAAAACCATCAGACGAACGAACGGCAGAAAGAAGTAGGAAAGAACCCACAAAATTTTCCAAGAAAGCGAACTCGAAGCAGCGGTGGGAGCAACGATTGTCGGCCGGTCGACCACCACTGAACTCTGTCGTTGAGCAGACGAACGAACCGGAGAAATCGCTCGAGTGCTCATTGTGTCGAGCAGCCGGCCAAATGATCAAGGCGCCTAGATTGATGCCTCGCAGCTCGCCGACCGGCTGGCGGTCATGAGAACGAGCTCCAAGGGCAAAATGCCCTCAAAGAGGTCGCAAAATTCGAATGACGACTGCGGGCGTGTGTTGCGAAACGCGCGGCGAGCTGCAATCGGGGCAAGCGCAATCGAACGGAGGTTGGAAACACGCAATGAAAGGCAGGCAAGTCGAGGAAGAGCTTGCCAACGAGTAAAAGAAAATCAATGGGTTGAAGGAATCGATGGAAAGCGATGATTCCCATCGTTGAATTCCTCCTTTTTCTTCGACGCTCCCGAATTCGCAGCCTTCGGATTTCGCCGGGCAGCTGTGCGGGCGGGCGGCTCCCGGCGCTCCGCTTTCCGTCCCGCACCAGCCGCCCGCCCGCCGGCCGGCCGCAGGGAAGCCGGCGGATCCGCTGGTCGGGGGATGAAAGAGCGGAGGAGAAGGCGGAGGAGATCCTCTTCTCCCCGCATCTCTCGTTTCGTGCAGTCGGGCGGTTGGGATCCGCGGAAAGCGGGGAGATCCGCCGCCGCCGCCGCCCCGACTTTTCCGATCGGCGGCGTCCACTTGCGATCGGGCGGGCGGGCGGGAGAAAAGCAGGGATCCGATCGCCCCGCCGCCCGACCACCCGCCCGCCCGCCAGTCGCCTCGTGTCCACCCGCCCACCCACCCGCTGCACTCCTGTCCGTCCGTCGTGTACGAATGGACGAGCGGACAGCCGCTTGGGCACTCGCCAACTGCCCACTTTTGAGCGAAACGAGTGACCAATCGGCCAAACGAGCGGCAAGCGGAGGTGGGTTTAAATCGGCAGGGTTTGAATTTGATTTATGGGCTCTCGTTCACGAATCGAAATCGTCAAACTTCTGTAGTCACGCTAATCGAAAGAGCAGCAAAGAGGACGGTTCCAAGAACGCTTCCACTCGATTCACCTCCGTTTTAACGAGCGCTAACAAACAACAATCGAAATTCACGTGCGTGAGGTTAGCAAGCGGAAGAGCAAAGTAGCAGTAAAGAGGAAGAAGAAGGAGGTGAGGAGTGTACTTGACCGCAAACAAGTGGGTCGTGTGCCACGTGCACGTCAACTCGAAGCGAGCGAAACGAAGCGAAGAAGGCGGCATGCACTTGACCGCCCGCCCGCCGGCTAAACGACCGCAAACGAGCGGCAGTCGATTGGGAGCGACAGCGGCGGTCAAGTGCGCACTTCGAGCTTTCGGATGGACGGCACACTCCTTCTTTCCATTCAAATCAAAGCAATTCGAAAAAAAAGCGTTTTTCTCCGTTGTTTTTATTGGTTTGATCCAATTGCGAGTCGTTTACCGCCGTCCGTTCGCACGTCATCCCATTCGTGAATCGATTGGAACGGAGCGGCGAAACTCGTGGACCTCCGCGTTCCGTCCGGCACCTCAAAGCGGTCGCCGCTTATCGCACGGACGAGCTGACGGAACGGCCGTTCGGCCGGCAACCGCGTGCTGTCGTTAAGTAGAGGTATGGCTCATTAATCGATCGATAAAGAAGCGGTAGATGAGTAATCAACGACTGCGTGCATCCTTAAACGAAGAGCAGAACATTCGAGAACGAACGAAAAGCGATCCCCGATCGACCCGAAGAGAAGTGGATTTCGACTGCGAGGAAGCCGAAAAGGCGGCAAGCGGGCCCGACGGCTGAAGCGAAGCGAAACGTGCGAAAACGAGAAACCCGAAGGCGAAAAGAAGCGGGCGCAATCAATCAGCGAGAAAAAAGAAGCCGCGCGGCAGATTCCAACAAAAAGCCGCCCGCCCGCCCGCCCGCCATCGCCTCCGTCGATCTCGTTCCTCTTCGAAGCGATTCGCTCCGCCACGCTTTGATTCGAGCGTCGACAGTCGAGAGCGGAGGCAAGCGCGAGAAGCCGAGAGAAGCTCGATACAAAAGCGCGAACTCCTGGCTTCGATTCAAGCAAACGGTCTTTGTCGTCTGCCCCGAATGGGGCGGTATACAACGCGCGTCATCGCGGAATGAAGTCCAAAAGAACACCTTCGAGCGAACGCCCCGTTGATTGGCTTCCTTCCGCCGACCCTCGTGCTTCCGCCGAACCCCCGCTGCTGCTCGCGGGTCTTCGCCCAATCGAGAACTCCGAAAGTGGTGGGTTGAGCGGCAATTCGTGGACGTCATAACCAACCGCTCGTTGATCACCACAGACCGAGAGGAGGGAGTGAGTAGGAGAGATGCGAGCAAAAGAAGGAAGGTCGGTGCCCTCAAACTCTTGACGTAATCGAATTGCCGGCCGACTACCGTCAACCCACCCTCCTTGTGAGGTCAAATGGAAAAAGCGGTGATTCTCGTGGTCATCCGGGTTCCACGGCAACCGCTTCACCGCCCGTTCGGGCGACTAATAAACGAGCGGACGGAGCAGGAAGTAAGCGGTGGGAAAGCGGGTATTTCGGGACGAGCGGGCGGAATCTTGACGATGAACACGAAGCATGAGCCGAGTTCATCTTTCATTCACTCATCGACCGTCTTCGAGAACAAAGTAAGTGGTCTTTCGATCCAACGGTGATGAGTTGGTCGACTACAAAGCCGCAGGAAGGCTGAATACTTTTGCGACTGCCCGCCAACGAATTCATTTCGTCGGTGACGCCTTCTTGTCACGATGAGCAATCGGCAGAGGGATCTTGAATCGTTTATTGAGTGATAGCGAGCAAAGAGTTTTAAGCAAACGAGCGCTTGAGTTCAGAATGGAGAAGACGGGACTTGCGAACCGGCGGCCCAATCCGGCCGGTCGGCTTCAATGGGATTCGCCCCAGTGGAAGCCGACTCGATTGTAGGATTCACTTCGTGGACGGCAGGTGAAGAAATTCTCGACTGTACGATTCAAAACAAGCACAAGACGGAGAGAATTACGATGGTCTAATTCGGGAAGAAAAATACAAAAACCAGTAAGTACCTACCTTTTTCCTATCCAAGCTTTGATTACAGAGGAGCTAAGCAGACAATTGAGCGGTTTCGTTGGTGCGAGTCATCAGCAGACGTCCACAACAACCCATCATCCCCTGTTCTGGCGGACTTTACGAAAAGAAAGTTCTGTTTTTCGTCGGCCGCCATTCCAGCGTGCACGTGAGTTGCGCTTAATTAGACGTCGCATAGACGCCGAATAGACGCCGTGAAAGGCGGCCAAATGGCTGCCGGACGCCGACGAAACGAAAAGAAAGGACGGCTTCGTACTTTTTACGAAAAACGGCGACGTCTCGGCGCCCAAATCCACGAGCAGGAGCCGCCGAGAGTGTTGCGAATGTCATTAGCCGGCCGTTGAGCGCGAATGACTGCCGCCTACATCCGACACGAAAGAAGAGGAACGATGAGGACAGAAAGAAGTAAAGTTCTTGACTTCTCGCCCGCGCCTTTTGGCCGCCGGCTACTCGCCGCGTGGCCGGCCGGTGGGAAGACGGCGGGCGGGCGGAATTCCGCGAACAACTCGCCGACTTTCGGCGCGACGGCCGACCGCTCGGCGGGAACCTCGTTATTCGCTTCCTGCTTTGCCGGCGAGCCACTCCTCTTGACTTCGGGGACGAGGCAGAAAGGAGCGAGTGGAATGGAAGGAATGAAAGATGCAGTCGGGAATTCATGGGATCGCGCTCATTAATTAACCGAAGCCTGCCACGTGTTCCTCTTCGCGCTTATTTGTCGCTCATTCGGACGCCCGTCCGTCGAGCCTCCCAGACGACGCGGCCGGCCGACCCGACGAGACGCTCGTTCGTCAACGGCGACGGCGACGGCGACGGGTGCCGTGGGACGGTCGAGTGAGCACAATTCCGCGAATTCCCCCCACTCGGCCACGAGCGGCAAGCGGCGGCCGGAGGGCAAAACGCGAGGGGGCAAGCGGAGCGGAAGACGCGAATTTCTTTCCGTTCGGCCACCCTCCCGTGCTAAAAAGAAAGGAACGCTTGCCGTCGACGGCGAAGAGATCGAAAGCCCTCTCCAGCAGATCGAAGCGAATCGAAGCGGTCAAGCAGCTTTCGTTCGTCCGTTCCGCGCGAAGTGGAGCGCCAAAAACGGCTTGACGCGGACGCGCGTCGAGTGGACGGCCGCCACGCTCCGCGTCGGACGGCGTCGGCTTTTCGCCACGCGGCAATTGGGTTCATCAAGGAAAAAAAGGCGCGTTGGAACGTTCCGCATTCCTCCTTCTTCGAATTGCCGTCGTTAAAAGCGGGAGATCGTCTGCAGCCCCAGCGATAAGTCGCCTGCCGTCCCTCGGCCGAAACGAAGAACAAGCGCCGAGAAAACGGCCAGACGCTGGCAAGAACGCGCGAAAAAGCCGGAGATGGCGCGCGTGGATAAAGCGAGCAGAAAATTCAATTTCGTGAACAAAAAGCGATTCGATTGGAGCGCCGCAAAACGTCGGGATTCGATTAGCAAAACACGCGACTTCGGCAAGGCGACGATGAAGCCGCCGACTGTTCGTGAGGCCCGGCCGAACGTTCGAAAGCCGCCGAGCGCGACGTGTGAATGCGTGAGCGAAAAGTCGCCGAATTTTACGCTTCGAGAAGCCGTCGGCCAAAAGCACGCTGGGGATTAGGAACGGAAAACAAAATGGAAAGCGAACCTTGACGCAGACCATTGCGGCGAAGAACGAACGACAAATTCGACTTTTCCGTTCGTTCCATGGTGTGTGAATTCCACTCCGCTCCACTCCAACACGAAACGAAATAAAACGAATCGATTCGAATCGCAAAGTGCGAATCGGGTGCGCAATGTGTGCAGACGCGGAGAGGAAGAAGAAAGGCGCAACGAAGAAGTGGGCGAAGAAATGCACGGAGCACTTTGCAACACTCGCCGCAGAGAATCACGACGCAAAAATTCGCGCACGCTTCTCCGCGCTTCGTTTTCCGCACACGCGATTCGTGTCCACTTCGTCGTCGTCGTCCGTTTTTTGCGCACAACGCACGATCTGCTTTCTTTCCGCAACGGACGACGATGATCGCAAATGTAACAAAAACAAAGGAGAAGTTGGGGATCGCCGTGTGTTGAACAGAGCGGTTGGCCATGAACTCGTCTCTCGTTCAAGCGTATCAAGCGTTGATTGGCATGAGAACAAACAAAAAACGAGCAGTCGAACGAATAAACAAACGAAAGAATGCGCGAAGCGAGGGCCCAACCCGCACGACCGCCGAACAAAGTCCAAAGAACGTGCGAGCGCGTGGGCGAGTGGTCGCTTGGCGGGGCCCGAATGTCCACCGCGCGCGGCTGACGGGGGAGCAGTTGGAGGTCGGCGAGAGAAAGGAGTGGACGTCGCGGGGGCCCGCTCTTCGCATTCGACCCCCGCTCGCTCGCTTTTGCTCTCCGACCGCGCGCTCGTCCGTCCAACTGTCCACTCGGCCGGGTGGCCACCGAAAAGCGCGCGGAAATCGGGGCGCGGCGGCGAGCAGCCGGCCAGTCGCACGAAAATCGAGCGGGCCGGCGAGTGACCCACGACGAAGAGCGGCGAGCGGCGGGGCGAACAGCCGGCGAGCATTCGGGCCCCAACCGAGCGGTTGACCTCCGCTTTCTTTCTTTCGATCGCGATCGGGGGTTCACGTGAACTTTCTGGCGAGTGGTTTGCGGTTCGGATGACGTTCGCCAGTTGGGCGAGATCCGCAGTGAAGACCAAACGGAAGAAGTGGAGCGCCCGCGAGAATCAAACAGCGATCACGAGCGCTCATCCCGTCCATTCCATGACGTACCGACAACAAACCGTCCACTGATTGCTTTCGTCTTTGTTTCATGGAATTTTCTTGCTACTACGTTCTTCCTCCCCCTTCTTCCAATCAAAAGGACTCACCCATCTCGGCCCCAGCGCCGACTGCGAGCAGCTCGTCGAGGTCGAAGTCGGCAGGGAGCCGGCGAACGCGCTCGCGGGTCGCTTCGATCGCCGCGTCGATGCGGAGGCGGCGGGCGCTCGCCTCCCGGCCGCCCTTCTGCTCGTCCGCTTCGTCCAGCCGCTCGTCGCAATGGAATTGATTCGACTGGAACAATAGAAAGGTACTTGATAGAGTGAGGGAGTGATCTCCTTGCAACACAATCAATTCCGATGCCCACCCGTTTCTCATGAATATTCCTGCCAAACTTACCGCCGGCTCATGGTCGTCCCGTCCACTCGCGTCCAGTCGCCGCTCGTCGTCGGCGGGCGGCAGGCGGCTGCACTCGTCGATCACCGAATTCAAGTGCCCCAAGCGGTCGTCCGGCGGCTCGCTTCCGCCCGCCCGCTGGTTCTCTTTGTCCGATGAGTTCGCCGCCTCGTCCGACGAGCGGCGTTTCTTTTGCACTTGCAGACGGCGCCGATGGTTGGCGAGCAGCCGAGTCACCTGCAGCAAAGAATCAATAGACACTCCAGTAACCACAACGTACTTGAATGTACGAAGCATTGAGCTGCTTTGCAAGGCCGAGCTTCTCCTCACGCGACGGGTAGAGATTGTCCGCGTGCCGGCCAATCCACTCGACGAATTTTTTCTTCTGCTCGCCGCGCAACGGCTTCACGTCGTCATCCGCGCGCTCTTTTTTCTTTTTCTTTGGCTTCAGCTCATCGGTCGGCGCCTCAACGACAGGATCGCTCGATTCCACCTCTCCATCAAGCTCGTGCTGATCCATCGGTTCATCATCCTCGTCTTCTGCTCTCTTCTCGTCAACAAGCGATTCTTGCGGCCGCTCTTCGGCTTCAGGTGCTCGAATCAACGGCTCGACGCACTTCGGGGGCGTCGATTCGCGTTGCGGAGTGGCGGCCGGCGTGTACGCAGCGGCATTCAAGTGCTCCAACTCCGCCGGATTCCCGCCGATTTCGGGCAGCGGCTGCGAACCCGTGGCGGCGGCCGACATTCTCTGCAAGAGAATGAACGAGTTGGAATGAATTAAAGTGATCACTATTCACGAACAAGCGATTGATTGAAGGAACAGGAACGGCACGGTACTAACACAAGAGAATTTAAAGGGCGACTACAATTCTTTGTAATAAACGCCCGCCCGAATGTCCATTTGCGGCGACTTGTAGTCGGGGGCGAGTGGCCGAAAAGCAGCGAACTTGACGACACGCACGTTGGCGGGCGGGTGGGCGAGTCTTTTGCCGCCTTTCCGCCGGCCGGCCGCCCGCTCCTCGCCGCTCGTACAATCCACGAGCAAGCGGCCACTTTCCGCTTTCGAGCGGACGGGCGACTTTCGAGGCGAAACGAGTCGCCGCTCGAGCGGGGCGGCCGGAAGAAACGAGCGCGCTCCGTTCGGCCCGCCGCCCGACGCTTTTCGCTCGCGGCAAACGAGCGAGCGGGCGGACGGAAGGCGGAAGAGCGCTCGGGAGTGACCGTCGGCACTCGCGGCGCGGCAAGTGGGTTGCCGGGCGGCGGTCTCCAAGCGGAAAGTGAGGACGGGCGTGTGAACCGCTAACGGAAGGCGGCAAAAATACAAGCGGTTGGGTGGGCAGTAGAAAGTGAAGGTATGAAGCAGAGGAGCATAGACGTTATCCTTCGTTTAATTCCACCTTATTTGTTCTTCCTCGATCATGTTTTTTCGATCGACCATAGAGGCGAGCTCTCCTTCTTTCACCCACCACATCGCCGATCTTTCCTTTCTTTGTGTGAGCAAGTGGCGGGCTGGTTGGCGACTATGCGGACGACGAAAAAAGCGCGCAAAAGCAGCGCGGAGCGAAGCGCGTGGAAGAGGAAGGAGAAGCGGACGAGCGAACCGCTTTGCTCCGAATTCGCCCCGAAAACTCGTCTCGTCGCGCCTCGTGCATTTGCGGGCGTTTGGCGCGAGTGAGAAGCGGCGTGACGCACGAAGTGATGGTGAACGCTCCGGTTTGAAATTCAAATGCCATCTGCTTGTCGCTCACGTAGGCGAGGTTCGCTTGTCGATCGGTTTGCTCCCGATCTCCGACTCTTCCTCACTTTGTAACACGCTTACAAACACAACGCCCGTCTACTCTTGAAAAGTTTCCGTCCAAGAGACCCTCCAAGCCCAACCAACCAAATTGCAGTGGGAAGACAAAGGAAAGGCCCGACGCGCTTCAAGCGAGCGGCCACGCCGACGCACCCACTTTCCTCCGGCCAGACCGTGGCCGAAGGGCGTAAACAGCGCCTGTTTTTCTTTTCGTTCTGGAAAACAGTCTGGATTTCGCGGATGAATCACAAATAATGGTGAAAGACGTGAAAACCGAAGCGTCTATGAAAGACGATGGCGTGCTGTTGATAAAGTTGCCATCGGATGAGCACGAGATCAAGAGAGCCAGTGGAACGACACGGAACGCTACGACTCCCCTACAGAAGCCTCTAACAATACCCAACAGTTCACTCACAGTGGTCGACGTGCGAATAACCAAACCAACCGCTCCGCCTCGCCTCCGCGCCCACGAGAAGCGGGTCGACCGAAATGCGTGGAGAGCGAGGCGCGCGCTGGCGGCGGCGAGCGACTCGAAACGCGTCGCCCGTTTTGCTCCGCTTTTTCGTCGCGAACCCTCTCCACGCTGTTGACGGACGGGCGGGCGGGCTGGCGGGCGGGAAGCGCGTGGAAGCGGGAAGGCCGAAAACACTCGCGCTACGCCACGTTTACTTCGGTCGCCAACGAAGCAGAGGCTTGCAAGCTGCACGGTCGAAACGGGGGGAAGAAGCGAGGGAAAGGGCTCCACGCAGATCATTCGTCCGCAAGGCCACGTCGAATAACGAAAAGTAGTCAAAAGGCTCCGGTTGGCCGCTTGACGAACAGAACGCGCCAAGGAGTTCGACCACAAAGCCTCTGGTCAATCGATGGATAGCGGCGGCCCCCAACAAACCCAACCGAAGCCTTCAAATTCTCCAAACTGCACGGCGAATCAACAGCGACCGTCGACGAAAACGCCGCTCCCCCAAAAACGGAGGGCGACGAGATCAACCGAAAAGGAGGGGCGCGTTGCGGAGGAGAAGCGGCGGGCGCGTTTGTCTCCGAACCCTCCGGCGGGCGGGCGGGGCGGCGAGTCGTCGACAAAAACCGAAAAGCAGCGGCGAAGGGCGTTAGCGAGGAAATCGCCGCCAAAAACCAGCAACGAATCGCGTCGCCCGTGGGCGAGCGCGAGGGACGGCGAGTCGTGTGCAAAAAATCGTTTGTTTTCCTCCGCCTTTCCTCGCTTCGAGCGTCCGCCATCGCCGCGATGCGACGCGTCCGCGCTCGCATTTTGGGTGCTGCGGTCGCCCGCGTGGCGCTACGCAGAAATGCGGGCAGCAAGCGGGATCAATGCGACAAGAAAAAGCGTGGCGTGCGGCGAGCAAAGCGGAAACGCGTCCAGCGACGGAGGGCGACGGCGAGCGAACGAGTGGCGTCGCAGAAATCGTAGCGAGTTGGCGACGGAGCGCACGACGAAGCAGGCAGAAGGAGGCTCGTTCGCGTCGATTGTGAAACGTTTGCGTTGATCCACGGTCAACGCCCTCCAGCTTCCCGCCCACCCCAAACTGTCATTCTTTCACGCGTGTTTATTCTTCTTCCTCTCATCGACGTCCTTCGCTCGCAGGCCCAAAATCGAGGCGACTGCGAGGCAGGCGAGCGGACGGGCGCGCGGTGTCCGATTTCCATCATTCTCGCCTCCGTTTCCCGTCGCTCGCGCTTGTCTTCTTGTTGACCGAAAGCGGCGAGCGACGGCGGAAAATGCGCACACTTCCCGCTTGCGACTTTCCCTCACTACCCGTCAGTACGCTCCAGCACAAACCGCAACCAAACAGTTTGAAGGGCTGCGGTCACCAAAAAGACCAAAACGCAGCAAATTAGCTGCTCGATTCCTTTCTCGCGGTGGAATTGGCCCTAATTAGGCGTCCGACAAGCCCAGCGAAGAACCTTCTCCTTCGACGCGTTCCCGGAAAGAAAGCGAGTCGCTTCGTTTAATTGCCGTTCGGCCCGCGAGCGTGCCCTCGACCGACCGCTTGTTGCAGCCGACGAAAGCCGAACCGTTGTGGCTGGCCGCCAATTAGCGCGCCTTGTGGCGCGATTTTCGACGCCCGGCCGCCCGCACGGTACACGCGCGTAACAGACGCGAATAGAACGCAAAAAAGAGTGCCCGTTCGCTTGTTCTTTTCAGTTGAACCAGCGGTTGACGGCGCTTCGCGCCGTCCCCAGCTGGGGGTGTTGTTAGACTGGTGCGTATCGAATGCTTTTGTCGACTTTGTTTGACGAACCACGTGCTCATTGCAACGGGAGAACGCCGTGTCGCGTTTCACAAACGTTCGAGTTTAGAAGCACGGCGAACGGGCCGTTGCTCAGCAGACACATCTGTCCGTCCATTTCATTCTTACGGTCCAAAGAAAAACCAATTCGAACAGCGAAAGCGACACAGGAATGCCGTCTTTGAGGACAATTGCGCGCAGTGCTATTCGCTAGCCGCAAACTACGATCAATAGTCTGTTTGAATGCCAGCAAGTAAAAAAGATGAATAGCGGCAGGGGCAATCGAAGAAACCTGCCGCAGAGCGGAAATGTAGAACCCCACCACAGAACGACCGATTACTCGTCGGCAGTCGACTGTTCGAAAAATCTGAAACGGTAGTTAGAAAGGCAACTACGTATTCGACATTTCTGCCAAACTTCAGAAGAATCCGTCCACACCTCGCCAAACCCGCCCGTTGTTTGCGCGATATCGAGGGTTCGGTTAGCGGGCATCGCAGTGGCCAAGCGGGCCAAAAACGAAAACAAACTGCACATCACTGGAAAGCCCGGATTCTGCGCTTTCGAAGGAGCCCACATTCATGTCATGACGTCAACAGTGAGATGAGAACGACGGATTTTAAGTCGGCCGAAAGTTTGGAAATCGACCCATGATTTTCCTTCGATTTATACGTTTTTGTAATTTGGTGCAATCAACACAAAATCGGCCGCAAACGAAACGCAAGACCTTTTTCTAGAAACCATTTGTTGGGTTTGCCGAATAAAATTCGGAGAGCTCAGAACGGTGCGCCCAAGTGCGGACCTCTTCGAATTTCGGCCTCGAACTTCCGACTTTGAGCGATCCCAACTTTCTTCAACGACATTTCCTGATGATGCGGTCAACTGATAAAATGTTCCTCGTTTCACGGCGCATCTTTTTCGTCCACAGGGCGGGTAAATTTGGCTGTGCGCGAAAAACGGTACGGCGCGGAACATTGGCACGGAACGTTGGACGTGCCCGCCGCCGGTCGAAATGCACATTTTCGGACTTCGCGCATGCGACTTCCTCTAGCCAGAAAAAATTTCAGCTCGATTGGAGCAAAGCGCTAAAAGTTGAGGGCGCGAAGGGGACTGACAAACGCACAATTTCTCTCCCTTTCCGAGGGGAAGTGCACAACTCTCAACAGCCGCCGGCATTCCGTTGGACTTTCTAACGAGCGGCGGCACGGCACCTTCCCTTCTTCTGTGCAGCAACCCAACGGCCAAAGAAAGAGTGAAGTGGGCGATTAGAAGCGAGCGAAAGTGTTCGTCGTGTGTGGTCAACGCGGCCGAGACAAATCGGCCGCCGAACGCGTGCAAACGAACGAAAGAAGCATTCCCTCGTCTGCTTAACGGCCTTTACGAACCGAACCGAACAGAACAAGCAGAATCGAAGCGAAGTGATAAGCAGGGCGGCATGAGTGAGTGGTTCGTCCGCCCATCAATCCACTCGCTTCCATCAACGAAAGAATGCACGAGCGAACGAGCGAACCACCGACTGGCGGGCGCCCGGCCGCCGGAACGCCCAAAAGAAAGCCCACGACCAAAACGGGCGACATTTCCGTTCACCGTTTGCTTCCTCCTTTTCTTTTGCGTTTTGCTTTGAACTGCTCAGCGGAGTCACTTTGACATGAAGAGAAAACGATTGATAATCACCGGCCGGATCCTTCTTTTATTGACGTAAAACGAACAAGGATTGGGCAGTGAAGATAATTGAATTCTGTTGCAAGGAAAAAAGCTTGCAGTTTTGCAACGACCTTGATGAGAATTCGGTGGGCGAACAGCATCGAGGCGTGAGAACAACGCCACGTAACTACCGTACGGCAACTGAAAGATGTGTGCTGTCGAACACAATCCCGCTCGCTCAATCCGGCCGCCGACGTCGACCGTTCGCAGCGGCAAAAAGAGAAGAGGGCGGCCGAAAATACCGCACCGGTCACGCCGAACACGCGCCTTCTTCGGCACGTCCGAACACGCACGGAACGAGCGAGAAGAGGGAAGAACGGAGCGAAGCGTGGAGCAAACTGCATCCACTGCCTTCTTTCCCCAGCTTCCACCGTTCTGCCCCGAACGACCGGACAAGCGAGTGGCCGACCGGCTGGAAGCGGGCGGGCGATGCGCGTAATGCAAAAAAGGAAGACGGCGGCCGCGAAAAGCCGTTTGGCCGCCGCCGTTCTCCCTCGCACGAGCCGCCGGCCGCCCGCCCGTTCGGCCGTTCCGCTCGTCCCCGACGGCCGCCGGCCGGCCGACCGACCGCAGTAAACAAGTCGGCCGGGAGTTCTCGGCGGCGAGCGGCCGAATTTCCATCCCCGAACTACTCGGAAAACACGAGACTCAACGGAAAGAAGATGATGAAATTGCCTAATAGAAATGGAGAAAGTTTCGAAGCGCTCGAGTATTTTGGTTAGAAACCGGGACGTAGACACAAAGTGCACCCAAAACAAGGTAGACAAATTTGTAAGAATACAAAACTCAAAGCTAAAAGCTCAAGTACAATTTGAGAGCACGTACTCGGATTTGAAGCCTCGAAAGTACAATAACAAGCGAATGAGCGCAGCAGTCGAGCCTCCGCTAGCCCGAAATCCACGCGATCCAACCGCCGCCCGAAAACATCAACACTCGCAGGCGAAATCCGACGAGCGGCGGCCGACCGCAAAGCGCAATGGGCGGGCGGAACGACGAGCCGCCCGCCGAGTGCTCGTCGTTCGCCGCCGCGTTCGCCCGCCGGCCGTCGCGTCTGCAAGCGGCTCGCGTGTTCTCGCGACCGGCCGGTGTGCGAACATGCGGCTTTTTGCGGCAAAAAGCGAACGCCCGGCGAGCAGCGGGAGAACACGTGCATGTGCGGTTTGCAGGTGGCAGAACGGGAAAGCGTGGTCAGTGGTAGAGAGAACAATAAGAAAAAGACTTTACAATCAAGATTGCAATCCATCTGTGGCTTTCGATAGATGGCTCCAAACAAATCGACTCGAATTCTCGTTAGACACCGGGCTCGGGTATAGATTACCCCACCCCCCACCCAGAAATCACGCCGAAAAGTTGTAACTAGAAGCATGCACGCACACCACACACACTCCGGACGATCACTACACACCTTAGCATCAATGTAGAGGTGTTTTTGGTCCCCCCCAAAAATTTTCGAAAAATAGGATTTTTTGCTCAAAGGTTTCCCAAAAGCCCCGTTTACGCATACGAATGATGTAGACAACACACACACACACCCCTTTTGCTCTTTTATACGCAAAAGTAGTGTTTTGACGCTCGAAAAAGTCGTTTTTCAGTGAAAATTTCGAAAAATTTTTTGTTCAAAATACGATTGTTTTTAGTGTACAACGACTCAATTAAGCTTTTTGAACCCAAAGGAACATGTTTATGGTGGTTGTGGTGATGTTTTGGTGAGAAGTCAGTTTGGGGGGGGGGCCCCCCCTGTGGGGGGGGTAATCTATACCCCTCCCGACACCGTACCCGCTCGTTCATTCCGCGAATGCCCTCGAGCCGAGCCAGCAGGGAAGGGGAGTGCGCGCTCAATAACAAGCGGGATGTTTTCGTGTTTTTGAACTCGCTACCCGCAGACGCCGCCGCACGTTTCGCCCCGCCGGAAATCGACGAGCGGCGGGCTTTCGGCGGAGCGGCGAGCGAAATTCGCGGCGAGGCGAACGGCCGGCCGCTCGGAACGTGCGGAAATCTCCCGGCTGTTCTTCGCTCTTTCCTCCCCCCGCTCGCTTTTGGCTCTCTTTTGTGCTGCTTCGTGTCATGCCCGCCGGCACGCCGGCCGGCCGGTCGAGCGGGCGGTCGGCTGGACGCCAAACGGAAACCTCCGCACCGAAACAAACAGCGGCGGGTGGGCGGGGCGAAACGAAACGTTTCTGCTCAAGAAAGACCGAAGAATTTCCGAACAACGAATCGACAGCAAAGAATTCGTTTGTTGGCCTTGTTGTCTTCTTTCCCAAACATTTGTTCCCGTTTCTTGCCATGACCACACAGAGAAACCACAATTACTTCCATCTTAAGGCCATGGTTTGATTCTCTTGTAAAACAGATTGGTTCTTGATCAATACTTTGTTAGTAACCTTAACGTCGTGTTCTTCTCGTTGAGACTTCTGAAGTTCACTGCTTATTGTCGTTTCTAAAGGTTCGAAAGCTCCAGACATTTCAACGAAATTCGGGGCTTGAATCATCGGCCCAAAGAACGATCGGTCGCTGACGCACTGGAGCCGTTTGCCGGCCGGAGTGGCGGCGGAGGCGGCCGGCCGATGAGTTCAGAACGTTGAGTCACTTGGAGCCGAAGGGCATGAGCAAAAGCGAAAGAAATGCACGTAGCATGCAAGCGTATGCTTTTTCTAAGAATTTGTAGACGAGAATAAACGAAGTGATTGCTCGTGAATCGAATCGCCTCTATTGCAATCCTCGTTGATCCACCAGTTTGACCTAAAAGTCGCGTGCTTTCAGCCGCCTAGAAGGAGCAACCAGAAAGCGCACCAAACGCACCCATTGGTAGGTCCCAACTAACCAAAAAGAAGAAGCGTGAGGAACCACGAGGCCGCCCGCCGACCGGCCGAAATTTTCCGCAAACAAACGCGCGGCGACGACGGGCGGGCGGCCGGTGAGCTTCGCGTTGCGACCCGCAGGTGAGCGACGCTCTCGCCCGCTCCTCTCGTCCTCTTCCCTTCGTTTCGTTGCCTTCAGACCAAAACTCCCCGCTGGCCGCTCTTCCGCCGATTCCCCGACTCGCTTACTCACCTCCCTTCCCGCCCGCCCGTCTTCCCGCTCGTCCTCCTCGACCGCTCCCCCGCTGGCCGCCCGCCGGCTGATTCTCGTGTTTCTTTTCCGCATTCCTCCCGCCCGCTCGCCGACCGGCCGTCGATCAGCTGTTTCTTCCGACCACTCGGCTTCTGTGATTCCGCGAGAGCGGCGAGTTGCGCGCTTTGAGTCGTGAAATGCCGATCGGTCGGGTATTCACGGATTTGTGAGGTCGTTGAGGGCTTGAAACAGTCGTTAATTAATGCGTTCCCATTAGATTCCTTTAGAATCGAATGTGTTAGACGTTTTGCCTCACAACTTATAGTTAGCTACCTGTTATTCGTCTATTCCGGTGCACTCATCTCCGCTTTCACGTGTTGCTGCCCCCTAAAAGAGAAGGCCAATCAATTGGCGGGCGATAACAACCGAAAAAAGGTTGTTTGTGTTTGGGCAGGCGGCAGCCGGCTTCGACGGAAAGTTTTCCGCCTTCGGCTCGGTTCCCGCTCGTCGATTCGCCGCGATTTGGCGCCCATTTTACGTTTCTCTCCGGAATGTTTGCACGTGCACGTGTTTTCGATCGCTTCCACCTTGCATAAGCCGTCCATTTGGTTCGTTGGTATCATTTTTTACCTACCTACCCTTGAAATCTGTTGGCTTTCTGATTTGCCCGCCTTCTGTCCATTTCATTACACTCGTTCCTCCGTCCGCATTATTGCAGCAGAGTGCGCGAGTAGCAAATCCCAAGCGCTCGCTTCGCACCTAAATTTGCGCAATTCACGTGGAATTCGTGCCCGCAATTGGCGCGCGCGCGGGTGTCATGGCGGCCGACCGCTCGCTAATCCGCGCCGCCGCGCGAATGCCCGCGCTCTCCGTCCACTCGCTCGTCCACTCCCGCACTGACCGCTCGGCTTTGCGCGGCTTTCGGTAATAAGCGAGCGGATTGGAGCGGGGATTGCGGAGAGGAAGGCGCGAAATGGCGGCGCGTGCGAACAAAGTGGACAGCGACGAGAACGAAGTAACGAGTGGTAAAGGCTGTGCGTTTGAATAGCCGGCATGTGCAGAAAAATTTGCGCTTTTTAACGGATCCACGTGCCGTTCTCTCTATGATTGTTTTTCGTGACACTACAAGTTGCAATCGAAAAGCAAGAGCTTATACCAGAAGTCCCGCTTTTGCTCTTTGTTCACGGCTATCCTCAATTCTTCCGGCAAACGAGTGGCCACTCCACTCTGCCCGCAACAAGTGGGCGTGGTGGTCACGAAGTCGCCACAGCAAAACGACGAGCCGGCGGCTCTCCACTCGGCGATTAGCGCCGCTCGCCCACTTCCACGTGCTTTCCGCCGGTTCGGATACACGCGAGTTGCCCGTGGAGAGGAGCAAGCGGGCGTGTTTGAGGAGCAAACGGAAAAAGAAGCGGGCGGAAAGGAAGATTGCGTGATGGAAAGTCGCCAATCGTTTCCGCCGCTTCGCCTCAAACACGCGGCCCTCCCGCCGCCTCGTTTGTTTGTCGTCCACTCCGCTCGCCCCTCGCTCGTCGTCTTTCTTCCCGCAATCCGCCCGACGTCCACCTTCACGCTTCTTTCTGGGCGGAAAGCGCATGGCGAGGGCAAGAGATCAAAGAGGAACGCCATGAAAAGAGTGGGGTTCTTATTGAACTCGCTGGTTAGTGGAGTTTAACGGCCCATCTAATCCTGCTATTCGATCAATCGCTCTTCTTCCGTTCGCCAGTTTCCGGACAGACAAACTCGTCATTCATTTCACTGGCAATTGCCGTCCGTCCACTCGCCCAATTTTCATTCACGAACAAGCGAGTATCTGGTTTGGTTACTCACGCTAATGCGTGCGATCCGTCCGCGGCTTTTTCATGACATGATCGATCGCTTTTGGGATTCGATTCTCGTTTTCTGTTAACTCATTCGTTGGCGTCAATTTCCGGGAACCGGTCGCCCCAATCTCCGTTACCGTCCGCGCCCACTCCTCTTGTTTCAGCTCCAGCGGGCATGGCGTTCATCCAAGCGGGCGACCAGCCGCCCGGCGGTCCGTTCATGACCGTCAGCTTCAAGATGGACATCACGACCAGCGGCACGCACAACGGGCTGTTCATCACGACGGGCATTCAGAACGCGCAGGGCGCCCAAATGAAGCAGTTTGGGTTCGTGCAGCCGCAAGGCCAACTGCTGGGCGGCAATCCGCTGCTCGGCGCCTCCCAGCTGTCGTTGGCGCCCGTCGGCTTCACGCCCCAACCGACGGCCATCGAGAGCGCGGGCGGCAAGGTGGAGGATCGCCTGCCGACCGCCGCTTCGATCGTCGACATTGTGGACGAGCCGCCGCCCACTTCTTCCCACCAGCAGGACCCGAACGCTTCGTTCGTGACCACGAGCAAGACGAGCGGCTTCTCCCGAGAGACCAGTGGTTACTCGAAGGAGACCAGCGGGTACTCGAGGGAGCAAACGACGTCCACCCTCCCGCCGGCCACCTCCTCGTCGTCCGTTTTCTCGCCGGAACCCCAGCGAGCGCCCGCTTTCGTCCGCACCGTCGATCAGGCGACCTCAACGACCACCCACGAGCGGCACTTGGAGGAGCGCCGGTCGCCGCCCCCATTCGCAACGACCACCACTTTTCGGAGCTTCGCGGACGAGGAGAAGCGGCAGACGATCCGCAGCCCGCAGCCAGGCGCCCCCACGACGATCACCGTCAACGAGACGCTGCGGCGGAGCGACGAGCGGAAGGAGCGGACGGTTGTGGGCGAAGAGTCGGGCAGTCGGCTCGATTTTCGGTCGCCCGACTTTGCCTCCCCGACGCCGTCGTTCGTCAACCGGCAGGCCGACGAGTTTCTTCGAAACATTCCGATCAAAATCAACACTTTCGAAGACGTGAGTTCGACGACAAAAGAGAGCATCGTTTGAAGCTTCTGGCAGCTCTTGTTACTCTTCCCTTGTCACTCCAAATCAATTCAATCCCTTCTCGTTTAGGACGCTCGTTCCGTTGCGCCGTACGTGCAACACCCGACCGACTTCGTGCTTAACGACACGACCACCACAACGACGACAGTGGAGGTGTTTCGGGCGAACGCCGAGGAGCCGGTCGATTTCTACAAACTGCCGCCGGGGCCGCTCGACGACCGCGGCGGTCCGCAGTTGATTCGGGCGCGAGGGCCCGGCTACGAGGTGCACAGCAAGTGAGTTCCTGTTGGTTGATTGCCGGGGATGATGGCCACATGTGTTCCCTAAACACGACTTCTCGTTCGGCTCTAATCATTCGGTTTATTGCAGCACGGAGACGCGATTCGGAGACACGCCACTCGCTCACTGGGCGAACGAACCCGGCGGATTGCGCACTTCGGCGCCGTTCTCGACGACCACGAACACGAAAACCGTCCAGTGGGATCCCGCGAAGCCGGCGGTGGTCGGCGGCGGCGAGTGGGCGAGCGACGAGGAGGCGGACGGCGAGCTCGTCCCCACGGCGGCCGATCCGCTCGACACGCGCGTATTCCCCCACCGAAGGGAAGGTCGACCCGGCGGCGTCGACACGATCCTCCGCAAGCAATTTTTGGAGAACCGAACGGAAGTGTTGAGTCGCGAGCCCTCCACGGCGAATCGAACGTTCTCGCCCGGCGGCGGCGAGTTCGACGGCCGCGAGACGCCGCTGGAGCGGCCGCAGTCGCGAGGCGCCTCCGCCGCACGCTCGCCACCCGCCTTTGCCTCGACGCCCACGCCGGCGATCGTCTCGCCGCCCTCCCAACGACGCGCTCAAGCACGCGAGGTTTCGTTCGAAGACGAGGAGCCCCAACGCGTCGTCTACACGCCGGTGCGTGCACGAGACGAACGGGAGCGGCCGCCTTCGTCGCGCCGCTCGCCTGTGCAACGGCCGGTCACTCCGACGGCCAACCCGCAGGCGACCACGCCGCCGGCCGCTCGTCGCTTCGATTCGCGCCGCCGCTCGCCGTCGGCGTTGGACGCCGCGCCCGCCGCCGCCTCGTCGCCCGTCCTGAAGCGACGCGCCCAAGCGGCGGCCGCCTCCGGAGCTCCGCGCCTCCAGTGGGAGTACAACGCCGCCCAACGGCAACAACCGCCGCCTCCGCGCGCCCTCCGCTCGCCGCCCACCGAGCGACCGTCTCGCTACTCGACGGCCGTCGCCCAGCAACCGGCCGCCGCCTGGGCGCCGCCCACTCGCGTGTTCGACGACGGAGCGGAGGCGGTGGTCAGCCGGGCGGACGGCCAGCGGATCCCCCGCTCCGTGTTGCGCACGAGCGGACGCCGCCGCACCGCCTCCCACTCGCCGCCGACCGCCCGACCGGCCGGCGCGACGACGCCGCAGCCCGCGGCTTCGGTCTACGGCCGCCCCACACTCGTGTACACGCCCCGCACTCCCGACGCCCCTCCGGGAGTGGTGGAAGACGACTATTACGCCCGGATGCGAGACGAACAGTTGCGCCGAATGGCGCCGGTTGGAGGCGCCTCCGCTCGTCGTCATTCGCCCACCGCCCCGCCGATCCGCTCGCGATCTCCGTCGCCGTGGGAGTGGGAGAGGTGCGTTCGGGGATCGAAAACGAGGAAGGAGTTCTGATCGATCATTCCACAGCTCATCCGATTGATCTAACTCTACTAATTCTAGGCCAGGAACCCCGAACTACCGCATGGGCAACAGAAGTGCGTCGCCGAACGAAATGTACAAACTCTATCAAACTCGTGATTGTTTGGGCAACATCCTGTACGAATTGTGAGTTCCGCACCGGCGATCACTACCTCCTTCTCCACTGTCCACGTCCGTCCGCTTCACGTTTTCTGTTCATGTCCGTCCGTCCACTTCATGCCTGTCGCTTTGTCACATGCGACACTCTCTTGGAATCCCTCACTTTTGTCCGCAATGCCCTTCCGTCTTTCTCTTCACTGCTCGATCTCATGCTTCTACCTCAATCAACTCCCGTCTTTCAACGATTCTTGTGTTCCCTCTGTTCTCTACGGCTTTTCACTTGCAATTTCTCTCTCTTTCCGTCCGTCCGCTTCCGTCCGCTTCTTGTCCACGTGTCCGCAGCGAGAATAAACCCATGTGTTCGCAAGAAGAGAGCGTTCCATATAGCAGTTCTTGTCATAACCGTCGAGTTCAGCGGTCCCTCCGACGGGAAAGGCGGCACTCGGGATCCCCCGCCGCCCTACCCGCAACGGCCGACGGCACCCGCGCGGGCGACTCGCGTCTACGCGCGGGATTCGGTGGAACGTCGGCCGTCCGCCGCCCCGCCGATCGCCCGCCCCTCGCCGCCCACGTCGAAGCGCGCGAGCCGCAGCGTGGAGGAGGAGGGCGTGAGTTTCGACGACCTTAACAACGTCCGGCTGGTCGCCGACGGCAGCAAACTGCGCATCGTGCAAGAGGGCAAGGTTTGACGGCGAGCTGGTGCGGGAACGAACGAGCCCCAATTTCTTTGGAGTCTTTCCAATCAATCAACCACTAATGCATCCTTTCACCACTCAATGCCCGTCCTTTCCAATTGTCATTCCAATCTTTCACTCGTCTACTGCCGGAATAAACTCGTCGTTCATCTGCTGCCAGCCGTGCAAATTCGACCGATGGAAGCACCCAAACAAGCGTGACTCATCAACGTTTGTTCCTTTTGGGACGAAAAGAACGCCCAGCGGAGTGGGAGGTCTCCGCCGAACAAAAAACGGCGGCCGTGGACCGCCGAAAGCGAGCGGACGGACCGGCGGGCAGACCGCCAAGACGAACGCGATAAAATCGACGCGCCACGTCGGGCGGCCACTCGCGAGAGGGCGGGCGGCGAGCAGGAAGCGATTTTTTGTTCATTTGATCGCGACCACACGCGTCCGGCTTTTGCGCGCGTTGTGCAACGCCGCCGATCCGATCGGTTTGGATTTCCGCTCGCGCGTCGTTTGTTACCGTTCGAGTGCCGCCTATCGTTCGGCATCGGGTTTCTGTTGGGTTTGTTTTGACCATGAATTCGCCGATCGCTTCTACCGTCTGGCGGCAACGCGTCGACTCCGTTCGCGGACGAGGATTTCGAAAGAAGGCGGTCGGAGGAGCGCGCCAAATCGCGCCTTTGCGGCCGTCTTCTCCCCGCCCGTTTGACGCCGACCGGGCGCCAAAATCGCGGCGATTTCTGCGGAGAAAATTCACCTCATCGCCCCTCTCGCCGCCGCCGTTCGCTTTTCTTTTTCGAGGGCCGCTCACTTGCGACTGCCTGCTTGCCCTCGCCGCACTCCGCCGCCCGCCCTCCGTCCGCGTCTTGTTCCTGCCCGACGAACGCCGCCGTTCGTCCGCTTTTCGGCTCGCCGGACGGGCGGTTGACCATGAGCGCGTCAACGTTTGCTGCCGTTCCTCGCATCTGTTTGCTGGAGATCGACGCGCGATAAAAAAGCGAGCATTTCATGGTCACTTGTTTTTCGAAGAGCTTCTTGTCCGAATCCCCACACCGCCTCTGCTTTCCATTGGCGAGTCGTTTGTTTGCATTTCGTTCATTTCCTCCCAACATTCCCACTTCTTCGCGGTTTTTGGCGGGAAAATCGTCCGCATGACGTCCGCTTGATGGCCGGCGGTGCGGTCGGGCGCGCCTTTTTCGACCTTTCGCTCGGCTCTTCGCCGGGCGCCCGAATCGCCCGTTGGATTTCGCCGTCTGCTCCGATTCTCCCGCCCTCCCTCACCAATCCAATTGCTCTCTTGGTCTTTGACGTAAACAATCGCTCGTTCCTTTCGAAATCCGCTCCTCGCTCGTGTTTTCTGCTTCTACCCGCCCCGCTCATCCCTTCCTTGCTGCAGCGCTCCACCCGGCGGCCGATGTCCTCCGTGCTGCACTTTCGGGACGCGAAAACGCTCGTTTGGCCGCTCGCCGACGTTCCGCAGCGACTCGCGACGACGGATCGCGGCGACGAGTGGGCGAGCGATCCGTTCGAGTTCGTGCACGAGACGGCGGGGCGCTTCCGCTTCCACGTCGCCCTGACGCCGCTGGACGACGAGGCCAACTGCTCGTTGAGCATCCACGTGACCGAGGCGCCCAAGGACGTCCGGCTGGAGGCCGTCTGCGACGCGTGGATCGAGAAGATCGACGGGCAGCAGAGCCGACGGAAACGTTCATCTTTTCCATTCATTCCACTCACTCAATCGATCGATTGCAGGATCCGTCTGCGAGCTGAAGGAGACGTTTGCCGGCGGCTGGCCGTCGTTCTGCACCGCCGCCGAGTGGGCCCACTTTAAGGCGACGCCCACGCTGTTCGTTTGCGTCGAGATGCCGTTCGAGGTGCGCCAACTCGGCTCCGCGCTGCTCACCGCCTCCACGCACCGTTGGACGATCCCCAGCCTGCAAAAGTGCCTGAACGCCACGAAATTCGGGGCCAAACGGAAGAGCGAGAAGTTCCGCGCGGACGGTCTCGACGGAGCCGAGTTCTTCCTCGAATGGTTCCCGAAGCACCACGCGGAGGAGTGCAAGGGCAACTCCGCGCTCTACCTCTTCGCTTCGGACCTCGGCGGACGCTCCGCCCTTCCCGTCCAGTGCGAGTTGTGGTTCGAGAACGAGCAGGGACGGCGCTTGCGGAAACTCGGTTCGTTTCTTCCCTCCGCTTCTGATCCTCTCCTGCTTGCAGTCTTCAACTTCACCCTGCACGCAGACGAGGACCGCGAGCTCGAGGATCGCCGCGACAACTGGGGCCGCAACGAGTTGAGCGGAACGGCCGTCCTCCGCGCCTTCACGAAGGTCGGCGGCCCGCTCACCATCTGCTGCCAACTGCGGCCGATCGGCGCGGCGGCGGCGCTGTCCGACGAGCGGCTCCGCTGGATCCAAGTGGCGCGCACGTTCAACAACCGCTTCTGCGCCGACGCGACGATCTACGCGGGCGATCGGACCTTTTTTGTGCGTTCCCTCCCTCTTCGTTCAATCACTTCTTCTTCGTTCAGGTGTACACGTGGCTGCTCGCCTCGCACTCGCCCGTCTTCGCCGCCCACTTCCGGCCGAAGCTGGAGGGCGACGAGCGCCACTCGCTGACCGTCGAGACGCGCGACGCGGAGGCCGTCGAGCGGATGCTGCGGTTCGTCTACGCGGGCGAGGTGGACGACCTGCCGACCTTCGCGGCGCGCCTCCTGCCGCTGGCCGGCGAGTTCAAACTGCGGGAGTTGGAGGTGAGTTCGCCCTCCTTCCTACCCTTCCCTCCAATGACCGCCTTCCAGAAGCAATGCCTCGAGTGGACGGCCAAGAACCTCACCGTGGACAACGTGATGCCCCTCCTCGTGTGGACCTTCGAGCACGCGCACGAGCAGGCGGCCGCCGAGTTCAAGCCGGCCGTCCTGCAGTTCGCCGTCGAGAACCGCAAGCGATTCGTCCGTCGCCCCGAGTGGAACGACTTCAAACAACGCCACGCCGACATCGTGATCGCCATCTTCGAGAGCTGACCTTCCTTTCGATCCGTAGCTAACATTTCTATCCTTCGTTTCTTGTTGTTGTTGTTCCAGTGACTTTGCATGAATTCTTCTAACCTTTGGATGGGGGAAGAGCCCGTGAATGGGGACGTATGCCAGCTGCTGCCGTCTCAATTCTCAAGGTTTATTCGCTCCTCCACAACACGGAACAAATGGACACTCCTCCCCTTCACGTGACGGACTCGCGCTGCGTCCGCTTGGTGTCCACTTCTTTCCACTGCTCGTAGACGGCGGAGAGGTGCGTGTGCAGGTCCCACCAGATCCACTGCTGGGCGGCGGGCTGCAAGCGGGCGTCAAGGAGAAGAATGGAGGGGAACGAACGGCCGTCTCGCGGAACTGATCGGCGGCGGCGGTCGCCCACTCGACGAACGGCACGAGGGCGGCGTTCAGCGGGAAGCGCGCGACGAACGCGCGGTAGTCCAGCGCCGAGTAGGCGCCGTGTTCGGGGAAGACGCGCAGTAGTTTCATGCGCCGCACGCCGCCCGCGCCCTCCCGCACCAGCTGCAGGTCGTCCGCCCACCGGAAGTCCAGCCGCTCGGCGATCACCACCTGCAGCGAAAGGATGAGGGGCTTCGATGGGGACTCGCCGAGGGCATCCGCGACCGGCTGAGGTGCGGCGTGACGGCGATCGCCGACTCCTTCCGTTGGGCCGTCGTGCGGCCCGCCTCGGTGGCCGCCCGCTTCTTTCGACACCAACAGACCACTCCGACGACGACTCCAACGATGAAAAGGAGCCTGAAAGAAGAGGAATGAGCGAGCAGGAACGAAGAGGAGGACTCACAAGAGGGCGAGACCGCCGATCAACGTCCAGAGTTTCCAGCCGCCGAATCCCGCGCCCGCCGCCTCCGGCTGCTCCTCGCTCTCCAACGACGCCGTCTGAACTCGAGGAATTGAGAGCAGTGAGCGGAAGGAAGCACTCACGAATTTGAAGACAAAACTCGGCGCCGCCGCCGTCATTTCGAAGCGGACGGTCGTCTTCCGGCGGCCGTCGCCCGCTTCTTCGAACTGCGGGGCACACTTGGAAGTGCCGGTGCCAACGGCGATCTTCTGGGCGGTGGCTTCGCCCGTCCACTCATTTGCAGGATTCTGTGATTTCTCTACAAGCAGGCACACGCGTGAGTGCGCAGAAGAACAAATCACATACCGTTGTACAGGAGAATCGGCTGGCCGGTAGGGTCGGGGACGATTTTGAGTTTCCCGGGACAGCCACCGACCTCAAAGCCTCCACTGAAACACGAGGAAGATGGACAAACAGCAGGAACAGGCAGACTTTGTGCTCCGGTCGTTGTCCGGGTACGCGATCGTGAACGGCAGCTTCTCGCCCGGGAACGACAGCCTGGCCTCCGCCTTCTTGCACGCGTCCGTCAGCTCAAAGACCCTGGAAGACGACCATCGATCAATCGGCCAAGGGACTCACACTTCGCTGCCCTGTTGCTTGAAGCAGTCGGAAGCGTCGGAGAGGAGACGAGCGGGACGGGCGGCCGAGAAGGCGGCGGAAAGGACGGCGAGCAGGAACGCAAGGGAACGACCGCCCCACATTGCGGACCACACGGCGCGCATGAGCGAGAGAGAGCGGGCAGCTCGAACGGCTGTTGATTGAAAGAAGTGACCGTCGGACGAGATCGTTTGCTCACGGTCATTCGGTCGGTTGATGCAAATTCTTGATCGTGGGGGCGCCCACCTTCTCTTTTCCTTTTGGATGTTCGTTTCCTCTTCGAACTTCTCTTCTGAAGACCTTTGTCGACGAATCGTTTGGGTTGCCCAACGACACGCCGTCCGATCGGCGGGGAACGGAACTCGTGCTACGCAAAGGCGACTGGCGGCCGGAGAATCTCCGATCGAACCAATCCGCCGATCGCCGGAGCGGCGCGCGGATCGACAGCAAGCGACCGCAATTGGATGGACAAATTGCCGCCAATCTGTGCCGTTCTTCAGGCTTCTCGCGTTCGATCGTTATCGGCGAGTCCTTCGTGGTCCTCGCCCGACCATTTGTTTATTCTTTTCGGAACGCGTCCCGTCGGGCGGCGAAAACGACGCCGCAGCGGGCCGATCGTTAGCGAAATCGGCGAGCCGTCGAGCGAACGGACGGATGGCGACAAACGGCCCGCTTTCTCCCATTGAGTCGGCGGGTTCCTTTTGTCCCTCCGCTTTCGCACTCCGCCGATCGGCCCGTTCGGCCGCCCATTTTGTCCGCGCGCGCCGCGTCCCACGGCCCCGTCCGCTCGCTTTGCGCTCTTCGGCATCGCTTTCCGCCGCCCCGCCAGCAAACGGCCGGCTTCTCCCCCAGGTGCATTCCATTGCGCCGATCCCCACTCTGTGGGACGGGGGTTTTCGCTCTTCTTCGCGCGTTACCTTCCGCTCGTCCACACTTTCACCTTCGATTTCAGCCCCGAAACGCTCCGATCCAAGTGCTCGACCGTCTCGCACGTCCGACCGCAACAAACGACATGAATTCGAACAAGTGAGTCCTCTCTCTTCCTCTCACTTTCCACCCTCTTCCCACCACCTACTCTTTGCAGCAGCTCGATGCCCTTCTTCGGCGAGTTCAACATCGAGTTCCCCATCCAACTGGCGTTGTACGAGGCGGGCCTCTTCCGCCTGACGGAGCACGAGGAGGCGGCGATCTTCGTGCTTAAGGACGGCGACACGTTTCTCATGGACGTGCAGCCGAAAGCGGGCGAACGCTTCGGCCGCACGACTTCGATCGCCATCGGCGTCCTCCACCGAATCGACGCGAAATCCAACCGTCTGCAAGCACTCATCTTGAGTCCGACGGTCGAGGCCGCCGAGCACGTGAGTTCTCTCTTCCATTCCACCTACTGGATTCTCTTCTCGTGTGCAGATGCTGGAGACTCTGCAGACGCTGGGCAAGTACACGGCCGTCCGCTTCCACTCGTGTGCCGACGGCGTGCTTCCGGTCGGCAAGGAGCGACGGCTGTTGGCCAAAAAGAAGCCGCACGTGATCGTCGGAACGCCCGGCCGCGCGCTGCAGTTGCTCGAGGGCAACGCTTTCGGTTCGTTTCGCCCCTACGCTTCTCGCCGACCGCTCGATTGCAGGAGTCGCCCACCTCCGCTCGCTCGTCCTGCACAAGGCGTACGTGGAGGCGTGGGAGGGGCTGCAGGAGCCGCTCGCCGCGATCCTCGCGCGCCTGCCGCCCGGCCGCTTCGACTTCGCCGGCGGCCGGCAGCTGGTGGTGGACGGCGGCGTCACGACGAGCGCGTGCTTCCCGACCGTTGAGGACCGGCTGCCCGCGCCCTTCGAGATGCTCGTGATGAGCCCGTGGGGTGAGCTCGAGATCGTCAAGTTCCGCAAGACCCCGCACCACGCCGCCTTGACCACGAAGGAGGGCGGCAAGTGGACGTGAGTTCTCGACCTCTTCCTCCCGCTCTGATCGCTTCGTTTCCAGCTTGGGCGCCATCCCCATGCCGAAGGATCTCTCCGCCACCTTCAAGAAGCTTCTTTTTTCGGGCGCCAAGTCCGAGGAGGAGATGCTGGCGGTCGCCGACCAGGAGACGATCGACAAGATCTCGGATCGCTGGGAGCGGATGGTCCGCTACCGCAACGGGCAGCCCGTGGACGACAAGAGGGAGGAGGAGCTAGCCATGGCTTTGGCCTACATGCAATTGAGGGAACTCTACATCGACCCGCAGTCCGTGGACGACGGCGAGCAGCCGAGCACCAGCAAGCAGTGAACGCTGCCGCTTCCCTCTTTCGTATCTGCAATTCTCCCACTTCTTCACTTTCTTCCAAGTAAGCAAACGAGTTGCACCGCCCAAGCCCTTTTGAGCATCATCTTTTCCTCCCATCCTGGCTTACTTTACTACGCAGTCTCTCAAATGTTGTCTTCTGTCGTTTTTCTAATAAATCCACCGTTAACGGTAAGCAAGTGGTCGTTCTTCTGCGAAGAGTGCACTCGCTCCATTGTTCGTGCGAGCCAGCCGGCGGAGGCACATTGAAGCGTTTGGAGAAGTGAAAGAGTACGCTTCGAAAAAGACGATGAAGGCTCTGGACATTGCCGTGCTTCTTCTTCGACGGCGTCCGGTAGACAGGCGATCAAGCCTCGAGCTTTCTGTGGTCAATGGTCGCCCGTTTGCCATCCGAGCGAACACAAGCGAAAAAAAAACTCTACCGAAACGGTGCGGGCGACAAGCAGCTGATCTCTGAAGACGGGATCACAACGACGAACGCTGACAGCAAACGAACGACGGAAAGCAAAAAGCGAAGCAGTTCGGCGACAGTCCGTTCAACAACCGAAAGAGTTCGGTAGCAAAAAGGTTGACCCCGGAGTGATTCGAACACCCAACCTTCCGATCTGGTGTCGGACGCGCTGCCATTGCACCATGGAGTCTCATGCCGGCCGGTTGTTGACTCGAAATACGATTTGATGGAAACGCGCAGCATCAGACGAATGGCCGCAAGAAGTTACCCGCTCGTTTCCACAACAAATTCTGTCCGCCATGCGGAGAATTGTGTTTGATTTTCAACGGCACAGCAAATATCCCTTTCTTCTCTTCACTCATCATTCGTTTCGGCGCATGTCGGTCGTGAATCGAAGAAGATTGCGGTAGGTTTCGCGGAACGAGTCGTTTATCTTCCATTCTCGACAATTAGCGTGTAGGGAATGCGAGCGGATCAGTGGGAGCACAAATTCAAGATCGCCATCGCGATTTCGAGGTTCTCGCTCACGAACTGGGGCGTCCAGTCGGGGTGCTCCTTGACGGCCTTCAGGTTCTTGTGGGCGAAAGCGAGGACCTTCCGCTTGAAGCCGCCTTGATGGTCGTGGGCGAAGGCCAGCTGCAGGTCGCGGAGGATGGCGGAGACGGAGAGTTGAGTCTGCAGAGACGCCATGCACAGCTTCTGAATCGAACGGATGAAAAGAAATAAGCCAGGGAACTCACGGCCAGCAGGCGGGCAGCGACCTCGGCGAGTCCCTCCACTTGTCCCGAGTAGAAGAAGCGGAGCAGGAGCTCGATCATGTCCGGATCCTCCTTCTTGATCTCCACGACGCCCGTCTCCTTTTCTTTTGTGTCGTGTTCGAACATCGCGCGGAAGACGGGGGATCCGAGCCCGATGATCATCCGATGTACCTGAAGGACAAAAACGGAAGCGTCGAGCGAAATTCGAAGACAAACCTTAAAGCTCTTCTCCTGCACGCGCACCTCCGTGTCCGCGAAGGCCCCCGAGTCGAAGGTGGCAGCAATCTTCCGCAGGATTCGAGGGGCCGCCGTCTTCTTGGAACGAAAAAGCCTGCAGTCTCGAAAAACAGGAGGAACGGACGGAAGAGGCTCACGGGACTCCGTGCGGCATGTCGGCCGAAACGTTTACTTCGAAGCGCACCACGTCGTTCTTGATGTAGCCGTTGGTCTCGTCCAGCAGATCGGCGCACGGAACGAACTGCGAGTAGCCCCAGTCGTTCTCCTTCGGGTGGAACGTGTGTTGGATCTTCCGCTGGTGATTCTCGAAGCCCGCCTTCAGCGAGACGACTCGAAACTTGGCGGTGGCCTGGCAGGTCCAGTTGCCCTGATCGACGCCCGCATCCGCTTTGCACTGCAAGAAGACGCCGACGCACTTGGTGGACGTCCGGTGCGGGTTTTTCATCCGGTTGGCGCCCTCGCGCAGCATGGCGAGGATCCGCCAGGGCAGGCCGCGGATGTAGACGGGCGGGTCGGACAGCCGCTGCGGACTGTCGGCCGGCGGACCGCGGGCGAAGTCGCTGAAGCGGTCGATGTCCAGGCGAAGAGTGCCCGTCGACTGCAGGCCGTCTGGAAACACGAGCAGAATGCAGGCAAATTGGAAGAAGAGATTCTTACCGCCTTCCGCTTCGTTGTCGCTCGAATCCTCGCTGTCCGAGTCGAGCTTGTCGAGTTCGATATCTGAAATCACGTCCGTCATTGTCCGATTCATTACAACAGGAAAAAGAGGATTCTAGCCGAAAAAGACAACAGTTTGTCCGAGAAACTCGTAAGGCAAAAACGTTAATATCGGTTTTGAAATCGAGCCGAAAGTTCGAAGAACGAACGTAATTCTTTTGTGCCTTCTCTGCACCCACCTTCGTCCTCTTTGGCGGCGCAACGGCGGCGAGCAGGCGCGGTCATTTGGAAGGCAACTCGGAGCACGGCCGCCTGAAACGAACGACCGTGAACGAAAGGAACAGAAACGATGACAATCGCGAAGAAATCCGCCCGCAGACGCCCGCCGCGGCCGCCGGAGAAGCGAGCGGAAAGCGGGAGACGCCGGCGTTCGTTTGGCGTTTTGCCCGCTTGACCGGGCGCTCGCTTGCGGAGATTTGCGGCTGGAGAGTGCGTGCGGGCAGACGAATGGATCGGCGACAGTTTTTCGATGCGGCCGCCATTCCCGATCGTTCTGGCCTAACTGTCCATGGGCTTCACGGCAATCACAACAAACAAAAAGGCGATCCATTTCAAGCGTCAAATGCAAAAAATTGTTGTGACCCAGAGAGGGATCGAACCTCCAATCTTCCGCTCCGTAGGCATGAACGCCTTGTCCATTGGGCCACTGGGCCTCGCTGCGATCGGGCGCGTACGGCAGGCAGTGGCTGGCCACTTTGACACTTGTGCGGATGCACTCCTCGAGGTCACTCGGCGGCGCCGGCTGCAGGTCTGCTCAAAGCGCCCCCAAAAACAAAGCAGAACGCAAAAGAGAACACTCCGCTCATCAACCAGCGCGGGATTGCGGAGAAGAAGAACGCCGCGGGCGGGTGATCTCACCGGCGACGGCGGCGGGCGGGGCGGGACGCGGGCGGATTGATCGCCGTCGTGTCATCCCTTCCATCTTCGGCTGTTCCTCCGCCGGCTTCGTGGTCTAGTGGCATGATTCTCGCTTAGGGTGCGAGAGGTCCCGCGTTCGACTCGCGGCGGAGCCCCAACGTTTTGCTCATGAAGGGTGGTCTGCCGTTTTGGGTTTGCTGTACGCTCAATCTGCTCAATTTTTGGCTGATTGTGTGCAATTCGGACGGCCCATCAACCTCTAATTACCCCACTCGGCGATTGCCCCTCAACCACTTCTCTTCAGTGGAAGAGAGTGAGCGGTCGGAAGAGCCTCTTCTTGCCGATCGAAAGTGTGCCCGGTTAGCTCAGTCGGTAGAGCACCAGACTCTTAATCTGGCTGTCGTGGGTTCGAGCCCCACATCGGGCTACCGACTTTTTGCCCTTTGCGGTCTAAAGGGATGTTTGTTGACGACACCTGTGACCAACGATGAGATCAGCAAGGGAACAGAAATCTTTATGTAGCGGAGGGGAAAGCACGACCAATTTATTCGTCCGAATCAGCAGCCTCAACAACAAAAAGCAGGTTTGTTGGCCCATGGACGAGGAGTTTGCAGTCGTCTTCCGAACTTGCCCGTGAGTTCGTGAGTCGTGCCCACTTCCGTCTGAAAAGCAGGGCGTTCATCGAAGGAACGCCAGAGACAACTCACCGTCCATTCCTCCCGTTGCAGCCCACTTCTCGTCGCTTCCGGCCGGCCGACCCACTCGACTCGTCCCTTGCAATCGGCATTCGCTCGCATTTGTCCGTCGTCTTCAACTTCTTTTGGTTGGTAGAAGGAGCTCGCCGAGCAGTTCGGTTATTCGGAGGTCGGTCGGCTGGAACGAGCAGAATCACGCGTTGAAGTCAAAGAGACCGAACGGCGCATACGAAGCACTCACCATTTGCACAACCTCGTCTTCATCGGCGAGCAGCAGACACTCCTGAAGGAAGGCGATTGATTATACGGAGAAGAGAGCAGAAACAGACCGAACGCTTGATCAAGCTCCTTTCTAGGCGTCCCAACACTCCAGTCCGTCGGTGGAAGCGGAGATTCAGCCGATAGCTTGACGATGGCCGGTGGGAGTACGCACACCCTGAGAAAAGATGAGGACAAACCAGTGGGACGAAAGAACTCACTCGGTTTCAACGGCTGCCGGCCAAGCGGGGGGTCAACCAGAAGAAGTGGGCTTGAAGCGAGAGGACGAACTACTCGCCTATCATCTTGTGGCATACCTGAAGCAGGACAATAGAGCATCAAACGAGTAAAGCGGAACAAACCCAAACTGAACGGCGCAAAGGAAAGAGGGGCCAACCGAAGGAAGCTTGACCATCATCATCGACTGGATTCCCAAAAAGGCGACGGCAACGGAGGTCGAAAGAAAGAACGGGGCTTGTGATTTGAACGGGAACATTCTCGCAGCGCCAGCGAGTCGATCGAAAGAAGAGAGCGGCCGACCGTCCGCAACGAAAGGAGCAAAGCGAAATGAGCCGAAATTCGGACGAGCGCACGAAAGGAGCGACTCGGCGGGATGGGCTGCTCTTGATCGAGCGGCGGAGAATCGCTCTACGTCTACGTTTCAACGAGTTCTTTCCGTTCGTACCAGCACTCGGCTCGATTCTAATGGCTTTTGTCCGACGATACTTTTCGCTCGTTCGATCAAGGATCAAAAGCAAATGAAAAGGCGGACGAGCAGATCGGCGGGCAGCAAAGTGGCGAAACGAACGATGAAACAGAAAGAAACTTGTGGGTCCACGTCCGCTTCTTCTTCCCACCAGCGTTTGAACACGCGCTCGTTGCCGTCTGGGAATTTCTTTCGGGTTTGCGTGTTCGCTGTCTTCTGCGGTAACTCCCGACTCTTTCATGCGGTTCCCCTCGCCATGATCTCGAGCACTCTGCACCGCTGGGAGATTGCGGACTTTCGCCTTCGTTCGGAAGGGGCGGCGGACCTCGAGACGTGGACCAGCCCGTCGTTTGTGCTGAACGGAGTGCCGGGGACCGACGCTCATCTATTCTTCGTGCCCAAGTATTCCGCTAACGACGATTTTACTCAAGACGTGAGTCTCTGCGGAGTGGCCTCCGATCACCCGGACGACCCTCCGGACGTCCACGTGCCCTTGAAGGTGTGGTTCGAGAACGCCGAGGGGGAACAAGTTTGGCGGGAGCGTTCGTTTTATTTCGTTTGTTTCTTGTTGACTCCGTGTGTTTTCAGAAGAAGAACCTCATTCGTTGGATACGCAAGGCTTCGTTCACATGTCTTCCACCGATACGTTGGCCGCTCTTCAAGAACACGCCGCCCAATGGCACCTGTACCTCTGCTGCGAGATCGGCCGCAAAGAGGGCGTCGACGAGGGCGTCGAAGATGCGCCTACTCGTACGAAAGAAGACGATGCGAAGCTGTCGGGACGGGACACTCTTGATCACACGATTGATGCTGCTCTGATTTATTCGTGTTCTACTACGCGTTTAAATACAACGTTCGTGTTTGAACCAGCAGTGGCGCCGCCTTCGGCGGCTCCCTGCTTCTGTACGTCGTTATTTGACTTACGGGACTCCGTAGCGGGTGCTTTCAATCTTTATTGAACAGCATTTAAGCATTAAAACCGCAAGAAAGTACAGAAAATTCGATCTACCGCATAGCGAAAATTGGTCTCAACAGGGTTCTCTTCAAATGGTCGCAGCATCGCTCAAAATCGGCAGATTCGCTCAATTCTTGCTTTATTGAGTAGCTGAGTAAATACCCTACACGTTTATTGCACTTTCAAACACCAAAAGATTCATTAAATGCATGTAAAATTCATAAAACCGCAAAAAATTTCAAGAGCAAAACTTTTGACCCCCCCCCGGTTCGATATTAACGGTTTCGATTTTGTTCGATCGCTTTATTTTATTCGGTTTCCCATAGTCCAATGCATGTCGCTTAGTTTTTTGGGCTCGTGAATCTGCTCACTTTCGGAGATAATCGCGAAAGACCGACCTTGAAACTCGCCAACGCGGGAACGGCGCTCCCTCGCTACAACGACATTTTTTCGAAAAGCAGCCAGGTGGAGCAGGGAGACGACATCGAGATCTACACGCCTGCCACATTTCACCTTACTTGGAGCACGGATAGGACTCGAAAAAGCGGACCGAAATTGGTCAAAAATCGCAACATTTTGACCTCTTACTTGAATTATCCCCGAAACGCGTTGGAGTTCCGGAAAACGGGTTTCGATTCGGTAATCAGCGTAGTCGACTTGCTATGTGGGAATCTTGTGGGCGCGTGAAACCCGTTTTGCGTGACATACATCATCACGCATTAGGGGGAGGGATAACGGGGTGTGGAGGAGGCGGATCGAGCGCCCGATCGGGCGGAAACGCGTGATTTGGGCCGGCGGCCGCTCAAGAAGCCATAAAACGGAGGGATAGGCGGCGGGGTTGAATAGAGGCGATCGACTAACAATGGATTAATTGGATGGCCACGCGGCCAACGTGGGTGGTCGTGGGTAAACAGAAAACAGGGTCATTACTTTTTATTTTTCTGGAAAAGTTCTAGAAAACGGGAATTTGGAGGATTTCGGAGGATTTGCGGGCGAATCACTCGCTGTCGCGACACTCCCGCGGCTTTTCGGAATGCTTTTTTCGAAATGGAATGGATAAAAGGATTGGGCGGGTGTGCGTGTCGAACGAGGGAAACTACCAATGGATGCAAAATAAAATGCAGCGGATACTAAGCCATAACGCGTGCTACTTTTTTCCTCATAGAAATCGACTTTTTTTCTCATAGAAAAAAGAAGTTCATAGAAATCGACTTCTTTTTTCATAGAAATAAAAAGTCATAGAAATCGACTTCTTTTTTCATAGAAATCGACTTTTTTTGTCATAGAAAAAAATCCCAAATTTGAAGTTTGGAGTTCATAACTAACTAATTACAAAGAATTACGCGAGGAAAATAGTCTCAAATGATAGCGGAGACCTTCAACTACCTGTACGAAAAGAGAAAAAAGCCCGTGTGTGTGTTATATTATTATTGGAGCCCGTTGTATCCAAATTTCCATGTTTTCGTTTCTATGACAAAAAAAGTCGATTTCTATGACTTTTTTTCGCTATGAAAAAAAGTCGATTTCTATGAACTTTTTTTTTCTATGACAAAAGAAGTCGATTTCTATGAGAAAAGAAGTTTTTGCGAGCCATAACTACTTCAGCAGTAAGAGCAATGCATGGTCAGGGTCAATCAATTGTGGTGTCGGTAGGTCCGTTGTTTCCATCCAATGTCCAGAGAAGTAGGCTCAACATCGCGATCAGCAGCATCCTTCGAAGTTTGGTAGAGCGTGTTTGATTTCTCGTTGTCGGGCGATGGCACAATCGAGAAACCATGAGGACCATTGAGAACAGTCGAAAGATGAGTGCGATCGTTTGGATTGTGCACAAGAGCGTAGGAAGGATCGTAATGAACATCATTGTCCAAAAGATCATCCCCGTTTTCTGGTTGGGAGTGCAGCACGTCCATCCCCATGGGGCGTATTCCGACGCCGAACATCTTGGATTGTCCTTGGTCGTCGTAGTCGTCTCTTGCTGTAGAGACTCCGATGAAAACGTACTGGCGGCTGGCGTGGAAGTTGCTCCAGCAGTGCTCCATTTGGGGGCTGCACTTGTTTGCAAAAGAAACAAGAAACAGTGCATGAAGATGGCGAACGGTGCGTGGTCGAACGGCGTGTGTTTAGTGGGTGAGGAAACAATCGACTCTTCTGATTGCTTCTGCTGAGTGGTTGGTTCGTCTTCTCGCGGATTTTCCTTGGTCACGATCGGAGTGAAGGCTTTCAGTGGGCGCTCTACGCGTTCTGTCGGCTCGTTGAAGTCGGCTACCGACTGTTCACAAATTCTGGTGGGGTGCTTGGCTTCAGAAGCTTTCTGCGTTTCGAGACGGATGGTGTCCTTCGACCTCGTCGGATCGGCTTCACTCGGTTGCAGCTTCGGCTCGCTGGTTGATCGTAGTGGGTGGCGCTCGTTCATCTTGTGCGGAAAGTCCGGTTCGTGAACCGTATTGACAGCGAACGTTGTGTACCCGTAGTGAACTGCTTCGAGTGGGGTAGGTTGTGCTTTTTCGACTCTCCCTCGTCCGTAGACGATCCTCCCGACAGGTGTTTTTGCAAGAGTGAACATCGACGGCAGGTTGATTTCATCTGACTCTTTCACGCACTCGCGGTAATCAAGACCGAGAAGGATGTCGGGCTGAAGCGAACGAGTTTTGACCGAATGGTTGAAGACACTCGTGGGATCGACAGCCGGCAGCCTGCCAGTCAGTTCTTTCATTTCCACTGCTCGAATCGTGAATGACGTCTTTGGATGAGCACTGGCTGAGCGAAGATTGATCGCGTACACGTCAGCTTCTTGTGGTTCAAGTCGCTGATTTCCGAATGTAGCTACGCACAACTGGATCTTCTCCACGGGTTTCAGATCGAGTTGTTTGACCAATCCGCCCGAAATGTACGATTGCGTGGATCCTTGGTCCACAAAGAGCGTAGCGACTGCCGTCTGCTTTTTGTCCGCGGGATTCAACGCGCAGACTTCCGTCGTCTTCAGTAGAGTGGTCATGCAAGAAGTGGGAGAAGCGGTGGCCGAGAGAAACGTGGCGTCCTTGGTTACTTCCTGGGCGATTATTGCGTGCGTTTCGTATTGCTGGCGCTCGTTGGGTGCAAAATGTACGTTCGGTCTGTAGGGACGGTGATCTTCGTTCATCTCGTCGTTGCGGTTCAGGTAACACAAGGACGAATTGTGCTTTCGCTCACAATGTTTGCATCTGTGAGTCGATGGACAATCGCGGCAAAGATGGTCGGGTGCAAGACAATTGAAGCACAACTTCATGATTCTCGCTTGTGAGTTTCTCTCTTTTGGCGTCCGGTACTGCGGGCAGCGGAACGTTGCATGCTGAGCGTTGCAGAAACCGCAATTTGGATCTGAATTCCACGCGTGTCTGGTGTTCGTCCGAATCGTGTGAGTGTGAAAGTGTGCGCGGCGATCAGGTAGCCGTTTCGGCTCTTCCTCGTGGTGATGCAAAACTGCGCTTCGTTTGGAGAACGTTGCTTTGTTGTCGTGCATGAATTGATCCACGTTCGTTTCCTTTCGGAGCACTTCTCCGATTGCGTCGAGCATGAGGGCGCCGCGTTCGGGCGGTCCCTTCTCTCTCTTGTATACTTTCTCCAGGATGTACTTCGGAAATTTACTCTCCACGATTTGGGCCATCATGGACGAGTCGGCGACGTCTCCCATTGCGGTCAGTTGCGAGAACAATTGGTTCAGGTGCGCCCAGCCGGCGAAAAGACCGGGCGGCGACTTGTCGTTCATTTGGTAGTGAATAATTTCGGCTCGTAGACGATGCTGAACCGCTTTCGGGTTGCCAAACATTGAGCGGAGAATGTCGAGTGCAATTGGGTACTCGGCATTTGAACTTCCAAGTTTCGCAAGCGACTTGTACGCTTCACCTCGCAGGTGCGAACGAAGGTGGAAGAGCTTGACGCAAGGCTCGATCTCCCGACTGTTGATCATCGCGTCGAAGATGTCCCAGAAACTGACCCAATCCGATGGATTGCCATCAAAATCGGGGATATTCACCGGCGGCAAATACCACGCGGGGTACGCGGCCGTCGGAATTGCGGGAACACCCATTGAAACGTTCAGCGATCGGTCGTTTGTTTGTGCGAGCTCGCCGCGTGCCGTGAAAGACGGCGGGAGCGGCTCGTTTGTCCGCGCAGGCGGCGGAGTGAATGGAGGCGCTGTGAGGGGTGGGACAGCCGGCGAGTCCACTCGGTTGGGGGTATTGAAGGCGAATGAGTCGCGAAGCGCATTCAGCGTTCCCTCGCTCGCCGCATCGGTTTCATTTTCGAAGATGCCCAACTTGGTTGCGGCTGCTTGCCGGAATGTGGGAAGAACGTCCAGCAGCTCGTGGATTACTTGTTGACCACGCGCCACAAGTTCGCGCGGATTTCCGTGTGTTTGTTCGTACGTCTGTTTGACCTCGTCCAGTTGGTCTTTTCGGACGGGTGTTTGCTCTTCTCGCAATCGCTGCCATTCTTGCTCGAGCGATTGGAGGCGCTGGATCGTTCCTCTCAAACGTTGAAACGTTCCTGTGATTGCTTCCCAGGTCTCGTACAGCTCTTCTTCGTTCAGTTCGATTGGATTTGCGCTTAGGAATGCATCTCGGTTCTCCTCAAACGATGCAAGGAGTGATTGAATGCGACGCCCTTCAATTCCTTCTCTTCGGAGAATTCGGTTTTCGGGTGCTTCGGTCATCGTGGTGGGTGTGTTTATTGTCTACTCCAAACACGTGCTACGGACGACAGGCGAGTTTCACGACTTGGCCGGCGTGGGGCTTCTGCTGGCCGACGACTCACTGCTTTCTTCTTTCGACGGCGGCTGCGCGCCTGACGTTTATGCACTCGAGGGTTGCGGTTTCCTTTGTGCGGTCTCTCCTTTCGCTCTTGTTCCAGAAACTCTGATGCAAAGCGGCTTCAGCTTTCGTGCGCGGGTTGGCACTCTGATTGGCGCCACTCGGGGGCTCGCTTCTTTCGGCTTCTCGTGCTCGTCCTTTGTTTTCTCGATCTTTGCTTCTTCCTTGGACTTCTTCTTCGGCGGTTGCACGGATTCTCTGCGCCGTGCTTCGCTTCTCTTCCCTTCGTTACGGCTAGACTTCTGCTGGGGTTTCTGAGCACTCGCGTCGGAGGACGTAGCGGCCGACTGGTCAGAGTCGGACCACGTGGCTCCCGACGAGGACAAAGAGCGCGAGGACGAACGGGAAGAAGACGATGCTGACGTCTTGCGGCTTCTTGTGTCCATTCACTTTTTGAGCCTCGTGCTGATTCGCGGTTTGAAGCGTGACGAGGCGACACACTCGTTGTCTTCTGATCGCACGGGACGGGGCGACTGGTGGGTTGGTCACTTCGTTTGCTGACCTTCCCTTGCGGCTGCGCGCGGATGCTTCACGGCTCTCGTTTGAGCGGATGAGGGGCGGTGCGGTCACTACTTCGCACCGATTCGACTTCTCGAGCAACCACGGGCACTGGACGGGTTGCTGTTCACTTCTTCCTTCTGGGCACGATTGGGCACGATTGGGCACGAATGTTCACTTCTTTCCTTTGGGCTCGAATTGCACACGAGTCGAGTACGTGTTGGGCACGATTTTTCACTTCCTTCTGGGCACGAGTAGGGCACGGGGGTTCACTTCTGGCGAGTGCTTCACGATGGGCGACTTGGCGCCAGTTGGATTGATCACGTGGTCGTCGGCTGGCTCGGGCGGAACGACAACAATCCACTGTTTGTTCACGGTTGGTCACTTCCTTCGTCGGGGCACACGGTTTGCCGGCGACGGTCGACTGCGGGGCGGCTGGGGCAGGCAGAAGGAGAGCAGCAGACGAGTAGCCGCTGGCCGCTTGCTGGGCACTGGGCAGAAGTCGAGGCGCAAGACTGGGCGCCGGTCGATCACGGGGCGGAGACGAGGCAGAGGCTCCTCAGTCTCACCGGGGACACCAAAAAGAATGTCGGGACGGGACACTCTTGATCACACGATTGATGCTGCTCTGATTTATTCGTGTTCTACTACGCGTTTAAATACAACGTTCGTGTTTGAATAACGGGGTGTGGAGGAGGCGGATCGAGCGCCCGATCGGGCGGAAACGCGTGATTTGGGCCGGCGGCCGCTCAAGAAGCCATAAAACGGAGGGATAGGCGGCGGGGTTGAATAGAGGCGATCGACTAACAATGGATTAATTGGATGGCCACGCGGCCAACGTGGGTGGTCGTGGGTAAACAGAAAACAGGGTCATTACTTTTTATTTTTCTGGAAAAGTTCTAGAAAACGGGAATTTGGAGGATTTCGGAGGATTTGCGGGCGAATCACTCGCTGTCGCGACAGAAGCTCCGCGTGCTCGAAAGCGTCGGCAAAATGCTGTGGGACGACGAGTTCGCGGACTTTGAAGTGCACGTGGGCGAGCGGGTCTTCAAGGCGAGTTCCAATGGTGGTCACACCCACCCACCCTCTTGCAGGTGCACAAATTCGTGCTCATCTCTCAATCGGCGTACTTCAAGAGCGTCTTCCGCCACAATCCGGAGGTCTCGCGGAAGGGAGTGGTCGAAGAGAAGGAATTCCGCCCGGAGATCATGGAGAAGGTCTTCGAGTTCATGTACACGGGCAAAGTAAATGACTAGGATGCAAGTGCCCGACAGCTCTTGCCCGCCGCCGACTTCTACCAGCTGGAGCCGCTGCAGGCGAGTCCACTCCTCTTTTCCTTCTTCTCTCATCCATCTGCTTGCAGGAGATGTGCATCGCCGCCATTCTGGACAGTCTCACGGTGGAGAACATCCTCGACGACCTTCGACTCGCCTGTTCGCTCCTCCATTTCGAGAAGTTCAAGGATCAACTGCTCGAATTTGCAAGGCAAAACGGGAGAGAGGTCTACGAGCTGCCGGGTTTCACCGAGGTGTTCATCAGCCAAAACCCGGCTCTCGCAAAGGAGTTGTTCAAATCAATCACTCACTGACTTCGTTCTTGCTCAATAAACGGTTGGCAACAAAGAGCCTTTTGTTGCTGGTGGGCGGCCGGCGAGTTGCGCCGCGAAATCTCCGAGTGGCGCGCGCGTGCTGCGGAACGCCAGACGCCGGCCGGCCGCTGCACGGACTTCGCATTCCTGCTGCTTTCGATTGTTGTTCCGTCCTTTTGCTTCCTCAATGGCGCTCGTCAAACTGAAGCCGCAAATGCGGGTGGTTGTGCGCAACGGCGTGAGTCGCTTTTCGTTGCTCGCGGCGAAGTTGGCGGACGAGGCAAAACGGCGACTCAACTCGTTCGTTTGGCCGTGAGTTCTTTCTTCTTTTCTCGAATTATTTCGTTGAATTTCAGGCGATCTCCCGCACTCACTTGGTGGCTCTCCGCAAATCCGTCCGCCGCATCAAATTCATGAAACTTGCGGCCGGCGGATGGTCGGTATAGTTGGAGCTGGTGCGTGCGAGTCCGGCGATCGAATTTCCGGTTGCCCAAACGAAGTTCAACGGCATCGTCAAGCTGCTCCGCCTGCCCGTCCACCTGTCTTGGCGCCGCAGGGTGGACATCAATTGGGCGGAGTGGCTGGAGATCGAAGAATGTGGGCGTCATGCTTGTTTTTCTGCATTCACTCGCTCTTTTCAGTCGTGGACGGTCTGTCCATTGGGTGTTTGCCCGAATGCCCCGTTTTCACGGCGTTCATCGACCCCGTGGTCCCGCACGTCAAAGAACTCGGGTGCTCCGCGAGCTTCTTGGAGCGATTTCCGCCGTTGAATCTGGACAAGCTCTTTCTACGCACTTGAAATACGCGTAGCTTCTTTTCGTTTGTGCGTCCGAATAATTCTTCGGAATTTTAGAAGAGGACTACGAGGCTCTGCGTCGTCACAAGATCCGTCGTTTGGACGTGTCCGTCGAAGAGGTGGAGCGCAAATTCCCGCCGTTAGTTTCTTTCGTGTCATTCCACCGAACGCTCGAGTTTCAGCGACCTCGTGCTGTCTACGTCGATCAAAGCGCTGGGCCTTTTAGACCCCTCTGTTCAACAGTTGTCCTCCGATTCCATCGAAGTCTTCTGCCGTCGTTTCCCGGCCCTGGAGGATCTCCACTTCATCGGCACTCCTGAAGTACGCACTTAAATGACTGTCTTACTCCAGTTAGTTGATTTACAGGACGCGGAGGGAAGTCTGGACGAGCAATTCAAGGAGCTCTGGTCCGAATGCCTCAAGTTTCGCGATCGGGTGGAAATTCCGGGCCTGAAGCGGCTCTTCTTCATCTTCAAAACTACGCGGACCTTCCACAACCAAGATGAGAGTGCTTGGGATCGACCGTCCACATTCACCCATGATTCTTTAAGCCCCAGACCGACTGGATGCAAAAGCTGCAACAAACGGCGCCTTTCGACCAGGCGGTCTTCTGGATCGATCCCGTCAACAAGCACGACCGAATGTTCCTTGTGCACAGCTGCCCGCAAGGACCAAAACCCACTTTCTTCCACTTTGAAGCCGACTTTTTCTGGTCGAACCGGCTGCCGTCTTGTGGCTGGCTGATCGCCGAGGTGGGCAGCCGCAGTCATTCAAATCGAACCTTTCGTTTTGCTTCAGAACTCGTCGGACTCCTCTGCGGACGAAATGGACGGCGAAGACGAAAGCGACGAAAGCCTGAGCGAGGAGGACAAAAGCAGCGACTCCGACAAGGAGTCGACGGACGAGAGCGATGAGACGAACGAGGACGAAATGGACGGCGCGGGCATCTACTGATCGAGCACTGTTGTCGGCTTGAGCTTTCACTGGTTTCTCATGTCAGAATACGAGTTCCTTTCGCGCATAAAAACTTCTCGCTAAATTTTCGACCAGTCGGGCGCTCCTTCAAATGAGAAGTGGAGAGAGGGAGCAAATGGCGGAAAAGAAATCGACCTGTGACTCGGCCGTTCAGTCGATCGTAGCCATCGCGCTGCTGAAACGCTTCACCGATTGCTTCCAGCACGCGCCCGTCCACTGCGGTCCGAACGGCGAGCGGCTGCTCGAGCTGGACGAGCGCGTGACCGCGGTCGAGATCTTCAAGGTGTGTGGCCTGGCGGTGGACGCGTTCAAACAGCAGCCAACGATGAGTCAACGGATAATTCGAATGATTTCGATGTTGCCCTGTTGTACGTCTCCGTTTGCTATGTGCCCACGACCGGCCCCCTTCGTTCGCTTGAAGTTGGCCGATTGCTTTACAATGGGTTGTCTGCAACCAACGACTGCTAGAAGATCTAGCCCACAACGCCAACCGAACCGCGCCATCAACGACCCACCAGCAACGTTCATTTTCGTGCAAATCCCTCCGCACGTGACCGGGCGCCGTCTACCCCGTTCAGTTGACGACTAACGACGCCCTGCTGGCCCAGTGGTAAGGCGTGTGTCTTGTACGCAGTTGAGCGAGCGGAGTGAACAGAAGATCACTGGTTCGATTCCAGTGCAGGGCAATCTTTTTGCCCTCGAAATCGGTGATTGTTGTCGACGGCTCGCGTGTTCGCGTATTATTGCTCTTTGAGTAACAAACGACCATCTGAGGGAAAACCCGAAATCAAGACAAAGGCGGGAATCCGAATGAGCAATGGGATTTGGCCCGTTCGCTCGTCTCCTCTCCCCATTGACGGCGCCCTTTGTCCCATCCACCACTGAGTCCTTCACCAACGCCTTCGGGTTGAAGCGCCACGGGTGTCCCTTGCCGCGCTTGCGGCCGTTGCGTTTGTCCAGCTTCTCGAAGCAGGGCATCAGCGAGAGGTTGTGGCGGACGGAGTTCTTCCAGCCCGTGTACGTGGGGTCGCGGAAGAAGGCGGAGATCTCCGCCAAGGTCGCCTCCCGCAGCGAGTGGGCCTGCAGCCGGGCAGGAGTGAGTGGGCAGCGGAGGACACTCACCTCGATCGCCATTCGGATGCACTCGATGGAGGACTTGGGCGGCTTCTTTGTGGCCCGCCGCCTGGTTTTCTTGAAGCCCGTTTCTTTGCGGGAGCGAGTGGAATCGAATGGAAGTCGAGAAGGGCGGTCGGATCATTGAGGGAAGGTGGCCAGTAGCCGTTGCTTCCATCCGAGTAATGGAGCGGGTACTCGCTCGTGTAGAGGCGAGTCGGGTAGCTGGATGCACACGAATGCAGGAGGACCAATACGGAGGGATGTTTAGGCGATTTGCTTACGACCCGAAGAAGGCGGCCTCCTCGACGTAAACACTCGTTTGCCGGCCGCGAATGCCGAAAAATCATCCGCAAGAAACAAAAACGACGGTTACGTACGAGTGTTTGCACACGGACTATTTGTAGTCTTTCCACTCACCTCGAATTGGCGCCTTCCATCCAGACGGTCGATCTGTCGGCCAGTCGGTCGAAGTGCTGTAAGGAAGAAAGAAGTTGCTAGTTTTCTGGAGGATGGTTGCGCTAATCCCCCGCACCGTACTCGCCGGTCGCCTCTCGAATTGCCGACGGCCACGAACGAACGGCCAGGAAGCGAGTGGATTGTTTATTCCGCGGATGGCCGTCGGAGGGCGGCCAGAGAGATCGGGAAAAGCGCTTTCGGCGATGAAACGGGCGGAAGTCGCCGTTTCGCCTCTCAACGATCGTCCGATTGCCCGCTTCGCGCTTGGGATCGACGAGTGGGCGGGAGCGACGGGCGGGCGGAGTGACGTGGCCGTGGATTCAAGAGTGCGAGTGGCGGCTGACGAGTGCTCGCCGGGATCGATTGGTGGATGGGGATCGAATTACACGGGGGAGTCGATAAGTGCGTTGATCCAGCGACTCACGAGTTCTGCGGATGGCTGCGGCTCATCTTGATTCCGATCGTTCCCGTCTTTTCACTCGGCTGATCTCACCACTCTCCGATTCCCCTGCTGATTGGAGATCGCGGGTCAAAGTGCGCAATCGACAAGCGGCGGGCGGCTCGAATGGCGGCCGCGCGCTGTTGCCCGACGGAAAGCGATCAACGGCTCCGATTTTCGGCTCGATTGCGATCGGCAGTGAGTGGACGAATCGGGAGCGAAGGGGGGTTGCAATTGACTTGATCCGGGGACCGCTGGACGATCGATTGAAAGGACCACTCGTTTCTTTCCTCACCTGACGATCAAACCCCACCGCTTCCATCAAGGCAATGCTCATTGTTTATTTCAGTTCAAAACCAAGGAAAGCTTATCGCGTGCAGAACGTCCGGCTCGCAAGAGCTGTTTCCAAGATCAATGAGAGTTATCGCGGTGGTTTGTGGGAGTTCCTTGAGGGTCGAGTATCACCTGGGTCGCACAATCTGCTGCAAAGAGGAGCAGGGATCACATGGAAAGAGACGGAAACTTACGAGTCAACAAAACACGCCGGCTTCTCGCTCACCAGCAGAACGACGAGGACTTGGCGGCGTCTGCTTCTCCGTGACCCGCAGCCGCCTGACTGGAAACGAGTGGATTAACGGAAGGAAAGAAGCAGACAACTCACTCTACGCTCCCAGGCGCTCTTGCAGGAAGAAGCTGTTCGTGCCCGCAAGTGACTCCGCAATCCATTCGAACTGAACGTGCGGCCTTTGAGTTCTTGGTAGAAGAACGTCGACGTCAGCCCAAGAATTCAGTTGTGGCCTTCAGGGAACAGCTTCAAAAGCTCTCATTAGACTCGGATGCCAAACGGAACGAACTCACCAGTTCGAAGACAGAAAGCGGCTTGGATGTTGGTCTTCATGCGCAGCGGTCTTGCCGCCCTTCTTCTTTCCCACTGCAGCACTGACGGAAGGCGGAGGGCTTGGAAGAGAACGCAACGACGGGACGCACAATGTCTGAAGCAAATGGGAGTTTGTGAGTAGTTGAGAAGCGAGAGCCAGTCGGTGGTCGCAGAGAAGAAAGACTCACCAGTCGATCGAATCGGACAGATCCCACACGCTCTCGGAGTGAGGTCTGAAAGAGAGGAGACGGGATGAGAAGTGGCGGAAAAGAGAGGACTCACTTCAAACGCCCACCGCGACGGAGACGACCGTTTCTTGCACGACTTCACGACCTCGTACCGCATCGCTCACTTCAAGAAGGTGGGCCTTGCTTTTGCATCAAGGCCGCACAGGAGAATAACCTGAAAGACTCGTGAAAACGTCTGATTGCTGTAGAGGAGTGGACCCACCGAGCCGAGCGCACAGCTGAAGAGAATTCAAAGAGGCGAAAGGCGCGGGTAGCAAAGAACGGAGCGAAACGAAAGCAGCTTGCACTTGTTCTTCTTCACCATGCGCATCAACGGAGCAGCCGACTCGTCGACGGGCGAGCAGAGTGCAGAGAAATGAGCGGAGAGCGGAAGAACGGATCGCAGCGAGGTGCAGGGGAAAGCGGGAATGAACGCCCCGCTGCTTCGCCGCTCCTTTATACCGGCTAGAATTGCGCAACGAAAGAAGTGAAGATTGCGGCCGTCGGTTAACCGAACGATTGCGCGACTTGTTTCTTGGATGAGATCGAGAGATTTGTGCGGGCAGGACGGCGCGCAGTTCCGCCTTCTTTTCTTTCCACGAAACAACGACGAGCAGCTCGCCGGCCACGCGTCTCCTATGTTGCAGGTCACGCGGATGGCGGCCAGTCGGTGGGTTCTTTCGAGCGGCCACCATTCCTCGCTTCCAGCGGTCGCTCACTCGTTTGATGAAAAGTTTGATGACGGAGAGCCGGACCTCCTCTTCCCACTCTCCTGCGGACGACGGCGCGTTCACGAGCTGCTGCAAAGTGGCCCGCTCGTTCGACGATCCCCGTTCTTCCTACGCGACGATTCGAATAGGCGGCCGCTCCCCGAAGGTTCACCGCCGGCTTCTGACCGCCGAGTCGCCCGCACAATGTGAAGCAAGCGACGTGGAGCGGCGTAGCTAATGGAGGGGAGGCTGTTGTTTCCAATTGCATTCTCACGAGCGGTTTATCGTTCCGCTTTGACCACGCGCAGGACAACCGAATAGAAAGAACGGGGCCGAGAATCAACAGCTGGACGCGACGGTCACTTCGAAGATGATCTTGGGATTGTCGCGCACGAAGCTGAGCGTCCAGCCGGGCTCGTCCTTCAGCTGTTTGAGATTCTCGTGAGCGAAAGCGCACAGCTTCCGCTTGAAGACGCCCTGATGATCGTGAGCGAAGACGAGCTTGAGGTCGCGGACCACGGTCGGGACGGACGCGTGCTTGACCAGCGAGGCGAGGCACAGTTCCTGAACGACGAAGATAAGACAGCATCTGGCGGACAGAAACTTACGACCAGGTCCATCACTTCGTAGCAGTCGGCCACGGGAAGAAGGCGGTGGGCGACGTCCTCCAAGCCCTCCACCTCTCCGGAATAGAAGTAGCGGAGCAGCAGCTGCATGACGTCAGCCTTCTCGTTCTTGATCTCGACCACTCCCGTCCTGCGCTCCTTCGTGTCGTGCTCGAACATCCGGTCGAAGACCGGCGATCCCGAGCAGATGATCAATTTGTGGACCTGAACTACGAGTGAGTGGAAGAGAACGAGAAACCGACCGGAAAGACGTGGCCCTGAACGTGCACCTCGACGTCCGCGAACTTCGTCGACCCGAAGGCGACGGCGAGCTTGCGGCACACAGCGAGCGGCGCCGTGTGTTCGGCCCACTCGAAGACGCCGACGGGAGCCGACGGAGTGATTTTGCCGCAGACGAAGAGCGGGCCAATGGCGGCCAATTCGAGCAGGTCCTCCTGAGTGCACATCTTCGACCATCCCCAGTCGTTGCTGGTGGGAAGGTACACGAATTCGTAGGCTAAACGGAAGTATTCGCCATCAGTGGTTCTCCAGCGGAATTGGGCGAACTCACCGCTTTTCGTCAACCGCTCTCCCGCTCCGTTCTCCAGCCAGTACTCGCCCGTGAAGCGGATGGAGGGATGGTCGCCGAAGTCCCGCACGCAGAGAAACAGCGCGCAGTACTCGTGGAAGTTCTCGTCGCTTCCTTTCGGGTAGAAGTCGAAAGAGAACTTGGCCTTCGGCATGCCGTCCACCTCGAACTGGGGGCTCTTCCATTCGTCCTCGAACGCCGTCTCCGCGAAGCGCTCATCGAAGCCGTCGAGCGGCCAGCGGAACACCGTCGGCTCCACCGCGTCCATGTTTGAGGGCGACCTGCAACGAGAAGAAATGAGCGGATGAACGGGCGGCTGCGAAATCCGCGAACGAGCCGACCGACCGAGAGGACGGGCGCTCTTTGAAATGAAAGCGGCCGCTCGTCCACCAAATGCGGAGAAGTGGGCGGGCGGGCGAATTCGCCGAGCTTCTCTTGTGTTCGAGCAGCAAACGGCGGGCTGTCGCTTCGTACCGGGCAGAAGAGAACTCGAGTTCGTCGATGGTCGGCTGAACGGCTGCTTTCGCCGTGCCTGGCCGCTCTCCCGCCTGTTCGTTCGACTCGAAGCAAGCGGGAATCGCCTTTTCGGGCTCTCCATCTAATGGACTCCTCCGGCAATCGCCGCATCTTCCCTTTGTGTTGCCGCAAACCTGTCGAGCGGTGGAAGTCGACGTTTTCCGGTGGCGTGCCCCCGATCATTTGTTTGCTTCTTTTTCGAAACGCGTCTTGTTGACGGCTTTTGGGCGGCGAAAAGAACCGCAAGCGGGCCGATCGTTAGCGAAATCGGAGGTCCGTCGAATGGAGCGGGCAGATGGCGGCAAACGGCCCGCTTTCCCATTCGAGTCGGCGTGTTTCTTTTGCCCCTCCGCTTTCGAATTCCAACGATCGGCCCGTTCGTCCGACCATTTCGTCTGCGCGCGTCGCGTCCACGGCCTCGTCCGTCCGCTTTGCGCCGATTGGCGTCGCGTTCTGCCGACCGCAATCAGACGGCCGCTCTTTCTTGCACCTGCTCCCCGTTATTCGTTCTTCTCACTCGCGTAGTTGCCTACGAGTGCTCGTTTGAACGGCGCGCCGTGGGCTCGATTGCGTCTTACCTGCACGCGCTTACCCCATCCTCGTTCTTGATTTCAGCGCCGAAGCGCCTTGATCCAAGCGCCCGACCGCCTCGGACGCCCAGCGGTAAAAAACGACGTGAACTTGAACAAGTGAGTGCCGTCCAACGCGGCTCTTGGAAATTCGCGAAAGCGGGCATTTTTTCTTTCGCTCAATTTTATTTTGCTCCGTTTTCAGTTCTTCTGCTCGTGTGTTCTTCGACCTTCCCGGCGCTGCTCCAGTTCTCGAGCTACTCGAAGGACGGCCACTCGACGGCGAGCGAACGACAAGAGTCTCCAACATGGCGAGTTCCCTCTTTTCTTTGGTTCTTGACTTCTCCTCGTTTAGCCCCACTGCAGCAAGTGCAACGCTGCGCACGAGGGCACGACCCTCGAGCACCTTCGCTTCGTCCACTTGGCCCGTCAGAGCCTGTCCGGAATGATCTACTTGTGCCCCGAATGCTCGTTCCGCTCCGCTGGAATGAACGAACGCGATCGCCACGTCCGCCAGGAACACGCGTATGTCAACCTCACACGCCCGCTGAGGTCGTGGTTGAGGAGGGATCCGCAGGTACGTTCTTTCCTTTTCACTCGTCCCTCATCTGTTCTCTTCCGTTCTACTGCTCCGAGTGCCCGCTTTCGTTCCGCCACGGACGGCAGTTGGAGGAACACTTCGATTGTGTGCACACATTTGACAACGTCTTCTCCGAGTCCGAAGAAGAAGACGAGGAGGAAAGCGGAGGAGTGAGTGCTCTCATCATTCGTTCTTTACTGCTTCTTCTTCGCTTACAGTCTTCCGAGGACACCTCCACGACTTCCTCGGACTACTCGTCGAAGGAGGACACTTCGGAGGACGAAGAAATGTCCGACGATGGCGAAGAGGACGAGGGGTCGGCGTTCGAGGACGATTCTGAACTCGAAGACTCCCCGCTCGAGGACGATTCTGAACTTGAGAGCGACTCTGAACTCGAAGACGAGGAAGAGAACGAAACGCCGCCGGCCAGCACCGCCGTCCACCCGCCGCCCCTTCGAGTACGTTTCTTCTGCTCGTCCCCTTTCTTCCCACACGAATTGCAGCTCGTCGGATCGAAGCGAAAACGGCCCAAGGGTTTGGCCGGACCACCCATCCCGCCCAAACGCCCGCGCAACGACGCCGACCGCCCGGCGGCTGGAGAAGCCGGAAGTTCGTCGAACGACCGCCCTCCCCCGACTTCCGTGCCGAACGGGCAGCAGCGCGGAGTGGATTCCGAGTCGCTGTCCAACCTGATGAACACGCTGCTCGCCGAAACCCAGCCGGCGGTCGTGTACTACGACTACGAAAAAGTGAGCACTCCTCTTCGCGACGAGCAATCGACCGCTGCTTTCAGCTGCGGCACAAGTTCGGCTTGCTTCCGATCACCTCGTGGCTCTCGTCCCCAAACTGCAAGATCCTCTTCCTCCGACACAACACCGACGAATTCCCCAACGAGGCGCTTTTCGAGGAGCCGCCGCTGGACGCGCCGATCGTCCACTCGCTGATGCCCCGCTTCGACGAGCCGCCCCACGCCGAGCGAATCGCGAGCCTGCTGGGCTTCGCGAAGACGGACGCGGGCGAAGCGGCCGTTCGTCTCCTGCCCCGAATGAACAACTTCACGACCTTCTCCGAGTTCATTCGCGACCTCGTGCCCGCGCTCGGCTTCAATTCGGCCCTTCTGATCACTTCCGTCGTGGATCGTGAGTTTTCTTCCGGTTCCCTTCGTTCATTCGGTTGTGTTTAGAACGAACGACGGAGGCCTTCGATCAAACGACCTCGAACGTCCGCTACCACACCGTCTAGACGCCCGCAAGGAGCCACAAATTCCAGCATTCTCGTTCCTTTCAAGCCTTTTTGTAATCGTTTGTACCTTATTCGATTGTCGTGAACGGTTGATTGTTGTTGGCTAACACAAAGATACGGTTCTTATTGTCGCTGGTCGTGAATTCGATGTGAACGCGCAATTTCCTTGCTCCAAAACAGCAGCAGCACTGAACGGCAAAGCAAACAAAAAGGAAATGTGATTGAGTGTTGGACGAACAAAAATGAGGTGAAGGCCCGCTTATCTTTCGGCTCGCAGCCACGAATTCGCATAGCGGGCAGAGGGCTGCGTTTCGTGCACGGCCATCGTCTCGCTTCCGCGCTGCAGAACGAGAAGCTCAACGAGAACTCCTCCGTTGACTTCTTTTTTCCTTTGGTTTGCTCACACTGTCGCCGAGCGACTCGAGAGGGCCGATCGTTCTGTTTGGCGACAAAGATGTTCCGTTCGTTTATCCCCCGATGGAATGTTTCTTTGTGCAATGATCAATCCGCAGTACAAATGGAGGAGGGAACGTCCATTCTTTTGTTTTGTGAGCGATTCCGCCGGCAGCACACCGGCTCTTCCAGCTACCTCACCGCCATTTAGGGACGAGGAAAAGAGAGCCGTTTTGTTGCTTTTTCATTGCAATTCAATGCTTTTCGAACTGTTCAAACCTCCAATGCGACGTTTTATGGCTTCTCATCGCAGTTCAGCGGTCTCTTTTAAAGCAACCAATTGCACACGATGAATCCGGTTTGAACGCGGGACCGCTTTTTTCGTGCGTGTAAAGCATTCCCTCGCTTTTGTCTGACAGTGCGACTTCATTGCCCCCACTTCACAGCGAACGGAATGAACGGATCTCTTGCTGTCGGATTCGTTCTTCTGCTTCTCTTGACCGCTTCGCCCAGCCGTGTCGCCATCACGAGTGCTGCCGCGAACGTCGACTGTTTCCGCTACGACATGGAGAACATGTGAGCCTTCCGTTCTGCCTTCATCCGCTCTTTTTGTTTGGGCAGCTCATACACTCCATTTGAAGAATGCATTTCGGTCAACCAATCGTTCGTTCTCTCAGACTGGGCCTTCAAATCCTCGATTGACGCCCGGCATGCGGTGGGAAGACCATGGATCACCCGGTAGCTTTTGCTTCTTCACCCCACAATCCGCGTTGCCTTCTGCGGTTTTTTCGTGCTGGGCACTTGCAACTACTCGGTTGCTTACGACAAAACCTCCAAGCAGTTGCTGTTTGAAGGCGAGTAGACGCTGAACTTGCCAGCCTTCTCGCTTGCTTGCAGGAAAACAGATCCACGTTTGGTCCGTAGGAGCGGTTGACAACCACGACGGAGTAGGCTTTCTCTACGATACGGGCGCGCGGGTGCCCTTCCCGCCCACGAACAACTGCTCCATCGGCATTCGAGAGGTCGGCGGCGGCAAGTGGTCGGTGCCCGTCGGTTTTCAATGGGAGTATTCGACTCCGGTCATCACTTTTGCATTCGTGAGTCCACCCCACCACACGATTCATTCTTCCCTGCATCTGCAGTACAAGGCGACGCCCAGCGATCGTCTTCCGAGCGAGACGGGCAAACTGTAGGCAAACGGTAGACAGCAGGGAGTTTCTGTTGGGTTGTGGCGTCGTAACGGAGAGCACACGTTTTCTGGACACCACTCAACCTTTCTTCCGGTGGAGCTGGAATTAAATCCTGTCATTCCTCTGCTTTGCTCCACCCGCTCGAAATGACAGCTGACGGTCGCGGAGTTCGATCAAGCGGACCTCGAAACAGACGAGCGCAAACCTTGCGGCCGCCGTCCATTTCGTCATGAAAAACCGCTGCGAGTGCTGGGGTTGGCGTGGAAGTCTGCAGACGGCCTCTTCCAGCTGCTCGAATCCGAGGAGTTCGTCGCGTCTACCGCGAGTGGCCGGCATTCGTCGAAATAGTTGACGCGACGTGCTTGCTCCGTTCTTGGTTTGTAGCGGAGGGAACTAACTTGAGGTCTCCGTCCCGGGGGCTGTTTCTACTTGCAACGGGCGGCGGTCATTTCCTTATCAGGCGGCAAGCGAGCGGTAAAAAGTTCCCTCGCCGATAACTCGTTCTTGCAACCGGTTTCCTTGTTTTAAACTATTTGGATTGACAGGTCAGGAACCCCGCCACCGATCACCGCCTACTTGCGGCCGCTGATTCATCCCTCCTCTCGGCCGCCTCATCACCGTCCTGTCCGCTCTTCGACTTGAAGGCCCTGTAGTATAGTGGTTAGTACATAGGACTCTGAATCCTGTAACGTCAGTTCGATTCTGACCAGGGCCTCACTTTTTGCTTATTCGAGCCTTGATCAACGGTTGAAACGAACAACAAGATTGCTGCCTTTTTTACTCCTGCTGTTCGCCTTCCTCTTCGGCGTCGTCCTCATCGACCGGCGAGTCGTCGCTGAAGTCCTGCGGGGAGGCGGCGACTCGCCCTCGTCAAGCAACAGAAGCGGAAGTGGGCGGAGGAGAGAAAGCGGGCTTTGTACGCGACGGGGATCCGAAAGGAGTGGAATTCGGGCAGCGTTTCTTCCCCGAAGAGCACCTGCTGGACGGTCGGGTCTACGCGCTGCTCTCGCTATTGCTCGGCTTCCTTCTCGTGCCGCTCCTCGTTGCCAAGCGGACGGACGGCGATGCGGTCACCTCCAAGGCGCGTCCCCGGCCGTCCGCCCACTCACTCGCGCCATCTTGCGGACCGCCGCCACCTCCAAACACAGGAAGCAGTCGGGCCGCAAGTCCGAGCGCGTCGTGAACAAACGCGCCTCTTCGTCCTCTCAGAACTGACCGTGTGATTCGATCGGCTGCTGGAAGCGGGGGACGGTGCGGGCGGGAAGAAATGTGACGAAAATCTTTTGGATCGCCTCGTCCCGTCAACAACCGGCGGACTGGCGGCTCGTTTTGCGTGCCGTCCGCTGCTTTCGGCCCTTCGCTGGGCGACGATCAGGGTTGATTCCGGAGAAGCCTCCTTCCTTCCGCTCACCCCCGCCGCCTTCTTGCCCAGAGGTCGACAGTCGACGAAGATTTGGGTGTTTATTCGCGGACAGCAGAGGACAGAAGAGAGGAGAACGGGAGATCGAACGGGATTCCTCAGCGATTCGACTGGTCGGGCCCGGGCGCGTCCACGGCCATCCACTGGGCGCTCATGAGCGAGACGGCCTGCAGGAGGGCGGTGAGGGGAGCGGAGGGAGGGCGACTCGCCTGCTGGTGGGCCGCCGAGAGGTCGCCGGCGGTCGCGTGGGCGGTCGGCAGCACGCCCCACGCCTGGCGCTCGAGCTTCTGGGGATCGCGCTTCTCACCATTCTTCCACGGCGGCCAGCCCCCGGGCCAGGTACCTCCCATGGCGAGCAGACGGACGAGCGGAGGGCGGTGGGCGGAGGAGGGTGGAGAAAACGGAGAGCCGAAGCGCCCGACTGGCCCCTTGAACCGCCTTTTGTACGCGCGGATTTGCGTGAACAGGCGGGGTGCGAGCGGAGTGCCTGAGGGATGCAAATCCGCGGGTGGCGTCGACAAGGAATGGCAGAAAAGCGGACGGGTGAGGGGGTCCGCGGACTGTCCCATTGCCTTGCAGTCATCAGCGCGATTCGCGGGTCAAGCTCTCACAAAAGGCACTCGGCAGCTGTTTGACACTCGCGGAACACATCGACCAGAAACACGTAGAATTTTATTTGTTCACAATTACAGACAAGAAGGTTACTAGACATAATTATGGCCTCAGCGAACGAAAAGAAGGTTTTTCTGTTGTTTCGAAATTGGTGGTTGCTTGCCCTGACGCTTGAAGCTCCCGATCGATGGAGGGCGATTTGTTTATAGCCCGCGAGTGCTGGAAGCGGCGTTTAAACGCCGGTCGGAAGCAAGTGGGCCTCCATTCAGTTCGCGAGTGCTGACTAATTGCCCGCTGCAACCTCTGAAGATGTCCGCTCTCGACCGCTCGATCCGACGGCGAGTTTCGACCGATGTTTGTTCAGTTTTCTATTCATTTGACCTGAAAATTCTTTTAGGCGACGATCTACGTCGCGTGCCTGGCGGTCGCGAGCACTTCGCTCGTGTGCTTGGCGGCCGACCGCCTCTTCACCCACACCCCGGTCGACGAGATCACGGCCATCCTGGGAGTCTCGCTGCTCTCCACCGTCTCGCCGCTCGTCGCTCTCCGCTGCGGCCGCCCGCGCTGCTTTTGGCCGTTCGTCGTCGTGCAGGGGATGCTGACCGCGTTCCTCGTCGTCGCACTAGTGCAGAGGATCCAGCTGCACTTCTTCCACCCCAAAGATGTGTTGTCGACAGATAATTATTCATGTGTCCTGGTCGGCCTTTTCATGGTCCACTCGCTCGCCCTCTTCGCCGTCATTTGGGCATGGGTTCAAATGAAAAAGGAGCAAAAGGTAGGCGGGTTGGAGGAGCCGGCGATGTTCGTGGTGAAGCCGAAGGATGACGCGTCTAAGTGAAGGAGTACGATTATCCGCCCGTTGTAACGGTTGTCTTCAAAAATAAACGTGTTAAAAAAACTCTCCCGGCTTTGCCGTCTCGACTTCCACCGGTCGAGCGTGAACGGGAAATAAACACCCCGCTGGTCTCGATCTTTCCTGCAGTTGAGCAACATGACGGCGTTTGTTTACGATCGTCGTCGTGAATCACGAGTGTCCGGCCGTCGGTCGACCGATTCCCGCCTTTAAAATAAATTCTCGCCTTCCATACGAAATGCACGTGCCCATCAAGAACAAAAAGACGTTTCCGAAGATGGCGGTTTCAAAGGCAATCGTAAGCTCGCTTCATCCATCCGCTAATCACTTGAAAGACGCCCGTGTACTCGCCACAAGTCAGCTGTCAATCGCTTCTTGATCGAGGCGGACGCACACACACCGAGCGGGGCAAGAGGCGAACCATGGGCAGTCGGATTGTGTCCGTTGTAGTCTAGTGGTTATGATTTTCGGCTCTCACCCGGAAGGCCGGGGTTCGATTCCCCGCAACGGAATCCAATTTTTGCCTTTTGTAGCTTACAATTAGTCGTCGATTGTTTAGCAAGTGAGATCAAAGCTACGCGGGCTTTTGATCAAATCCCAAACCGCCATCACTCCGTCCTTGCACAACAAAACACACGAGTCCGCCTACCGTCACTCGAGCGATGAAACCAAGCAGTAACTCACGACTTCTGCTGATTAGAAGTGAGCGAAAGACCCGACTGTCAGCGAAGCCCAAACGTGTCTGCCCGGAGGAGGAAACGACAAGAAAACTCATCAATACGCAAAATTTTCGCTGCCGAAAGCGACTGCGTCGGAGCACTGCTCTCCGCACATTCCATTCGACCTCTTTCGGCGTCGATCGGCCGGTTGGGTGCGTTCTTCGCTCTATTCGGTGAGTCGTTTCTCTTTTGCTCGTTTGACGAGAGCGCATTGCGGGGCAAAAGGCAGACGGAGGAAGACGCGGAAGGGCTGCCGCAACGTCCGTTCGGTAACGTCCTTTTCGCTTCGTTTGCCTCTTTCTTTTCGTGAATCCCGTTCGTTTCAGGCTCCTTTGATGCCGCTGACCGTGCGCTCGATCACCGTCCAGCGGTGGCAGGTGGACGACTTTTCGAAGCGGATGGCCGCCGCTCAAATCGGAGAGAATTGGACGGGCCCTTCGTTCCCGTTGGAAGGACTCGCCGGTGCGGAGTTCCAGCTCGCCTTCCATCCGAAGCACGCTTTCGTCCGCGTTTCCGGCTTCTGGACAGGCAGCAGCATCCTGTGCACCCAACTGGACGGCCGCTCCACACTCCGCGTTCGCTTCAGGCTGTGGTTTGAGGACGCGAATGGCATCGAATTCCACCTGTACGGTACGTTCGACCGCTCTGACGGCGTTAAAGAGAGGAGGATTGCAGAGAAGAAACAGGAGTTCTCAATCCACCACGTCGAAGGAAGTGCTCGGCGGTGGGAATCCGCTCCGTTGTCGGCCGATTCGCCCACTTTGTTCGTCTGTTGCGAGATCGAGTGCCTCGAGCCGATCGAAGTGACCAGCGCCCAGCTGAAGGTTCAAGAATCCCAGTTAAAACTGTTGGCGAACAACGCGGCCATGCTGTGGGACGACCGCTTTTCGGACGCCGAGGTGCACGTCGGCGAGCACGTCTTCAAGGTGAGTTTCCGCTCTGTCCTCTTCCTACTTTACTTTCTTTTTCTCGTTTAGGTGCACAAGTTCATCTTGGTCTCCCGCTCGCCGTACTTCAAGGCCCTCTTCACGCACGACGAGGAGGCCAAACGGACGGGAATGACCGAACAGAAGGCGTTCGGGGCGGAGATCACGAAGACTGTTCTCCGCTTCCTGTACACGGGCGAGGTGGACGACCTGAAGTCCGTGGCCCGCCAGCTGCTCCCCGCGGCCGACTTCTACCAGTTGGCCTCGCTGCAGGTGCGTCCCTCTCACCCCCTCTTTGTTCTTCAACCTGCCACATTGTTCAGAAGCTGTGCATCACGACGATTCTCGACTCGCTCTCGATCGAGACCGCTCTGGACGACCTCAAACTCGCCCACTCCCGCGATCACTTCGAGAAGTTCAAAGCCGAAGTGCTGAAGTTCGCCAAGCAGCACGCCCGCGCGATCTACGAGCTGCCGGGATTCAAAGGCATGATCGGCGAGAATCGGGACATCGCCAACGAGTTCATCGGACTGCTCCTCTCCTGAACTCCGCGCATCGTCCTGTTCCTTCTTTCTGTCGTCCAACTGTTGCCCAAAAATAAACACACGCTGTCTCTCGCCATTCGACCGTACGAACACGATCGTCACCGCCGCCCTCAGCGCTAAGGAGCAGCGAGTGTTGCTCGAGTGAGTGCTCACTTGCTGCTCGCCCTCCTTCTCTTGCTGGATCCCTCGGAGGGTGTCGCGGTAAGGGAGCGGGCGGCGGCCATCCAGCGCGTCGTTATGTTTGGAGTGGCGGACGAGACCACGTTCAGCGAGGAGTCCGCAACCGCTCCCGCCGGTTCGTCCGCCTGCCCGCCAGTCACTCGGCCGCTTGCAGAAGAGCCGGTCGGGATCCTCCATTCGCTGCATTCGCTGCTCGTGCGACTCGTGCGCAATGGAGCGCGGCAGTTCGCCTTCGACTACGAGGAGCGGGCGGCCGGCGTGTTCGCGGCCGAAAGCTCGCTGCTCGAAGTGCTCGTGCCGTGCCTCGTGTACGGCGACCTGCACGGCCACTACTTCGAGCTGCATCGCTGGACGCCCGTCTTCTTCGGCGACTTCGTTGAACGGGGGACGCACGGCGTGGAGGTCGCCCTCCTGAAGCTGCAGTTCGCCGAGCGCGTGCACGTCGTTCGGGGCAACCATGAGGAGGAGTCCCCTCAACCTCGTCCCTCCTTCTACGATGAGATGTGCGCCCGCACGGAAAGTTCAAACCGTTCTTCGTGCACTTGCCGCTCGCCGTGTTGGTGGGCGGCCGCGTGCCGGCGGCCGGTCGCCGAAGCTGCGCTCGCTGGCCGCCGTCCGCGCCATTCGCCGTCCCATCGACCACTTTGACGTGGGCTCGCTGTAGTGTGACTTCGTGTGGTCCGACGGACACACGCGCGCCTGGCGACGGCGGCTTCCGCCTGAACTTCGAGCGGACCATCCGCGGAGCAGAGCGGGCATTGATCACTTTTTCGCTCGCTCTTGGGCAGGCCTCGCTGCACGACTACGCGCTGTTCGTCGGCGCCCGACTACAAGGGCAGCATCTCAAAGGACGTGAACATGGACGCCTGTCTGGAGACCTCCGCCGACATGCGCGTCTCCATCAAGCAGCTGCAGGTGAGCGTCGCCTACCGCCGTCCGCTCGCCGAGCGAGGCCGCAGACACACGCCGCGCTTCGTCGAAAAGAAGACCGTCAACTTGTGAACGTCAAAGAATAGACTGTCTTTTGTCGGCGAGCTAGAGAAACCGAACAAGCGGCGTCCGGATCTTGTGTTTAGAGGATTGCATCAGGACGATCATCTACCGATTGTCATGCTTCACAGTCCGTCTTTCCGTCCACCATCCTCTGCCTACTCGCTGCTGGTAGTCGCCAATGACGTGCTCATCCTCCCGTCTGGTCCCTTTGCTCTACAAAGCCCACTGCTGCAGCAAACTCTGGTGCAGTTCGAATCACAGCGCAACTACAACTCCATCGATTATTTGCACTTTCTAAAGCATTAAGAAAAGAAAGAAATAGAACCTGCACAAAAGGCAAGCTCAGTCACTGGACTATCGTTGTTTACGGGGAAAGCGTGCGAACGGGAATTAACGGCGGGCTGAAAGGAGGCTAACAGCGTTTTCCTCCCGCTGTCCCACTTTAACGCCGCCGCGAACTCTTCTTTCACGGAAGCTGGCTGGTGTAAAGCGGTCGGGCGATCGGCGAGCGAGAATGACGGACGAGTTGGCGAGAAGAGCACGACGCCCCGCGGTCGAATTTTTGCTCGTCGTGGTAGCCGGTTTGCGCGTTCTCTCCGCTAGTTTACTTCTTCTCGCAGCGCAATTTCCCGTCTTTCTCCGCTTACGTTCGTTAATCGCCGAGTATTTTAGATTCGGTAGTCATGCCACTGATCACTGTGCATCGCTGGGAGTTCCTGTCTCCCGAGAGGTTGGAAAACATCGGTTTGAGAAAAACATGGAACGGTCCGACGTTTCCGCTGAAAGGAATGCCGGGTGCGCTTTTCCGCCTTTTCGTCGTGTCCAAATACTGCAGCAGGAACGGGCGGCTGCAAGGCGAGTTCGGCCTGGCCTGCGTTCGGCTGGAGGAGCGCCGTTCTCTTCGCGTCCGTTTCAAGCTGTGGTTTGGGCGCGCTGACGGACAAGAACCTCCAGGGATCGGTACGTGCAAAGTGTTGCCAACCAAGATCATTTGTCTTTAGAAGAAGTTACGGAGTTCGTGCGTGGACGGGAACACGAATGTATTAGTCGTTCGCTGCTCCCGATTGAGAATCCAATGCTCACAATCGACTCGACCGTCTCTCTTTGGTGCGAAGTTGAGTGCCTCGACGTGATTGACGAGGCCCTCGCTCCGCCAAAATGCAAACGAGCAAAGACTCAAGTGCTCGCAAATTTTGGCTCGCTGCTCGGAGACGAAACCTTTTGCGGACGTCGAGTTGCACGTGGACGGGAGGATTTTTAAGGTGAGCTTTTGGCATCGTTCATTTTACTCTCCTTCCTGTGCAGGTGCACAAGTTTGTGCTTGTCTCGCAATCGCGACACTTCAAGAACATGTTCACTCACGACACGGACGAGAAGCGGACGGGAGTCGTCGAAGTGAAGAACTGTACAGGCGCAACCGTTGAGCAGGTGCTGAAGTTCATGTACACAGCGGAGGTCGACGATCTGACCGCTCGCGCTCGCGACCTCCTACCCGCTGCCGACTACTACCAGCTGGAGCCGCTGCAGGCGAGTCCACTCCTTGTTTTCGTCTTTCATCCATCTGCTTATAGGAAATGTGCATTGTTGCCATTCTCGACTCTCTGTCTGTAGCGACTATCCTCGACGATCTCAAGCTCTCCTTCTCGCTCGCCCATCTCGAAGAGTTCAAGAACCGACTGCTGCAATTTGCGAAGCAAAATGCAAAGGCGATCGACGAGCTGCCAGAGTTCACGGAAGACTTCATCGTCGAGAATCCGGCCATCGCTAAGGCGTTCATCACATTGCTTACTCATTGATCTTTCTATCGCTCTATTCGCTAAACCTATAAACGAGAGTTCAAATACAGCTAGCGACACAGAAAGGTCTCTCATTTGCTCAGAAGATGAGCTGGGGCACAACTCACGACAAAATCCAACACCTCGTAGCAGTCGGCGACCGGCTGAAAGACGACCGACAACGCCCTCCAGTTCCTCCACTTCGTCCGCGTGTAGGTAGCGAAGGAGCCGTTCGATCAAGTCCGCTTCGCCAGCCCGCTTCTCCTGCGTGTCGTGGGCGTGTCGCGAATTCCGCGACGAAAAGCGGCCGCAGTGAGCGGGAAGAGTTGCCACCCCCGAGAACAGTCGACACCGCGAAGGAGGAGCCCCGCGATCGCCCACCGCCGCCGTCCGCCGCCGCCCCGCCGCCATTCGAGCCCGACGGACGCCCCCGATCGGCGGCAGACTTTCGTCCGCTCCCGCATTCCGCTCCCACGCGTTCTCCCCACTTGCTTCTCCCCTCGCCACCGTGTTCCCCACTTCCCTACTGACCCTATCTCTTCCAGGAAAGAGGGGGCAGTTCCCTCTTTTGTACGAACCGACTTTTGCTCCAATAAACTCCAACCCGTTCGCGTTCGGCCCTCGCCCATCGAGAGGAATCTCCCTCACTCGATCTCTTTGGACACGCAAAGAGCGGCCCGCCCGCCACTCGCGACAGGCGAACATTCGGTCGAAGACGGGCGAGTGCGCACAAACGACGAGCTTCGGAATCTGAACGATGGGATGAGTGGAAGAGAATTGAGGAGAACAGGCCTTGAAACCGTCTGTTGGACGCGCACTTCGATATCGGCCAATCCTCCAACTTTTGGTAGACAACGGTCATCAGATGACCCGCCCGGTCGTTTCGGCCGAAAGAAGTCGGCAGCAGAGGACCAGCGGAACGCCGTTTGCGAATTCGACGAGTTCCGGTTGGGTGGTGACTCGCCGGCATCCCCAACCGTTGATCGACGGGAAGAAGCGGTCGGTGGTGGCTGAAGCGGAGCAACGACTGCGGAGTTTCGTTCGGAACTTGCCAATCCGTTTGAGCTGCCGTTTCTTTCGGTTTTCGAACCACAAGTCGGGACTCAAACGAAGCGAGTGGTGATCGCCGAAATCTCGCACTCGTCGTCGTGGTCGTTGGGCGTGAAGCGAAGGAAGAAGCGGACATTCGGCACGCTCTCGGCTTCGAACTCGTCGCTCTCCCGCTCCCACTTCCTGGCCGCCTGGTCGACACGATCGTTGAGTTCGTCGAACAAAGGTTGTGAGTGTGAACCAGCCAAAGCAGATGACCTTTGATCTTTGCACTTTGCGAGGAAATCACTAATGAAACCTCTGGTCGTTCACATGCCGCCCTCTTACCTGCCGGTGAGAAGTGGGTGGCACTCTCATGACCCGCTTACCGCGTGCAGTGTGGATGGGCGGCTTGAGTCGGGCAGGAATCAATAAAAACAGCCAACAGCGCTGCCCAACCACCATTCCTCGCTTTGAACGCTCGTTCTTGCTCCTCGTTTGTGTGCCGTCGTTCATGAATGCCTGCTCAAATCCAACGAGCGAAAAGCGGCGAAGCGCGGGGATGAAGTGTCCCCCACTTTCGGCGAACTTATGGCTCCCGTTTGAGGAACGCCGCGTTCAGCCGCTCTCCCTCCGCATTTCGCTGCTGCCCGCTAATCCTGACGTGATAGCTGGGTGGATTTCGGAAGTTTTGTGGCCGAACCTCATACATTTTTTTCGAAGGACTTTTCCAATCTTTTGTCGTGGAATTCCGCGTGATTTATTTCGCATCCTTTCTTCGAGTTTCCACCCATTAACTTCCGTGTTTGCAGCGAACGATGGCCGAGTCCAGCCGGCAGTCGCCGAGCCGGAAGCGGACTGCCGAACCGGACTACTCGGTAAATGGTTCGCCCATCATCCAACTGTCGCACGCTCAACTGTGCGGATGCGGAAAATGCTGGCAGCGAGCGGTCATTTGCCCTTCGTACCGCCATTCTGCTCGTTTGGGGGAGAAAAAACTGAAGCAAGCGGAGAGGCCGCCCGCGTTGGATCACGAGCGAGTGGAGGGCAAGGACTTTTTCGTCTACGAAAGCCACGAGGTGTGCTCAGCGTCCTCCGGTGTTAACTTCCGACTGCTTTCAGCTAACGCATCCGCTCGGTTGCTCTACGGACGGACGCTACATGTGCGCGTTCACCTTCCGAATGGATCTGCTCGTCGTGGACCTCCGGCGGAACGCTTACAAGTGAGTATTTTTCTCATTTCTCCGTTGCTCTCTTTGTATTCAGCCTGTGGAAGCCTTCGAACAGATGGCTCCAAGGATCTTCTATTGATGCTATCGTGGTTGTAAGTTACGACACGATCCTCGTCAAGACGGTCCAATTCTCCGGAGCGAACGGCACGAGCGCGTTGCGTCTGATTCGCATGCCGGCAGACGATGAGGCCAAATTCTACGGACAAACTCTCCTGCATTCGTGCCTCAATCGTCATCAGACGTTCGTTCTGACGGAGATCAACGGCAAGCAGGTGGACGTGAAGCGAGCGACTCTGGGTTGCTCCCGAAATCTCGTCTTTCTTCGCCTGAACCTCGACAAACCGCGCGCCATCGTCCACCACGCGGCCGCCCATCCTCACCTTTTCTCGTTTGCATCGCAATTGAGCAAAGACGGCACGCGGCTGTACACGGTCGAGGCCAACACTCCGAAAAACCTGCACGTCTACTCACTCAAAGAGAAAATGTGGACCATTGCGCCATTGGAGGGCGTGGAGGAGTATTCCGTAGGTTTTCCTGCCTGATGCCGGTCCTCCATAGCGAACGGAAACGTGGCCGAGAAGGACGCACGCGTTGCGCACACCCCGATACCTCTCATTGGTCCGTTCCGTTTCCGTTTGCTATGGAGAACCGGCATTAACTTACACACTTTCTGTTTGTTTTCAGAATTTCTTTTGGATGTTGCCTGGGGCGCACACCATGTTCGCGGAAGGGACCGGGTGGGTCGCCGGGGCTGAGTGCACCTTCCTCTATCGCTGCAACGTCGAAGCGCGAAAGTGGGAGACGATTCCGTCCCGCGCGCCGTCCGACGCCCAACACGTCCCAATTGTCAACCCGGTGGATGGCGAAATCGACGGAACCGTGGCCGTCAAACGATTGAACCGATATCAGAACGGGCACCGCGTCACTCGCTTCAGAATCGAGCGTGTCATGCTCCGGTGCGTTCTCCGTTCGTCACATTCTTACTCTCCCCTTCCCTGCAGCAATCCCGACTCCCTTAAACTGCTCAGTCTGTTCGCCTTCCGGAAGAGTGGCAAAGGATTCGACGAAGAGGACAGCTTCCACAAGCTGACCGGCAAGGCGCCGCTGAAGACCCAGCTGCAGAAGTGGGCGCCTATTCACTTTGAGGGCATGAAGCCGGTTCCCGTCCGTTGTCTTGAGTAATCTTCCGCTCGTTGTGCGCAGATTTGGGTTCCATTTTGTCGTCAATGCGTTCGTTCTGTCGTTGTTCATCGAATAAATGAGTGTCGAACGAGAGGCGAATCAGTTCTGTGCGTGAAAAGAGGAGTGGACAAGTCGCCTTCTCTCTTCGTTTTGAACCGAACTCCGAGCGACGATTACTGCCCGCTGTCAACGACCCACCATTTGGCAGGAAGCGGAAAGAAACTTCGCGTGTTTTGATTTTCGTCCGATCGACGAGCACTCGCTGTTCGACGTCCGACCGCTTTCAGATTCCCGTCTACCAGCGGCACTGCGGCTCTCGGCGGACAACGTCGAGTGTTCTTGGCAGTTCCACTCGATCAAACAAGTCAAAGAAAACAGACATCATTCCATGACTCAACGACCGCTCGCTCGACGTGAACAGGGCGGCGACCACACAAGGTCTCCGCTCACTACGAGCGGCTGGGCGGGCATCGGGGTCATTAGAAGGGCAGAAAAGATCATTAGGCTTGAGTCACAACTCGCAGCGAAAACGTGTGCGTGTCTTGGAGCCCTCCGGCATGTGTTCCCTCGAAGCCTTCCAACCATTACTCGCCCGCCTCCGACTACACGCAAATGCACTCATTCAATCCCCACTCATATGTTCGCAACGCTGGAAGATCTTCGAATGGATGTCGCGCGGCTGGAAGCGAGCGATGCACGCGAGCGGGAGTGCGAACAATCAAACACGGCTCTCTTCTAGCGAGTCCAACCCTTGACAGTACCTCTGGAACACGCGGCTCTTGCGTCTGCAAAGTCGCGTGTACTTCCGCCCCGATCGGCTGTATTTGTCGCGAGTGTGAGCTCGCGAGAACAAGGCGGTCCAACGTCGCTCTTTTCTTCTGCACGCCGAGTGGATGGCCCGTCTGTCGCAGAAACGAGCGCCCGTCTACCGACTGGTGGCCCGTCGGACTCGCCGAGTGGTGCGCGCCCCGCTACGAGTTGAACAGTCGACTCACCGCCGACAGCGAGTGCTCTCCACGGGTGTTTGATCCGAATGGTCGTTGCAATAAACACTGCTGCAATTGGCAGTGGGTCGTCCGAACGCCAGATGAAGCGAGCAAACGCCCACAAAGAGGAGAACTGAAGTGAACGACTAGTCGAAAGAATCCGGCGGGAGCTGCAAAACGAGCTCTGAAGCAACGAGCCCGATTTAGAAGAGGACACGAATCTCTACTCCCATACAACAACTCGCCTACGATCGACGACGGAAGCAGCGAGAGAACACTCGATTCGGAGCGAAGAAATCGATGCCCCGCCGTCGTCCGCACTCAGTTGCGGCGGCCGCCGTCCGCTCGGCGTTGTTTTCGCCCAAATTCCCATCGTTTCTGCTCGTTTCCCGTTGGGGTTTTTGGAGCAGTGCCGGTCGAATTTCTCGGCTTCGGTCGCGCATTCCGTCTTTTCACTTCACGTTCGTTCTTTCGCGACGGAAGTCTGCAAGTCCCGCTCTCTCTTTCTCGTTATCAATCAAAACATTTGCGGCGACACTCCCGATGAACTTGCACTCATCGTCGCTTGCTGCTCTTCGCCCGGCTGATCGTCGTTCGATGAGGAAATCGCCTCGCGTTCCCGCCCGCCGCCCGTTTTGGTGGGAAACCAGACGCCGACCGCTCGGGCAGCAGCGGCGGGCGTGCGCACATCCCGTTCGCTTGTTGCCCGCCGACCGACCGGACGGGCGGCGGCCCTGCACCCCACTTCTCCGCGTGCATTCCGCCGCTCGCCGGCCGCTCGCTTCCCGCCGACCGGCCGCTCGACCGTCGGGCAGGCCGGGCGAAAGAGCGTTGTTTTGCGCCCGCATTTCTCTGCTGTTTCGTCATCCTTTCGGATTCGAGTTCGTTCCTGCTTGTTGAGCGCGGTCGGCGAGGGTTCCCCGTTCGGTTGTCCTCCTTCACGTCGCCCTCGCTCGTGCCGCTTTCCCGCATTCTTCGCCCGAATTTCATCGATTTCATTCGAATGCTTTCAGGCCGCCGCTCTTCGCAATGACGCCGTCTCTGCGCCAACGTGTCCAAACGGTCATCCGAAATCTTCCGATCCCGGCCGACGTCGAGGACCAAGCGATGGCCATCTACGAGGACGCGCTGGCCAAGAACGTGTGGGCGCCTTCGCGCATCAAGGCTCGCATCGCCGCGTCCATCTACGTGGCCGGAAACCAAGCGGGACTGCCGATCACGGAGGACGAGGTCGCCGCCGCGTGCAAAGTCACCACGAAACTCGTCCACCGCCACTTCCGTGCCCTCGATCTTCAAATGGGCATCAAGTTGGATCGCATCCCGCCGAGCGCCGCATTCGTCACTCGCTACTGCCGCGCCCTCGAGCTGCCGGACGAGGAGACCGCGAAAGCCGTCCAGATGGCCCAACGATGCGATGCCCTGCAACTTCCGCGCTCGAAGCTCACGATCGCTGCGATGTGCATTCACTTCGCGACGCGCACCCGCCCGACGCCGCCGACCGTCCGCGAGATCGCGGAGGCCGTGGGGATCCACGAGGTCACGCTTTCTACTGTGGCCCGCATTTATGAGAACGATCCGCAGATCTTCGGCCCCTGATCGTGCATTGTACTGTCTTTTGTTCTCTCTCTTCATTTGTCTCGTACTGCTGTCAATAAATAATGAACCTTCCACTTCCTCGTCCAATTGAAACGACTCGAGAAAGAATAGAAAGATGCTTGGTAAACGGGCGGGGATCGGCGGGATGGTGGGCAGAGTCCGCGAGGCGAAAGAATGAAGCGGTCGACTGGCGACTACCCACTCGTTTTCCTGCGAGGACCACTCGCAAGTCCCCTCATTTACGGTGAGTGGATCGTGCGCTCACCGCCCGCGCCCATGTGCTGCAAGTCGAGTGGCTCGCCCCACACCCACTAGCCGTCGCGGAGATCCCCAACGGCAGAGGCGAAGTGGAAGGAGGCCGCCGGACTCCCACCTTCTCCACCAGCATTCGTTCCAGCGCGAAAAGGAAGAGGCCGCCGGAAGCGATGAACGGCGGGCGGGTGGGCAGTGCGATCGGCGAGGTCGCTCTGGAGAAGCGAGCGGAATGAAAAAAAAAGAGAATTCACGGCTTCTTCCTCTCGCCCTTCCAATTGACTCGTGTTCCCGACTGTTCAAAAACACGCCCGCATTCTCTACGACTCTTGCCGACACCACACGCGCCATCTGAACTCTTGAAGCGGCGGTCGGCGGCCTCTTCTCCGCACGACCCAAAACCACACGGCAAGCAGCCCACTTCTACCCGCAATCGATCGTTCTTTCCTTCGCAAATTCGAGCCGAGTGTTCTCCGATCACCGTTTATTCGTGCTTCGTGCAGTCAGTGGAAGGCGGACAGCGCAGGGACGAGGACGGGCAGCTCGTGGGCGAACGACAAGACGGCCGAGGGCGTCGCGTCCAGTGCGGGCAACAACGCCGGCGTGTTGCACGCGCAGCGGAGGACGCCGTCGTCCGTCGTCCTGCAACGAGAGTAGTGGAGTGAGCGGAGGGAGAGCGAGGAGCACTCACGTGTTCTTCTTGTCGCACAGTTGGAAGACGAAGTTGTCCGCGTCCTTGACGACGACGCACTGGCGGCAGCCCGTCTTTTCCACCGGCTCGGGGATCCCGTCGGTCGTGTAGTCCAGCGAGTGGTGGCACTTGAGGGCGACCGTCTGCCTCACGAGCAGACCGACGAGCACGAGGCCGGCGGACATCGTGGACGGGCGAGAGCGGAGGGGCGGCGAGTGAGGAGCGGAGGGGAGTTGAGAACGAGTGGCCGGTCCGCTTGTGCTGGCCGGCTTTTATACGCGCCGATCCTGCCGATTCCGCCGAAATTTGCATCGTCTCCCGCTTGTCGTCGGGATTTGCCTGGGAAGTGAGCGTTCGTTTACTCCGCTCGTTCTTGCGTTGGGGTTGCGCTCCAAACGTTTCTTGCTTGTCCGTTTGCGAAGCATTGCCGCCCTTCTGCTGCTTTCTTCCCCTGGTTGGACGCTCGCTGTCTGAACAAAACGCTCGAATCGTCGAAGAACCAACGCAACTCGTCGTTCGAGGGCCAGAAGGCAAACCGGCGGTCTATGGCGTTCACGTACAGACCGGACGGCGGTTCGTGCTCCAGCGCTAATTCGGTGGACGTCGGCTCGTGTTACTTTTTGCGATGACAACGTATCGGCCTCTTCTGCCCACTCGCTCGTTCTCGAAGACGGTCAAATGCCCACTGCACACCTCAGTTCACAGTTTATTTCCAGCAACAACGATGAAGTCAAAGAAGGAACGGCCTGAACACATCCTCCGATTTGAGGCACACTCCGCTCGGACGTCCTCGAATCGACGCGCTCGACTCGTCACTTGCAATCGGCATCGGCTCGCATTTGCCCTTTCGTTTTCTTCGGGGGCGCACTGAAATCGAGCGACGAGAAGTGGGAGTAAACGAGGTAAACTTACTTTCGACTCTTCCGTTCATCCCACAAACCGGCGATGAGCGAGTGCTTGATCGTCGGTCCCCTTCTTCGCCATAGCAGTCGGATGCTGAAAAGAAGGCGGGATGAGGCCAGTTGATTGTTTAGGAAGGCGGCACTCACTCGATTTTGTTCGCTCTTCTCACTGGGCGGATGAAGTGTTCGCACGAGTCCGACTTCGCTGTTGTGCCGAAAGAGAGGCGGCGATCTTGTCGGCGTCGGCTCGTCGTGTACGCACCAACAAACAGAAGACGGCTGAAAGCGAGAAGCGGTCAATCGGACGAGTGCACTGTGGACGAACCGCCTGCTGTTCAGGACTTGAGAGAGCGGACGCCGACGGGCCGCAGGAGTTCTCTTCGGCTACTCCGCTCGAGCTGAGGAGGCGGCGCTAAACGAGGAGGAGTGCGATGAGTGGGGGCGGTCGGAATCACGAACCCGTTCGCCGACGTCTTGCTTCACCACGGACGCAACGTTCGCACGGCAGCGATCCAACAGTCCACAGACAGAAGGTCGCCTCGCAAGGCGACAGCAAGACGTCTTGATGGTCTAAACGTCGTTCGTTCGCACAAGCGACCGCCGAAAGGATGCTGAAAGCAAACAGAGTGAGTGCGTTGCTGAAAGAAGGGAGGAATTCACTCGCTGCTCGGCGAGAGCAGGCGAAAGATCAAGGAGAGTGCATTCCGGGGGTCCGTTCTTATCCCAGCCATCGCCAGCTGTGTGTACTTGCGCCTTGCGGGACTCCCGCCGCTCAACAACTCCTAAAAACGAGCAAGAATTAGACGACAGAAGAGCAGCAAGAACTCACCATTCAACAGAAACACCGGGCTTGTTGCTGAGAGGCGCGATGAGCCGCAGGCTTCACAATCACGCTGCTATTCCACACCCCTGCAAGCAGTGGAGGTCATCAATTAGCTGAAGAGGACTCACGAACGGAACAGAAGGGGAGGCGAGCAGTCGGTTCGTCCACACGCTCCCAGTTCGTCCATCCGGCCGCACTGCAATCAAGTTGAAGAGGTGAAAAGGGAAGGACTTACTCGGAAATCGAACCTCTTGTCGATGCGCGCTTCCGGCCGGCGCAGTTTGGCCTCCAGTACGGCCGCAGCCGTTTCTTCTTTTCGGCCGCCTATCCGACGGGCGTCTTGCTTCACAAAGGCGTCGAAGTTCGCAAGTGACGCCGCAATTCATTCACACTGCAAAGCGGCGAGTGGTGAGATGAGAGCGGAGAAAGTGGTGACTCACAGGTGGACAGAAGAACGACTTCGGTCGACCTCTCGGCTTATTCGACCGTTGGAGTCTCGTCCACGGCTCGCACTTCGCCTTGGTCGTGATCATTCCGTTGGTGCGCAGTTGACGGACGGCATTCGGGCAATCCTGGAACGAGCCGAGTGAGCGAAGGGGATGGACGAAGAGTAACTGACCGCTTTGTCGTTGTCCTGCACAGGAATTTTGTCGACTGCAGCAACGATCGCTCTCAGCACGCTTTATTTGGTCCATCGAGCCGAAGGTGAGAGGCTTGATGATGCCACGTGCACTTGACCGCACGAGTCCTGAAATCGACGGCGAGGTTAGTGGGAAGCGAACGGAGGAGACGGCCGCCACTTACCGAGCAATCAGAAGAGAGAACGGCCGGAGCAGCATCGGCGGAGGAGCAGCAGGGGAAGCTTAAACGTCGTCGTGCACACAGACCGCGGAAATTTGGTGCACTTGACGGGGCGAACAGCCGATCGACACAGCGGCGAGCGAGCGGAAGGAGAATGAAGGCGTGAAGGGAGAGCGGGAGGGAGCGGACGGGAGGGCGGCGGAAAGCGGGAATGAGCGGCCCGCTGCTCCCGCCGCTCTTTTGTACCCGCCCCGTCTTTGTGTCCCGCAGCGGAGAGCGTTGCGCAACCGATTGAGTGGAAATTCGTCCGTCGATTAACCCGACGGTCCGTTGAGACGATTACGCAATCGCCGTTTCGTGGCTGTTCGTTTCCGAATTTCCGCCGCTCGTGACCAAAAGGCGGCGGCCGAATGCTAGCGGGCGGTCGTCGTTGCGCGCCGTTCGTGCTCCGATTCGAAGACGAGGACGACGCGTTCCAACGATTTCTGCTCATCGACAACGCGCCCTTCGTTCCGGAGAGCGGTCGGCGCGATCAGCTGGCAGAAGCGCGGGTGCAGCGGAAGCGGATGGACGACGGCAGTGCGGAACTCGCCGCTCGTCCACTCCAATCTGATTTGCAGCAATCCCTTACGACCAGCAATCGGCCGTCGTCCATCGCCCAACAGTCGAGCGCGTCCTTCCGCCAGTGGGCGTCGGAACGAGGTCGAAGGGAGGCGGGCAAGAAACAAGCAAAGAGGAGTCGTTTGCCGGCTTTCATGCACGCGTCCAACACCTCGACACCATGGAATCGCGTAGTTAAAGCGACGCATTTTGCGTTCTGTGCGCCGATAATGGACGAGAGAAGGAAGGGGGCAATCAATGGAAGGAGCGGATGGATGAAGCTGATGAGTGCCCACGCTCTCGCTTTTGTTTGGTCGGCGTGTTGCTCGGATTGCTCCAGTGGGAAGTCGAAGCGATTGCTGTTGACCCGAATGATCGAAAGGGATCAAAGATCGCTTGCTCTCTGCTGCGAACTGCAGCGATTGGGAGGATCGGGCACACAAAACTCGGTTGCTTCCCCGTGGTGGGCGATCATAACAAGCGCAATCCCCAGCGACCTTTCCACCGCTCGGTTGATGAGAAGTGGGCGGGACTTTCACGACCTCCGCTGATTGCGCGCGGCGTGGGTCAGCCGGAGTGATAAAAAGGAGCACAACCCACAGTCTACCACCCAGTCCTGCTTCCTTGCTGCCGCCCTCCCGTCGTCTCCCACTGACAATTCCTCGCCGCTCACCCTTCGTTCTTCAGCCGCTTTCGTTGTGGTGAGTTCAAGCGAAGTTTTACTCATTCGTCCACTCACCGCGCTCGTTTCAGAATTATGTCAACAACTACTTCGTATCGCTGGGAACTCGCCAACTTTCGCGCTCGTTCGAATGCCGCCGCCATGCTGGACAAGTGGTTCAGTTCGCACTTTTCGTTGAACGGAGTTGCGGGGGCTCAAGTCCAAACTTTTCCTCGTGCCCAAGCATCACATCGAGTCGGCTAATTATGGGCGAGAGTTCGGCATCATCTGTACACAGTTGGACGGTTATTCTGTCCGCCTTCGTCTGAAAATGTGGTTCGAAAATGCCACGGACGCGAGCATGGGCACATTTGGTATGTCTTCAATTTTCAAGAACGGCACTGGGAATGAGCCTATTGCAGAAACAAATGCGCAGTTTCTTTCTGGACAAGAACATGGGTGGAAGGGCCGCCAGTTGTTTGTACTGCAGAATCACGCGGGCGAAGAGTCGTTGTTTATTTGCTGTAAAATCGAATTGGTCGACGAAATCGCGAAAACGGCCGTTCCGCCGAAAAGCGAAGCCGTGAAACTTCAGGTCTTTGCGAAAACGGCGGGACAGTTTGGAGACGAAAAGTTTGCTGATGTCGAGTTGCAGGTGGAAGGTCGCATCTTCAAAGTCAGCGCTCTTTTTCGCTCACTATCTATACTCTCTTTCTTGCCTGCAGGTCCACAAGTTCGTTCTCGTATCTCAGTCGGAACACTACGCAAACATGTTCACGCACGACACAAAAGAGAAACGCACGGGAGTCGTCGAGATCAAGAACTACGCGGCGAGGGTAATCGAACAAGTGATCCGCTTCATGTACACAGCGGAAGTCGACGATCTGGCCAGTTGTGCCCGCGAGCTGCTGCCCGCCGCCGACTACTTCAATCTGGGGCCGCTGGTCGTGCGTTTATTCTCGACCCTCGTTATACGTCCAACCTTTTGGTTTTCAGGAGATGTGTGTGGGATCAATTCTCAGCAATCTCTCCGTGTCAAATATTCTCGACGATCTCCGCCTCTCGCTTACATTCGTCCATCTCAAGGTCTTCAAAGAACCACTGCTGAAGTTCGCGAAGCGGAACGTGAAGGCAATCGGCGAGTTGCCGGCGTTTACTGAAGAGTTCATTCGTGACAATCCGGAGTTGTTCAGGGAGCTATACCTATCCCTTGCCGATTGATGTTCCATTCGCTTTGTGTTTGTTGTTGAAAGAATGAACTTGTGTTGAAATGATGTCAAAGTGCAATGATTAGGGCAGCCTCGTTTATTGTCTTCGTCGCAAAAGTAAGAATGAAAATAGAGAATGGGAATCTAACAGCAATTAAACAGCTGGCCCACTGTTCTCAATACCACGTACTCTAGTTCACTCCCTGTCGAAACGTTCGGTAAACTCGCTGCTTTTATGAAAGTACAAACAAAAGAACATGCAAGTTGAACTCTAGAGCCAGCACCCAAAATTCAACGAAATCAGCGGCGTCCGTCTTCTGCTCGCTTCTCGTGTGTACTCCGCAGAGAGTAGAGAAGGACCGCTTCATAACAGAGAAAATGAGGCGCGGCATCCTCGTTCTTCTCGTCGCACATCCATTTCGAATGAGCTCGGGTCCTCGGAGGAGTGAGCGCACGGCCGAATACTGGGCTTGCTGGCGCGAGTGCCGGCTTGTCAAACGAATGTTGAGTTCTCCGCACGGAAACGGTGCGCTAAACCGTGCTCGAATGAACACACAGAAAACCCCAAATACACCATCAATGCTTGACCGTGTCCAGAGCATCCAGCCCAGCTTCTCTTCGCTTCCAGCCGGCAGATCCACTCGAATCGTCGCTTGCAATCGGCATTCGCTTGCATTCGCACTGGAAGCAAGTGAAGGGGAGTGATGAGAGGATTGAACCCACCGCAGCCGTTGGGGGTTGAAAACGGAGAGGTTGGCGGTGACTAGAAGGAGCTGACGAGCAGGAACTGAAGTCGACTGGTGGATCGACCGTCAAAAGCACTCACCCTTCCAATTGGACGACGCTTACGTTCACCACACCCACTTCGTTCTGCCGCTTCTCTCGTCAGGGATCGTGTGCCGTCCACCACAAACCAACGAGCGGAAGGTGCTGCTGAAAGAGGAGCGAACAAACGGAATTGACGAAAAAAACGAACCGGCTGCTGCCCAATTCCTCGGCCCGCTTTCCTCTGCTCCACGTTGGGCACCTGCAACGAGCAACGGATGGACCTTCGAGAATGCGCGGGAGTACTCACCGATTCGCCCAATGAACGGTTCGCTGCTTCACCACGACCACAGCGTTTGCCCTGCTTCGAATACCGCAGTTCGGACGAGAGAATCGACCGCTCGACCACAGAAGAAGCCCCACAAGCAGGGAGCTTCTTGTTCGTACGAAAAGCTCCAGTTCGCAACTGCAAGCAGGCGATTAGAAGGTTGAATGCAAAGAAGGACACTCACGTTCGGCGACCACAAACAGCGAGCGGTCATCTCGGTTGGTGAGCATCCCCTTGGGCGCTTGAACGAGCGCGGAAGCGAGCAGCGCATTCTGGACGAGTGGTTGAGTGGAGAGAAGCGGACGGAAGAACGCTCACTGTCGACCACAAATCATCGCAATGCAAAGGCCATCGTCCTTCTACCGCTGCCCGTCGGAAGACCAAGCGGTGCGTTCCGCCGCGATGATTTCCGCGCGTGCTGCGGAACGCCAGAGCTTGCTGCCACCGTCGCATTTCTGCCGCTTCCCGTCGTCCTTCCTCTCGTTCGATCGCTTCGAATTCGTCGACGATGGAGGCGACGGTCGTCAAGCCGAAGCCGCGAATTTGGGCGGCTGTGCGCGACGGACTGAATCGTTTCCATTTGGTCGACAAAATGCAGACGGGCATAAAGAACGGAGCGGGACAATTGGTCCGTCTGGCCGTGAGTTCTGTTCGTTATTTACTATTCTTCTAATGTGTTTTAGATGATTTCTCGCGCCCATCTGGAGTCCGTCCGTCGTACCGCGCGTGGCATCAAGTTCAAACTTGACTACTCCACATGGGACATGAAGTTGAATTTGGGCCTAGGGACGCCGAAGGTCTCCTTTCCGGTCGACCCGACGAAAATGAGCGCAATCACCAGACTGCTGCACGTGTCCGTTCACTTGACGTTTGCGTATTCCCGTCCGCCGTCCTTCGAAACGGTCGACTGGGAGAAGCTGCGTGGAATCGAAACACGTGAGTGTGCTCGCCTCTTCCTTCCCGTTCATCGTTCTTTCAGACGTGAACGCTCTGAGTGTCTACCATAAGTTCGACTCTTCCGATTTCTCTGCGTTCATCGGCAACGTGGCCCCTCAGCTCAAGGCGCTCAATTCCACGTGGGATCTTCTGGCCCAATTCCCGCCGTTGGACTTGGAAAGGGCCCAGCTCTACCATTCGCGTATCATTCTTGTTGCTTGCTCTTTTAAGTGTCTTGTTGGATTCTAGCCGGTGACTTCAGCGAGTTGAATCGGCACAAGATTCACCGCCTGGAAATGCCCGTCTACTACCTTGACGATCGTTCCGGCTTTCCAAGGTTCGTTTGCATGTTTTGTGCCAATCCAATGACCTTTGATGTTCAGGAATCAAGTGATCTCTTCATCAATCAAATCGCTGGGCATCATGCAGATCTGCAATTGGAAGAAGTTCCCCTACAACTCCATTGAAGTCTTCCGTCGTCGTTTTCCGTCACTCGAGGATCTCTACATCAATTGCAAATACGAGGTACGTACTCAACCGCTCTTTCTCTGTCTTTACGGTTAAATTTTAGCAGGATGAGGATATGCCGGATTTGCGGGATTTGAGCGCCTACTTCACGAAACTGTGGGCGAAGGGCCTCGAGATCCGCGATCGGCTGCACGTCGCCGGACTCAAACGCCTCTTCCTGACGGTCAAACACGGCTGTGGTTTCGACGGCGTTCGTTGCCTGTCTGAATGAATGCTCTTTACCCCGGCCGCTTTCAGACGAAGGACGAGTGGTTCGAGAACTTCGGGCAAGTGGAGCCCTTCAACGAGGCCACCTCCACCATCGACCGCTTCAATGAGTGCGTCCGGATGTTCTTGAAGCACAACGAGCCGCGTGCGGCTAAACCCACGTTCGTCCTCATCAAAGGCAACTTCTGGTGGTCGGTGCAAGAGTATGAGGTGAGGCGAGGAGCTTTTGATTCAATGTTCCGTTCGAATTCCGGGACTTGTCCGAAGATCACATGGAAGACGAGGCCGAGGATGAGGCGATGGAAGAGGACGAGGAGCTCGACGGCTCCAGCAAGGACGCGATGGACGAGAGCGACGGCACTGATGAGGACGGGATGCACGATGGGGGCGTCTATTAGACGACCTCTTCACCCTCTTCATCCTCTTCCCCGGCTGCTTCTTCTCTGTTGAATTGTGCGGGCGTTGTCCACCTTTCGGTTTCTGTTTGCAATAAACAAAAGTTCTCTACGGCTTCGATTTTTCAAAGGGCCAAACGCTTCATTCGGAGGGAGATGGTTGAATGGACTGGAGAGACGAACGGACTGGCCGAGGGTCATGATTTCTTCTAGTTGATGACGCTCACTTTTGCGAACGGCACCCACTTGTCGTCAGAGCCGAGCTGCTCGCACAAACCTCCTACCCATTCGTTCCACATGTTTCAAAGATTTATTCCCATCACTTCAGCAACAACAAAACACAGATCAACAGTAGACATTCTCAATGGAAAGTTTCTTCGGCACGGGGCGGGGATCGGCGGGGTGGCGCGCGGCGAGCGCAAGACGCAGCAGAGAAGGCGGCTGGCTAAAATAAAGCGGGTTACTCGTCGCCGTCCATCCGCAGCTTACCCAATAGGCAAACGATACGAGTTCCACGCGTACATGGGCGGCGAACTTTTGCTCTGAGGCCGAGCATTCGTGCATTCGCGAGAAGCGCGCACGTGGAGTGTGAGTTCGCCGTTCGCACTCACGTGCAGCAAGTCGGCCGGATCGTCAAAGTAGTCGCCGTCCTTCCACTCGGCGTACCAGCACAAAGCGGCGATTTCCGTGAGCGCCGCGCACTCGACGGTCGTCCACTCACCGCTCGTGAGATCCAATCGGCGAAGGCAAGGCTGCAAGCGGTTAGTCGCCTTTACGATTACCTGGTCCAGCAGGAAGAGAAAGTGGCCGTGGAAAGCGATGGGCAAGGAAGAAAATCCGCAAGGAGCGCGGTCCGTCTGAAAGGTGGCAGACAAATTGAGTTGACGGCAAAAACTCACGGCTTCGCCTATTTGCTTTACGTCCGTTGGACACCAGAGACCGTTTGTTGAATCAATTGTGTAGATTTCAAAAGGGCGAGCTCCGCTGTGGACGATCACTCGCAGGAGGCCCGCGTGGAAGTAGACGCTGCCCAACGCGTGCGCGTAGACTGGCAGCCATCCGATCCGCCGAATTGCGCGCAATTTCAGGTCGAACAGTTGAAAGTACGCGCGTTCTTGGTAAAAACTGTAAGTCACGCAGACGAAACGATCGGGTTGGTCGGTCGGGTACAGCAAAGGGCGCCAGAAGGAGGGTTTGAAGCGGTGCACAATTTCGACATAAAACCGTTTGGTCGCCCAATTCAAGCTGATTCGCAAGAGACGATCTGGAGTAGCGAACAGCAAGCGATCGTTCTGCACGACCGCACAATCGGACACTTTGGACAGCATCTGATTGTGAATGGAGTACGGGCGCCGGAATGTCCTGCAAGAAGCGGTCAACATCAGAAGGACGGAGAAGAGCTCACGTCTCGGTTTTTGTGCACGAGTCCACAACGACAATTGCCGGCGGATCGGGCTGGAATGCGACGAACAGCCGGCCATTCGTGAACACATGCTGGCTGTTGAACGAGTAGTACGGGCCACGGATCGTCGACTTCGTACTCACGTATTTCAGCCCGTGGGCGCCAACGCTGGACATCTGCACGGGAGGAGGGCGGCAGTGAAAGAAGGGTGGAGAGTGGTCGACTGCCGCATTATCACCTCGTTTTATTCGGTCGGTTTGTGCGCCGCCTTCCTACAAGCTCGTTTGAATGCGCAATGGAAAAAACGCGGCAGTGATCGTTGAGCCAAAAGGCTGCGCAAGTAGGCCACCTTTGCTCTTTGTTCTGAAGGTTTGCTCACATTCAGGAAGCCGAAAACGCAAGAAGGTGGGCGTCAAAGCTCTTCCTCCGGTTTGCGGCCGAGTGCGGCGGGCGGACGTGGAGCGTGAGCTCGCCGTTAGCCCTCACGTGCAGCAAGTCGGTTGGCTCATTCGGATCCTAGCCGCCCGCTTGCCACTCGGCGTGCCAGCACAAGGCAGTAATTTCATTTGCAGGGGCCCTCGCGCCGCTCGTGAGGTCACAACGGCGGAGGCGGTGCTCCGATCGGTTCTCCTCGACGATCGTTTGCTCCAACGCAAAGAGAAAACGGCCGTGGAAGTCGGCGAACGACGGGAAGACGCCGCGAGTCGTGAGGTCGCCTCGAAGAAGCGGGCAAGTAGACGAAAAAGCGGAGGAGCAAGTGGACAACAAAGAGGAGGAGCGAATGGACGAAGCGGAGGCGGAAACTCACTATTTCTTCTTCCCTCAGGTCCACTCAACTCGCTCTCTCGTTCTCCAAACAGATCGGAGTGATGCGCGAGTTGTCGTGGACGATCGCGTGCAGACAACCCGCCCACTCCGCAAACCAACAAGAGCCGCTCACGGCGCTCCCGTCGACCGCCAGCGAGCCCACGCGCTCGACGACTCGCGTGTTCAAATCGACGCACTGGAATTCGAGACGCGGCCGCAAAGACGAGGCGGTCGGTCGGCAGCAGACGGCGGCGGGCGCGAATTCGCGGAGGATTTTGACGCCGAAGCGGCCGCTCGCCCACTCCAGCGCGATTCGCAGCCGGCCGCTCCGAGTGGCGACCAGCAGGCGGTCCGCCCGCACCACCGTGCAGTCCAGCACTTTGCGGAGCTGGAAGCTGAACGGGCACGAAAGGGGGTGCGCGGACTTCCGCTCGTTTGTCCACGCGTCCCCCAGTGCTGAAACTCGACGAGCAGCAGGCCGCTCGTGAACACGCTGTGGAGGCGCGACGGAAAGCGGCCGCCGCAGACTAGCGACTCCGCACTCGCGTATTTCAGGCCGTGGACGCCGAGAGTGGTCATCTGCACGCGGGGTCACTACGATCCCGCGAAAGCGGATGCTTGATCAAGAGAAGAGCAACCGTAAAATCGAGCGATGCCGACCGGCTTCTCCCCACTACTTCTTGCATTCGACGAGTGGTTTACTTTAGACAACAACAGAATGACAGAAAGTAGTAACAGCATTAGACAACAACAGAATCGAACAAATCAGGGAGACAAAAGAGCCATGAGCTCCTTCACGATCTCCATGTTCTCGCTCATGAACTCGTCGGTCCAGTCGGGCTGCTGACGGACGTGCTGGAAGTTCTCCTTGGCGAACTCGAGGAACATTTCCTTGAAGTAGCCATCGTGGTCATGGGCGTCGGCCAGCTTCAGGTCGCGGAGCACCGTCTCGACGGACAGGTTGGCCAGAAGAGACTCAAAGCAGAGGTTCTGAAATCGGGAATGGAAAGACGAAGATGAAAAAGCGAACCCACGATTAACTCAAGGGCTTCATAGTAGTCGGCGACCGGTAGCAAACGGTACGCGACCTCCGCCAGTCCCTCCACTTGTCCCGAGTAGAAGAACCGAAGCAAGAGTTCGATCACGCCCGCCTTTTCCTTCTCGATCTTCACGATCCCCATCCGCTTCTCCTCCGTGTCGTGGGAGAACATTCGGTCGAAGACGGGCGAACCCGCGCAGATGATTGTTTTTGAAGCCTGGGCAAACGATGGTTTAGTGAAAAAATAGAGCAAACCTTGAAGACACGTCCTTGTACGTGCACCTCGACGTCCGCAAACTTGTCCGCACCGAACTTCGCGGCGATCTTCGTCAACACGCTCAGCGAGGCCGCATCGGTCGCCCGCTCGAGCGGGTGCACGACGCCGAGCGGAGTGATCGTGCAGTAGACGGCGGGCGGAACGCTTTTGTCGAAATCGTCCCGAGTCCACTGCTTGTAGACCGCTGAGGAGGTACTGGTGGGTGAGAACGTGCTCTTGACGACTGAAAGCGAACCCGGACATCAGAAGCTCGTGCAGGACATGCAAACACTTACCCGCCGGTTCCACCCGCTTGTTTCCGTTGTTGAAGTCGATCTCGTATTCCAGCCGAATGACCGGATGGCCGGCGAACTCCCGCACGTGCAGGTCCGCGCAAGTCTTCTTGTACGTCTCGTTGTGACGAAGGGACACGTAAAACTTGGCCCTCGGTACGCCCACAACTCGAAAGTCGGGGCTCTCCCACGTCTGCTGGAAGTCGTCGAGCGGCCAACGGAAGACCGTCGGTTTGACCGGGGCCATGATCGTCGAGGGGACTGAAAAGACCAGGTAAACAAGGAACGAATAAAGCGGGCGAGGACAAACGCGCGATCAGACGAACGGTTGGTCGGTCCAATCGGGCAAGCGGGCGGAGAGCGGGTGGAATGCGCAGCGCCATGCAAATTGAAAGTGCCGCCGCCTGCCTGCTCACTGCGCATGGTCGCAGGAAGACGCAAGCTGGGAACTCTCCTTTGCGAGTCATGAGTCACCAAAGCGCGTTCTTTGGACCCGGTTTGCAGAACACGCCATCGATCCGACAAGAGAAAAAAGCGAGCGGCACGCGGAGGTGAAATCGCTTGTTGTTCACGAATTTGAGTTGACTCGAGAACACTTCAGCGGAAAGTAAAAACGACGGAGTTCCGTTGGAATGAACCGGATTGGGTTCACTTGCCATGCCGAGAGCCGGAGGACAGTCGGAGCAGCCGAACGGACGTCTGCTCTTCTTGTTCGTCCAACTGCAGTCCTCACATGAAACTCCGTCCGTTCGGCCTCGCTATTTGCTGCGAACAGAATAACAGGCGCACATGTCCCAAAGTCGCCGTTCGCTCCATCTACACAACCGTTTGCTGTCTGGCGAGAGCTCAACGCGGCTCGCACACCAACAGTCGGCCTCCAAGCAGCCGATCGATGTCTTTTTTGCCCGCATCCCGGTCTCGTTTTACGCGAGGCGTCGGTTACTCTCTCAACTGATTTAACGACAAAAGGCCGCCGAATGCCGAACGAGACAGGGCATCGCTGGGGAAATTTTCGGTTTTGCGGAGGGCCTCGCCGAGACTCCGAACGGGCGGAATGTCGAAAACGACGCTTTTTTGGTGGACGGGATGGACGGCGTCCCGTTCCTTTTGGCGCTCCACTCGCAGGGCTACGAAGCGGAGTTCGTAGACCACTGCTCCGTCTTCCCGGAGATTCCTGATCTCAACGGCCGCCTTGATTCGCGTTGGCTTTCGTGTGTAGTTGGAGAGCGAACACGAGAGAATTGTGGCTGCAAACGCTCGTTTTAACAGCCAAGACTCCGTTTATTCAACTTGCACTCACTCCTCACTGCCGTCGTCCAAGAGAAGCACGGCCGGTGCGTGCAGTCGGGACGAACTCGTGCAGAAGAGGAAGAAGTGACAGTAACAATCTGAAGCAGACCGTTGCTGTGATCACGTCTTCAATCCGCCGTAAAACAAACCGACGGCATGGCAGTCGACTCCAGTCATGCAGAAGCCGCCGCACGTGTCTCTAGCTGCCAGCGTGGACGAGAGAAGCAGGAGCAGTAGAACGAACCGCATTGTTGGACGAGAAGAGAATTCAGGAATGACTGCCAACACTCGTTTGTTTCTTGTGCTGCTCGTTCATCAGCAATTCGAGCAGAGATTGTTTAGAAACCGTGTGCAAATCAAACGATTTGTGAGGCCAAACGGAAGAAGACGTTCTCTGCTTGCTTCGAACGGGCTGCCTTTTAGTCGTGTAAACGAGCGATTCCTCGCAACAGCCCGTTTATTTCTCTTGATCGCTACGAATCTTCGTCTTGGCCGTCAATCAAAGACGACGCTCTCGGCACGGGCGGCATCTTCCAGCAGTGAATGAGGAGACAACTGCAACCTGAAGAAGAACAGCGGTGATCGTCCGTTTGTCCGCTTGCACCCCACCGGGTCCGCAGTCCTCGTCCACCTTACAGCGTCTTTTGCAATCGGCACTCAAACGCGCAGCGGCCACCACGAGCGAAAGGACGACCATCAAGAGAACGAACCGCATTGCTGGGCGACAAACGGCAGCAGGATTCTGTTCGTCGTCCTTCCCACCATCCGAACGAGCAATAAGCTGCTCGTTCATCAGCAATTCAAGGCGATGGTGTTCGAATGAAGCGCATGTTTGATGGGGCGCTGTTTACGAGCAGACGAAAGCACTTCACTCGTCCCAAAGCGCTTCCACGCGTCCGCCCGCTCGGACGCTCGGTTCCTCCTTTTCCACAACCTCTCATTCAAACACAAAAATTGTATTTGAAAACGCAGTAGAGAGGAACCAATTAGAGCGGCACCAAGGCCCAACAGTCGCTTCTCTTGCCAACTACGAATCTCCGTCCTAGCCGCCATCCAACCCCAACGGGTTCGTTATGGGCGGCGGCGGGATTCGATAGCAGAAGAAGCCGGTACAAGCGCAACCTGAAAAAGATCAATGGTGACGTCCGTCGGTCCGCTTGCACCCACCGCGTCCGCAGTCCCTCCACGTCTTGCAGTGCCCTACGCATTCCTCACCCGCAGCGGCCGCAACGAACGAAAAAACGACCAACAGGAGCAGAACGAAGCGCATTGCTGGGCGAGCGGAGAATCCACGAATGGCCGCAATCCAACGTGCGTGCTTCTTTTTATTGACGAACGTTCGAACTGCTCGTTCATCTGCAATTCGAACGGGCGGAAGGCGTGTGAGGAGAGTGCAAACGAAACGAGGTGCGGAAAACGCTGTCAAGAAGCAGACGGAAGAACTGATCCGATCGACTGAAGGCGGCAAGGGCACGGCGAAACAAATCGATCTGGAATTCGGCCCCTTCTGCTCACAATCAAGAGTGAAAAGAAACGGCGCCCAGCAGCTCGTCGATGCCACCGCTTGGCGTCCGGCGCCCGGCTTCCCACTGCAAGAGTGCGTCCGTCGACTGCGGACGAGACGGCCGCTCATTTCGCTCGACTTCCGGCAGCATCTTCGTCGTTCGCGTGTGCCTTTCGGGTTGCTCCCGACCTGTCGGTAGAGCATCAGATTATCAGGCGTTCAACAGAGGCGTTCCGACCGTTGCGCTTCTGCTCCTTGCATTGAGTCACTCCCTGGCCCGTGCTCTACTGTTTGAACAACAACACTGAATTCGTTTGCAGTTGGCAGCCGACGACCACCAACTCGAGAATGATTGTTGATCGGAGCCGTTGGACGTGACTCGTGAGCAGATGAGCACTCCTTTCTATCATCAAAGGTCGAGCACGAAGGCAGCAGATGGACGGCGACATACGGAGTTGCGTGGTCGAGAGTCGACACGAAGACCTGCCATGAGGATCCTCTTCTTTCTGCTCACTGCACGTTGCTCGAGATGAACCAGGGATCTGTTCGGTCGAATGAGTGGATCGAACACTTCAATAAAGCAGAGGAATGGTAGGAGATTGTTGGTTTCAATTGGCATTGATTGGTTCAGAAACGGGCTGTACTCTTCGTAGTGCGTGGCTGATGTGACTTCATTTATTCCGTTGATCGATCTGTTTTACGTACGACAGGCAGAGACGGTAAAACGGGAGGTTATTCCGGGTTGTTTTTTCTCTTGCCGTTAATTCTGTTTTTGCAGACGGTGGTTCAAATGTTTTATTTTGTACTATTTCGTAAATTGGAAAAGCTCTTTCTGTTGCGTTTGCACGCGTTGGCAGGGGTGAATTCCGCAGCTCATTGCTAACCAAACTGTTTTATACGTGGTCGTCGAGATGTCGATGGATTCTTTTTGTTGTTCGCGTTTGATTGTCAACGACATTTCGTGAGCTCTCCGCGCAAGAAGAATTGTATCAAATTGGTACGCAACGCTGCTTGCTTGTTTCATTCCGCGATGCGGCAAATGACGGCGCTTTCTATCAATACCGAGCAGTTCGCTGACGCCACGTCGGTTGACTGCTTCTTTTCGTCTAATTCGTGACTTGTTGCCGGTTCTTCTTTCTTTCTGTCGTGATCTTTTGGGTCAAGCCAGATTATTCCGTTTTTTTGCTTTTCGTTTTTATTGGTTATGCGCAACAGAAACGCTTGTCGGAAGAATTATTCCGTGTTCCGTGTTGTTCTCGTCTGTTAAACGGCGAACCTCCAAGTTCACGGCGAACGGGACTTCGACCGTTGGACAGATGACAGCATTCTTTCATTTGATAATTGCTGGCTGTTCATGGTCGCTTATTCCGTTGCGCAATCTTGTGGATTAATGAAAGTTGATGAGCAAAGTGACGTTTGAAGCGGCAGACGCGTCAACGCTCTCAACTGCAACGAGCACGGATTAGTTGTTTGAATTCCGTTGGTTAAGAAGCTCAAGACCCATGGACAGGACGTGCACGTGATCTGACTTAAGGCTCGTCCAAGAGGCAAGTCAAAACGGAGGGCTTTTTTCGTAAGCATGCGACCTGTCACCGTTCGGTTATTCCGTCCGCGTCCGTCACTTGCATGTACGACTTCTTTGTTGGTTGACCGTCAGCAGAAAAAGCGTGTGTTCGATCCATTCGTTTCTCGGTCAGCCTTATCGATCGTGTGTCTGTTTCGTTCGTTTTGCTTCTTCCAGTGGCTTCGATCGTGTACCGTTGGGCTTTGAGAATGCCGACTGCTATCGGGTAAAGTTCCTTTCGTTGATGAAGGCGGCGAGTTGAGTGGTCGTCTTCGTTGGGTTGGGACGAAGGCGACGGGACAATTACGTTGCATTGTTTCTTCTGCGGGTCGATGCTAGCAGTAGATTAAAGAAACGGTGGTTCTTGCGCTGAGTTGGTGGCATTTTATTCCGAAGGGGACTAATGGCTGGTGTACTGTCTGCTCGTTCGTTGTCGAATTATATCGAGTGTTCGCAGGCGAACAGTTCTTCTTTGTCTCATCACAAAGTCCGCTCCTCGTCGATCCAAGAATCTCTCATTGCTGAACAGTGAATGTGGGATGACAGCAAATGGTTTAATTCCGATTGTCTCGGCCCATTGCACATGAGATCGACCGACGACAGAGCGGGAAGACGGTCGCATTCGTTGGGTTGGAGTCGCAACGAAACAGACACTTCTTATTCCGCGCGATCTTCGTTGACAAACGTGAATTATAGGTCAGACAGTTGTTTCGACATCAAAGTTGGTTTTCCGTTGTTTTACTGCAGTGAGATTGCGGGAAAAGGTTCTTCTTCGCGCTCAATGTTCGTTAGCAGTTTGAAATTCCGTTCGAGTATGGCACCTGGTCGCTCGTTGAAGAAAAGCAATGTTTCAGTGTGGTATTTCTTTGTTCCGTTTCGACTAGATCATGGGGAAACACAGCATTTTTTCGCTCAATTGTTCGTTTCATGGTTCTTCTTTCGGTTCTCGAAATCTCAACCGCTCATTCTTTCTGCCTGCTTGTTGCCCCAACTGAACTCACCGCCATTCCTTCCAGCGGGCAGCGGAACGGTCCAACGGAGATAATGTCGCGTGGATTCCTCGGGCACTCCACGGGCATCGGGCATTCCTTTCGCTCGTTCAATCGGCTCATCTTCCAGCCACGAACACTCCGCCTTCCATCCACTCGCTCCACCATCGTCCTCGTCCATGAGCAGGGCGGCCTGAAACAAAAGAAGTGAACGGAAGCAACAAGCGAATGGGGAAAAAGGAGCGATCCGAAAGAAGGGAGGAAACGACGGCCGACCGCCGAACACCCGCCCGCAACTACCGACCGCCCGACCAACTGATCGCCCACGCCGGCCGGAGAGGATCGACTGGTGGAATGCGAGGGCGGGAGCAAAGCGGCGGCCATTCGACCCGCCCGCCCGTCCACTCGCGGCTCGTTTGGTCGGCCCAACGGAAGGCGGAGGATCGCCGATTTGTTTACGCCGTCCGGTCGCGCGGCCATCCACGCGCCCCTAATCTCTTCGCCAATCGCGCCGATAGCGCGGCCGACCGTCCGGCCGATCGACGCGATCGGGGCGCCGAGAAATGCGATCCGCCGGCCGAGAAGCGGCGCGGTTCGGAGAAACAAACGAGTCGAACGGGGCGATCAACAGACGAGAACATTCCCCTATTTAGTTAAAAACCTTGGCACGCCACCCGAAAGAATTACTCCAATTACTTTGGGTCGTCAGATAACCGTGCACCCATTCACAACACTCTAGTTCATTCTCGAGTCTACACTACAAGTCACACGGAAAGGCGGAGAGGAAAGGGGATCAGTGGGCCGGGGGAGTCGGTGACCAGCCGACTGGCGAACGAGCGGCCAGCGGGAAGAACGGCGACGGAGAAAGTGGGCGGGACGAACGGGAGAATTCAACAATTTCCTGGATTTGATTGGGACTTCAGCACCTTCGGAATTCACTCAAACGAACGGGAAAGAAGCGGGCGAGTCGCCTCTTCGAACTCAACCGAACTGCCGGCCGTCGCTTTCGACTCGTCCGTGTGCTCAAACGAAGTGACGAGCGGGATAACGGTCGATTTCTCGGGCTTCGTCGAACGAACTGAAGCGAGGGAAAGCAGACACCAATCCATGCGCTTTTCTGCAGACGACTTCAAATGATTGCTTCCGATCGGGCGGATGCCCCGCGGTCTGCAGAGCCGCTCTTCCGCCGACTCCAACTGCCCGATCAGCCGGCCGCTTCTCGAGTCACCGACCGACGAGCGGCTTTGCGGAAAGAGCGGAAAGCGAGTGGCGTGTTCCAAGGAGCGAGCGGAATGGACGTTGCTGTTTGCTGGGAAGCCGACCGAAAGATCGCAGCGGAAGTTCAAAGACGACGTCCGTCTTTCGTGTTGTGTGATGGCCGTTGATTGCTCTACGCTTTGTGCACCGAAAACCTCTCGAATTGGACGAGCGAAAGGCGAGCCGACCGGCCGGCAGCGGAGTGTCTTCTCTTCCACGGCGGTCAGGTGTGTCGCTCGAGGGACGCCGCGTCCAGCCATTCGCCGCTCTTCCTCCGCCGCATTTCGTTGCTACCTGCTGATTCTGACGGCCGATTGCTCGTTGAATTTCGGAAGTTTTCAACAGTTGTTGGGCTCAAATTATTCAAGAAAATTCTCCAACTTCAGTACACGAATTTTCAAAGGCTTTCCGAATTTTATGTCGTGAAATAGCGCGTGATTTGTCCCGCGTTTTCATCGATCAATTGGTGTGTTTGCAGCGGAACGATGGCCGAGTCCAGTCGGCAGTCGTCGGGCCGAAAGCGGGCGGCCGAGCAGGACGAGTCGGCGGACGGATCGCCCATCATGCAACTGTCGCACGCTCAGTTGTACCGATGCGACGAGTGTTGGAAGACGGCGGTCCTCCTTCCGTTGCTCCGTCGTTCCACTCGTTTGCGCGCTAAGAAGCCGAAGGAAGCGGAGAAGCCGGCCGCATCGGATCACGAGCGAGTGAAGACCAAGAACTTCCTCGTTTACGAGGGCTACGAGGTTTGCTTTTGCCCCCTTCTTTCGTCGATTCCGTCTGCTTTCAGCTCGATTATCACCTGAGTGTGTCCGCGGACGGTCGCTACCTGTTCGCCATCACGGAACAAGCGGAAGTGCTCGTCATGGACCTTACGCGCAACGTCCACAAGTGGGTGCTTCTCTTTATTCTCGCATTGTTATCCTTGAGTTCAGGTTGTGGAAGTCTCCGAACAAATGGCGCGACCGATTTTTGATCAACGGAGTGGTGGTCGTGAACCACGGCACGATCCTCGTCGCGACGAGCAACTACTCCGAGGACGACGGCACCAGCGAGTTGCATTTGATTCGCATCGCGAACGACGGCGAAGCCTACGGACGAACGCTGCTGCATTTGAATCACTTCTGGCTGACCACGTTCGTGCTGACGGAGATCGTCGGCGAGGTGGTGGACAGGAAGCGGCCGGTCATCGGCTCTTCCGGAGATCTCGTTTTCCTTCAGCTGAATCTCAAAGAGGCGCGCGCGACCGTCTTGCACACGACAACCCACCCCAAACTCGACTTCTTCCCGGTTCAGATGTCCGAGGACGGCACGCGGCTGTTCACGGTCGACTGCTGCCGCACGCCGAAGGATCTCCACGTCTATTCGCTGGACGACCAGAAGTGGACCAAGGAGACTTTGGGCGGAGTGGAGCTGAATGCGCACGTACGTCTTCGATCTTGCTTGTCAAACTCTTCGGTCGAACTTCAGCATGTCCGATGGATGTCCTCTGACACGCAATCGCTGTTCGTGGAAGACACTCGAGAACTCGACGGGATCTCGACTTCATTTCTCTCTCGCTGCAATTTCGAAACGCGCGAGTGGGAAGCGTGGGAGTGGGAAGTGATTGCGACTCTTCCGCTCTATAACACTCACCTCTTTCCCATCGTGAATCCGGCGGGCGACGGAGACGACGACTTCGTGTACATCGAACAATCGGACAAGCGGCAAGACGGACGCCGCGTCAGTCGCCTGAAGATCCACCGTTTTATGTTCCGGTGAGTCCTCCTACTCCTTCCACTCCCTCACTCACTCTTCCCTGCAGAAATCCCGACTCGCTCCGGAATCTCGCCGTGACGGCCGCCCACAAGAGCCGCGAGCTGATCGACGGCGAGGGCGGCTTCCAGCACGAAATAAACAAACGGCCGCTGAAGACCGTTCTGCCCAGTGCGTTCGAGGGAATGGAGCCGATTCCCGTCCGCCGTCTCCAGTAATCTCCTTCGTTTTCGTGGTGTTTTTCTGTTCGTGTGGTGCGAATAAATGAGCGTTGAATTGATAACACGAGTTCGAATCGACGGCACTTGCGAGCAGCCGAGTTGCAGCTAAAAGAAAACAGCCTTCTGGCCAAATCACCTTCGGGCAGCGCGCGGATTCCTTGCAGACCCAAAATCCATCTCTTCTTTCCGAAGTAGCCGCTTATCATTTCACGCGACGAGCGTTCGAAGGGCGCGCCCGCTCGTTTTTGCCGAAAGAGCGGCCGCTCGTGCGCCTGCCCGCCGCCCTCGCCGCTTTCCTCATCGTGTTTGCAACGGAGAAATGCCCCCTTCCTGCCGCTTTTATCGACTTTTGCGCCTACTTGTTGCTTCGTATTTTTGCTGAGGTCCTACCGCTTTTATTTTGATTGTGCTCTCGGCACGCTATCGATGTCCTCGGTCGCGCACTTCAGCGACCGGCGGGTGGTCGCCTGGCGGATTCCCGACTTCGATCGGCGACTCGCGGCGGCAACGCCCGGCGACCAATGGGCGGGCGACCTCTATGAGTGCTGGAATTCAGACAACGAACGTTTCCTCCTGCTTCTTCGGCTGGTGCCAAAAGACGAGCAGGGCGCCTGTTCGCTGTACGTGGGCGCCGAAAGCGGCGCTGCGGAGCCCTCGGTCGCCGCCAAGTGCGAGGCGTGGCTGGAGAAGATCGATGGAACGACGAGCGAACACAAGAGTGATTGGACCGTTGGTTGAAGTTCACTCACGTGTCGTCTGCTTTCAGCCATCGATTGCGTCCTCAAGAGGGATCTCGAAAGTGTGCTCACGATGTGCACCGAAACGGAGATGCGCGCCATCCGCCACACGCCCATCGTTTTTGTGTGCCTCCGCCTTCCGTTCCACGCAACCAACATCGGGACGTCGCTTCCCCTCCCGACGGTTCACCGGTGGTCGATTCACGACTTTGCGGAGAGTTTCGACTCGGCCGCCTTCGGCGACGAATGGAGAGGCGTCGACTTCGCGGTGACGGGGGTGGACGCAACGAGCTTCTGCCTCGTTTTTCACCCGAAATCCGAGCACGAGGACGCCCGCGAGCATGCGGCGGTGTTCCTGGAACAGTGCCGTCGTTCTTGCGTTCCCGTCCAGTTCGACTTGTGGTTCGAACATCCGAACGGGAAGCGAACGCGGAAGTGGGGTGAGAGCGTGAGACGAAGAAGAGAAAAGATGCGCTCATTTGCAGCCTTCGACTACGACTACAGCGGTGAGGAATCGTGGGGAGAGCCGCGCATGATCGGGCACGAAGAACATCGCGCATTTTCAAACGGCTCCGCCCTCACCCTCTGCTGCGAAGTGCGCCCGCTCGAGTCGCCAGTGGAGATTTCCGCGCTGGAAATCGCTGGAATCCTTGCGGCCCGCAGCTTCGACGATCCCCAGCGCTCCGACTTGAAGATCCTCGTCGGCGATCGCACGTTCCACGTGAGCTTTCGGTTCGACGCCTCTTCCTTCCACTCCGTCTTCTTTCCGCAAGTACACCGCTCCATTCTCTGTGCTCACTCTTCAGTTCTGACCACCAATCTAACGTCCGGACTAAAGGAGGCAACTAAGCGAGAGCTCACCATCAATCACGAGCTGTTCCACGCGCACGTCGTCGAACGGATGCTTCGTTTTGTGTACACGGGCGAAGTGGAGGAGCTGGACGCGTGGGCCACCCGCCTGCTCCCGATCGCCGACTGCAATCAAGTGGGTCGTCTGCACGTGCGTTTGTTGCGGGCAGTTCTGCGTACTCCTCTTTCTCTTTTTTCTTCAGGTCGCCTGCATCAATTCGATGATCGTGAATCGTTCGGTGGAGCACACGATGGAGCACCTGCTGCTCGCCTTCCGCCACGACCACGACGGCGACTTCAAGCGGCTGGTCGTCCGGTTCGCGTTCGACAACCGGAAGCGTTTGTTCCGCATGGACGGATGGCGCAAATTCGGGCTCGAGCACCCGCATATCCCGATGGCCATGTTGGAGTCGTAGTGAACGGCCGAGCAGTCGTCTGTTTGTTGTTAGGGTGTGCAATAAGCTCTTTACGTGCTAAACGAATGGGTTTGGTGTTCGAGGGGCGCGCGCGGAGGAAATCTTCGCCTCCTTGCACGACCGCGTGTTCAAGCGCTGACCGATTGCAGAATTCGGGCGGAGAGAACGCCGTGAGGGGATGCAGGATATCTTCTCGATTGATCGACTGCTTCACGACGGTCGCTTCCTGCCGGCCGCCCGCAAGGCGCTCTTGTTCTCCACGGAACTCGTACGGGCGGCAAAGAAACACGGCGGTTTCGTTCTGCCCGCCGACTTTGTGGCGGCCGAACACGCGACCACTCAGTTCGCTCTCCGCCCACCACTCCGCGCCGAGCAGCCCGAACTGGACGTCTTTCGGCGCAAAATTCTCGTCCTTTCGCCGGCGGTCGTTCGCTACGTAACGGACCGTCAAACTTCGGGATTTTGCAGTCGAAAGAGTGGTCCGCGAGCTCTGCGGACAGTTCGCCGTCGCGCGTTTGTCTTCCAGCCGATGAACGGAGTGCTGGAGGTCCCGCAGCTGGAATTCGGTGCCGTCTTGTTAGGCAACGCGAACCGCTTGCTCGTGAACTTTCGGTTTGATCACTGGCGGCAGTCCATTCTTCCAGTCAAGCTCTCGGCTTCTCTTCAACAATGGGCGGAGAGTCGTCGCGCAGCTGCACGAGAGCGGGCGCATTTCTGGTGGACGGAGCGGGCGGCCATGCTGCGAGTGGGCGGCCTCCTTGCGGACTTCTGCCCCGCCGCGTGGACGAGCCGCCAGTCGGCCGACCGAATCGACGAGGGCGGGACGAAGGTGAGTGGAACGCAGAGGATTGCCGGCTGACCTCACCGAACGAGCAGATCGCTTTCGAACTCCACGATCCGCTCACATTTCTCCCGGCGGCCGTCCGCTCAAGGGATTTGCGGCCGCTCAACACCCGCCCGCCTTCGAAGTGAACGCGGCGACGAACCGCACACGTGCCGTCCACATCGGCGCCTCCCGACTGATTGGAAGCGACTGCAACGGCGAGAGGAGGTGTGCGGCTCTTCGCGCGTCGCCGACCGCACGCTACTCGATGGACGTTGAGTGGACCTTCGAGCGAACTGCCGCCCATCCGTTTTGTTTCCCCTTCGACTACGCGAACAACCGAACTTCCATTGGGAAGAAGCGAGAGGAGGAAGACGAGCTTCTAAGAGAATGGGAGGCTGGAGTCGTTTATTGTGCTGTGGGTGAAGAGAAAGAACGACAACAGGATTGATTTGAGTCTTGTCGGCATCTGGCCTGTCGGCTCACACGTCGTCGATCAGCAATGGGCACTTGTTCCAACTGCAAAACAAGTGGATCAGTCGGGTGAACGAACGGAAGTGGCAGACTCACTTGACGATAGGTTCTTGTGGGTGATCGTCTACGTGCTTCGCACCACTCGGCCCGAATCGTTCGTTCAGCAAACAAGAAGCTTCTTGTTCGAACTCTGAGTCCGTGGTCGCAAGTGACTCCGCAATCCATTCGAGCTGCAAACAGAAGTCGTCGAACGGGCAAAGAATGGTAAACTCACGGCTTCAAAAGAACCGCACGGGCGACATCTAACGGAAGGGGTTGTTCGCCGAAACCGCACACGGAAGGCAGACCAGTCGAGAGTGGCCTGAAAGAAGATCCAGCGAGTTATAAGCAGAAAGCGGGAGCACTCACTTGAGAAGTCGACCAGTTCGCGTTCCCCAGTGGACAGAAGTCGGCAGTAGACGGTTGGTTCTTGGTGATTGGCGCACGCGTTGACCGCATCAATTCGAAGCCATCGATGGTTGCCGAATGGGCAGCTTGACGGCTTGGGCAAGGTGGTAGCGCAAGAGACCGCCCTGAAACAAACGGATGGATGAGCGCCCGCCAATTCGAAAGAGGACTCACCAATCGGACGGCCGGCGGAGAATTCGAAGAGACGAACGGACGGAGGAAGCGGAAGGGACTTGCAAGACGTCGCGGCCGTTCATCGCATCACAGAGCAAGCGAGCGAGCAGCCGATTGGTCGACGAACGGGCGGCAAAAGCAGAATGAGAGCGGGCGCAGTGAAAGGCGGCGGAGAGCGCGAATGAGCCGCCCGCTGCTCCCGCCGCTCTTTTATATCCGCCGGAATTGCGCAACGGAAAGAAGCAAGTGGAAACGAAGCCGCAAATAATCAGTCGTGTTTCTCCCCGTGGGCGCAATCGATGTCGTCGTTTGGCAAGAGATTGTGAGCGACAGCCGGCGAAGACGCGTGTGGAGCGCCTAGCACGGAGAGAAGTGGACGTGTCCGCTCTTTCGACTGAACGGAATCGACGGAGCGCATTTCCAGTTGGGGTTCGAGTGCAAAGACGGCTCTTGGCGGTCGTTCAGCTTCCGTTTGGCGCGTGTGCGGCTCGACCGCCACTCGAGCGTCCGCCTTCGCTTCAAGCTGTGGATGGAACACGGAGGAGGAGAGTTGGGGGCGAACGGTTCGTGTGCGAGTTCTGTCGACCGCTGGATGGAGGAGGCGGCGAATGGATGGAGCGAGCGGGGGTTCTCGGCGGGCGACACGCACGAGTGGATCAATCGGAACTACGCGGCCGATGTTCACCACCTACACAAAACCGACGAGGTCGATCTTTGCGGCGAATCGAGCCGCACGACGCCGTCGAGGCGCTCCCATTCGAGCAGCAGGCCGTGAAGGCGCATGTGATAGAACGTTGGCGAGACGCTCGACGATCCCGAGTTTGCGGACGTCGAAGTGCGCGCGGGCGAGCGGCTGCGGAAGGCGCACACAATAGTTTCCCTTCACTTCTCGTTTCGCTCGTTGCGGGTTCCCAAGTTCGTGCTGGTCTTGCAGTCAGCCTACTTCAAGCGGACACGAATGAGAAGCGGATCGGAGCTTTGGTGGTCAAGAACCACACGGTCGACGTCATGGAGCGAGTCGTCCGCTTCGTGTACACGGGTGAAGTGACTGAGTTGGATTGGTGGGACCGCAAATAGCTGCCGGGCGCCGAGTTCCTCAATCTGCAATCGTTGCAAGCAAGTCCTCACTTCTCTCCCTTCTTTTGGGGTCAATCCGTGCGAACCGGTCGGCCGACTTCGCGCTCGTCGATCTCTGTCTTGCGTTTGCCCATCGCCACCGCGACGGCTTGAGGACGGCGCACTCGATCGTTCTGCCGCCCGGATGGACCGCCGAGCACGTGGAGGAGAACGCGGAGACGTCGGCGAGATGTTCGAATCGCTCCATGCTTGTCTCGTCTGAATGTTTGTCGTTGTGTTGGGCCATGATTGAGTAAACGTGAGATGAGTGAGATGCGTGAGCATTTCGACCGCTTGCGGGAGAACGTCTGGCGGACGCACCGATGTTTCGATTTCGAAAGCGGGCGGCTTTCCCACCACCCGGGCCTGCTTTCTTTCTCGCGTGCATGAGTCACCGAACGGCAAGCGAGCGAGCAGGCAGACGACGACAAGAGCGGCCGGGCAGTTTGGCGGGCGGCGGAGGGGCAGCGGGCGGCTTGGCGGGAAGAAACCGACGCGCCGTCCGTCCGAATCGCCCGCTCACCGCGGCAGCCGCCGCTTTCCGCGTTGTTTTGGGCGAATTTCTCCCCGTTTGTTGAAGAGGTGATGACCTGCGCACAAGGGGAAATCTGACCATAAGCGCTGAATGCCTGGACCAGCTTCAAGCCGACTTCGAAAAAACGACTGCTTGCCGTACTGTTCTACTACATGCGGAGGGCAGAGATCGAAGGCGCAGAAACGCGATTGCGGTCGGCTTTGATGTAGCTCCCTGTTCAGGAGTTCCCTTTTTGAGTGGCCGTTCTTCCCCCAAAACTACCTTCAACGCTCAACAGACGACGACTCTTGGACGGGCACAAGACAAACGATGCAAGAAATGCTTCCGACTGATGCAACACGCGTTTATTCACGCGACAAGCGACTTTCACGCTCACAGGCGCTGGGTGATGGCGAACTGATGCGTTCCCGGGGGCACGCGGTCGTCTTCGTCGTCGTTCTCGTCGAACTTCTCGCGGAAAGCGAGGTGAACGCAGTGGTCTTCAAGGAGGGTGCCGGAAAGCGACGTCCAGTACTTGTTTTCCCCCACGCGGAGCAGGCAGAGCCCGCCGGCATTTCGACGCGTCTGCAGCGGAATTGCTTGCTTGAACGAGGAAGTGAACGCTCACTTGATCGACGGGCAGCGGGACGTTCAGCCGCTGGCCGCCCTCCACCGTGAAGCCGAAGGTCTGCTTGCTGTTGCACGGCACGTAGATGTGCCCGTCTTGTGGGTCTTTTTTGAAGATTCCTTTTTTAATGAGCGTCTTCCAGTGCTTCTCTTCGAAGGTCGTCTGGTTGAGCGAAAGGTCCACGACCACTAACGCTCCCGACCACTCCTCCTCTTTCAGCGTTACTTGGCGACCGTTGAACGTGTGACTGAAAGAAACGAGTGATGGGGAGCTTCTTGCGTTCACTCACTTCGACGTGCCCATGTACATGTGGGTAGAAGCCTCCATGAACTTTGGATTCTTGCCGCACTTTGCCTTCTCCATTCCGCCGATCACGAGCTCGCCCGTTTGGAAGGCGCCGTTGATGCGCGGCGCCCTCCAAGCCGCCGGTTTGAGTGGAACGAAGGAAGGGAACTCACCGGTCTGCGACAACGGTGACGATCGGCGCCGGCTTTCCGGCCAGCAACGAGGCCCACAAGGCGTTGGGGCGGCCGAAATACGCGTGCAACGGGAGCACTCCGGCGATGCCCTCCATGCAGAGGAACTCGTCGACCGCCGCGGTCCTGTGGAAGAATTTCACGGGCCGCATACGGGCACGATCTCCGCCCACCTGCGAGCAAGTGAGTGAAGAGGGAGGAACGGCGAACTCACGGCGAACTGCTCTCGATAGTCAGGTTGCTCGATGCCGTCCCGCCCGGGCAGCTTTTCGAACGTGTTCGAAGCTCTCAAAAGATTGAGTGATTGGTTGAAGCAGGGGGGTTGGCGGCTCACTGCGGATTGTAGCTGGACAGCTTTTTTCCGGCGGACCGGCAGAGAACTTTGCGATCGGCGCCGTGGATCATAGTCATCCCGCCATCGAAGCCCGGGACGCCGTACACGACCGCAAGCTTCAATTTCTGGGCTGCAAACAGGCAGACGAATAAGTGGACGAACGGACGGCTTACGCGGCGTTCCGACGAGCGCTTCGACCACCTGCGGGCTGTCTGCAAACTCCCGCATTGTTCACGGTTTCGCTTCCGTCTTCGTTCACCTGCAGTTTGCCGCACAAACGGCACTCGTTGGACGGCTCCCTTCAGTTGCCGTCGACGAGGACGGGCGCCTTCCGATTGGACGACCAGAAGAAGAAGGAGGCTGAAGAGGAAATAATGCTTCATTCTTCGCACTTTGCTGAAGAATTGCTTGATTGATGGTGGGGTCCGAACGGCTTCTTTTATTCGGCCCTTTGATCATTGCGAAGCCTCCGCATGTTTGGACATCTGGAGAGCAATTCGAGGCCATTGTTCACTACCCACACGCCACACAGAAGCGAACGCAAACAATCCAATGGACGCAACGGATCACCCGACGAAAAATGCAAAAACAAAAAAATCCGACGCGGCTGTTTTCGTTGCTCCCGCACTCTCGGACGTCTATTCCAACAATCCGAAACGAAAGAGAGGCGGGCGCTCGTGGCAGCGGGGTCACCCGACGCATTCCTCTGTATCCCGCTGATGAAGGCCCGCGCGATCGTCGAGCTGCCCGGCTGGACGAACGAGTTCGTCGGCCGGAACGTGAAGATCGCCACCGAGTTGTTCAAGCTGCTCGTTTCTCTCTCCATCTGAACAGTTATACTCGAATTCATTCATTTCTTTCGCTTTCACTCGCGTCAACCGTCAATAAACATCACTTTGCAACTGTTTCAATCGAGTGGCATGTGTGGAGAGCGGCAAGGAATAATAGAAAGCGGAGGGTCGCGTGGATTCGAGAAATCGACGGCAAGTTTAGTTGGATGGAAGACTCGAGCAAAAGACAGAAGACGAACATCCAGTAGGCCGAAAAACTTGCCACGCGCGCCGGCCTTCGATTGCGACAAGAAGTTGTTGCGCGTAGGTGGGTGCGGCATTCGAACACCCGTCGTCGTGACCAGAATTAACGGTAGGTAGCGAACAAAAGGCAGGCGTTGGCCGACAGCCTCACAAACAATCGCTGATCCCTCCACACAACCAAGATGCCAATGCTTTCCACCGCCCACCGCTTAATTGTTTGTCCCGCCGGAAAGCAGAACGTTCCAAAATTTCTCTCCAGACCACTGCGAGAGGGTCGAATTCGAGCACAAACCTTAAACTTGGGTTAATAAACCGAAGAAAGTCGGCGGCCGCTCGCCGCTCCTGCAGGCGGAAGGGCGAGCGGTCGACGAGAAGCACGCGGTGGGGCGGGCGCGCCCTCGTCGTCCGCTCGCCTCCTTCCCGCCTGCGATCTTTTTCCTTCGTCTTGCCCGAGTGCTGCGGGCGGGCGAGCGTGTGACCTCGTCGCCGCCGTTTTGGCACGTTGCCTTTTAGCCCTCCGAATAGCCTCCCGCTATTTCAACGTCAATCAATGAGTTTATTTCAACACTTGCACAGCAATAAAGGATCACAACATTAGAACATCAAAAAGCACTTCTCCCAATGCCATAACGTCCATGAGTTCTTTCACGATCGCCAGATTTTCGTGCATGAACTCGTCGGTCCACTCGGGCTGTTGGCGAACGTATTTGAAGTTGGCTCGAGCGAAGCAAAGAAGCTTCTCCTTGAAAGCCCCGTTGTGGTCGTGAGCAAAGACCAGCTTCAAATCGCGAACGACCGTTTCGATGGACACGTTGTCATGCAGGGACTCCAAGCAGACGTTCTGGAAGGAGTTTTGACCAAATACGTCAGCAATTACTCGGCTTACGGCCAACTCGGGCACCCCGTAGCAGTCGGCGACGGGCAACAGCCGAGCAGCAACACCGTTGAGACCCTCCACTTTGCCCGAGTAGAGGTAGCGAAGCAGAAGTTCAATCACGTCCGCGCTGCCCCCCTCGATCTCGACCACTCCGGTCTGCTTTTCCTTCGTGTCGTGCGTGAACATCTTGCGGAAGACCGGTGATCCGGCACAGATGATTCCCTTTACGACCTGAAAGAACGACAACGAGATGAAAAGACAGTGTGAAAGAACAAAAACCTTGAACGTCTTTCCTTGCACGCGCACCTCGACGTCGGCAAACTCGCCCGAATCGAAGTCGGCGGCAAGTTTTTCCAGGACGGCCAACGGAGCCGCATCGTCCGCGCGCGGGCCCGTGTCGACGGGATCCAACGGGACGATATCGCAAACGGCGACCAGTGGGCCGCCGCGAGCGATTTCGGCGAGTTCCGTCTGGGGGCAAAGAGTTGGCCATCCGTAGCTTCTGCTTTTTGTGGTGAATTCGTGCTTGAGTTCTGAATAAAAACCGGCAATTTTGCGAGCGTTTGGCCAACACACCGTCTTTTTCCAGCGGTTTGGCGCCTTCTTTTTCCAACCAAAACTCGTATTTCAAACGGATGGACGAATGCTCGCCGAAGTGTCGCACGTGCAGATATTGGGGTGTCCAAAAAGTTTCTTTCTCGATCGGCCGAACGGTCGGAGAGGTTCGGGTCCGAAATGAAGCTGGTCGTTTATGCAAAGCTCAGTTACAAGAGTCGCCGTCGAACGCGATGACTTGCACCCAGCAATCCACCAACTTCTCGATGCTTTGTTTGAAGAAGTCACCGTCCCGCATCTCCGAATCAATGAACTGCTGGACGCCGGCCCGCACCTCCTCGACGGCTCCGAATTTATGGCCCCTCAAATGGTACTTGAGCGACGGTGTTGTACAAAGCGCGTGCGGTGGGTGGGAACTTCTTCGTGTCGTAGAGCTCTCGAATTTTGGCCGCCGTATCGATGCAGAGAATACCTTGTAGCCACTGGAAGTGGAGCAGCAAACGAACCTGCCCGCGCTTCAAACGCATCTTCGAAAATGAACCGAGCGCGACGGTTTCATTTCGGACCCGAACCACTCCGACCGTTCGGCCGATCGAGAAAGAAACTTTTTGGACACCCCAATATCTGCACGTGCGACACTTCGGCGAGCATTCGTCCATCCGTTTGAAATACGAGTTTTGGTTGGAAAAAGAAGGCGCCAAACCGCTGGAAAAAGACGGTGTGTTGGCCAAACGCTCGCAAAATTGCCGGTTTTTATTCAGAACTCAAGCACGAATTCACCACAAAAAGCAGAAGCTACGGATGGCCAACTCTTTGCCCCCAGACGGAACTCGCCGAAATCGCTCGCGGCGGCCCACTGGTCGCCGTTTGCGATATCGTCCCGTTGGATCCCGTCGACACGGGCCCGCGCGCGGACGATGCGGCTCCGTTGGCCGTCCTGGAAAAACTTGCCGCCGACTTCGATTCGGGCGAGTTTGCCGACGTCGAGGTGCGCGTGCAAGGAAAGACGTTCAAGGTTTTTGTTCTTTCACACTGTCTTTTCATCTCGTTGTCGTTCTTTCAGGTCGTAAAGGGAATCATCTGTGCCGGATCACCGGTCTTCCGCAAGATGTTCACGCACGACACGAAGGAAAAGCAGACCGGAGTGGTCGAGATCGAGGGGGGCAGCGCGGACGTGATTGAACTTCTGCTTCGCTACCTCTACTCGGGCAAAGTGGAGGGTCTCAACGGTGTTGCTGCTCGGCTGTTGCCCGTCGCCGACTGCTACGGGGTGCCCGAGTTGGCCGTAAGCCGAGTAATTGCTGACGTATTTGGTCAAAACTCCTTCCAGAACGTCTGCTTGGAGTCCCTGCATGACAACGTGTCCATCGAAACGGTCGTTCGCGATTTGAAGCTGGTCTTTGCTCACGACCACAACGGGGCTTTCAAGGAGAAGCTTCTTTGCTTCGCTCGAGCCAACTTCAAATACGTTCGCCAACAGCCCGAGTGGACCGACGAGTTCATGCACGAAAATCTGGCGATCGTGAAAGAACTCATGGACGTTATGGCATTGGGAGAAGTGCTTTTTGATGTTCTAATGTTGTGATCCTTTATTGCTGTGCAAGTGTTGAAATAAACTCATTGATTGACGTTGAAATAGCGGGAGGCTATTCGGAGGGCTAAAAGGCAACGTGCCAAAACGGCGGCGACGAGGTCACACGCTCGCCCGCCCGCAGCACTCGGGCAAGACGAAGGAAAAAGATCGCAGGCGGGAAGGAGGCGAGCGGACGACGAGGGCGCGCCCGCCCCACCGCGTGCTTCTCGTCGACCGCTCGCCCTTCCGCCTGCAGGAGCGGCGAGCGGCCGCCGACTTTCTTCGGTTTATTAACCCAAGTTTAAGGTTTGTGCTCGAATTCGACCCTCTCGCAGTGGTCTGGAGAGAAATTTTGGAACGTTCTGCTTTCCGGCGGGACAAACAATTAAGCGGTGGGCGGTGGAAAGCATTGGCATCTTGGTTGTGTGGAGGGATCAGCGATTGTTTGTGAGGCTGTCGGCCAACGCCTGCCTTTTGTTCGCTACCTACCGTTAATTCTGGTCACGACGACGGGTGTTCGAATGCCGCACCCACCTACGCGCAACAACTTCTTGTCGCAATCGAAGGCCGGCGCGCGTGGCAAGTTTTTCGGCCTACTGGATGTTCGTCTTCTGTCTTTTGCTCGAGTCTTCCATCCAACTAAACTTGCCGTCGATTTCTCGAATCCACGCGACCCTCCGCTTTCTATTATTCCTTGCCGCTCTCCACACATGCCACTCGATTGAAACAGTTGCAAAGTGATGTTTATTGACGGTTGACGCGAGTGAAAGCGAAAGAAATGAATGAATTCGAGTATAACTGTTCAGATGGAGAGAGAAACGAGCAGCTTGAACAACTCGGTGGCGATCTTCACGTTCCGGCCGACGAACTCGTTCGTCCAGCCGGGCAGCTCGACGATCGCGCGGGCCTTCATCAGCGGGATACAGAGGAATGCGTCGGGTGACCCCGCTGCCACGAGCGCCCGCCTCTCTTTCGTTTCGGATTGTTGGAATAGACGTCCGAGAGTGCGGGAGCAACGAAAACAGCCGCGTCGGATTTTTTTGTTTTTGCATTTTTCGTCGGGTGATCCGTTGCGTCCATTGGATTGTTTGCGTTCGCTTCTGTGTGGCGTGTGGGTAGTGAACAATGGCCTCGAATTGCTCTCCAGATGTCCAAACATGCGGAGGCTTCGCAATGATCAAAGGGCCGAATAAAAGAAGCCGTTCGGACCCCACCATCAATCAAGCAATTCTTCAGCAAAGTGCGAAGAATGAAGCATTATTTCCTCTTCAGCCTCCTTCTTCTTCTGGTCGTCCAATCGGAAGGCGCCCGTCCTCGTCGACGGCAACTGAAGGGAGCCGTCCAACGAGTGCCGTTTGTGCGGCAAACTGCAGGTGAACGAAGACGGAAGCGAAACCGTGAACAATGCGGGAGTTTGCAGACAGCCCGCAGGTGGTCGAAGCGCTCGTCGGAACGCCGCGTAAGCCGTCCGTTCGTCCACTTATTCGTCTGCCTGTTTGCAGCCCAGAAATTGAAGCTTGCGGTCGTGTACGGCGTCCCGGGCTTCGATGGCGGGATGACTATGATCCACGGCGCCGATCGCAAAGTTCTCTGCCGGTCCGCCGGAAAAAAGCTGTCCAGCTACAATCCGCAGTGAGCCGCCAACCCCCCTGCTTCAACCAATCACTCAATCTTTTGAGAGCTTCGAACACGTTCGAAAAGCTGCCCGGGCGGGACGGCATCGAGCAACCTGACTATCGAGAGCAGTTCGCCGTGAGTTCGCCGTTCCTCCCTCTTCACTCACTTGCTCGCAGGTGGGCGGAGATCGTGCCCGTATGCGGCCCGTGAAATTCTTCCACAGGACCGCGGCGGTCGACGAGTTCCTCTGCATGGAGGGCATCGCCGGAGTGCTCCCGTTGCACGCGTATTTCGGCCGCCCCAACGCCTTGTGGGCCTCGTTGCTGGCCGGAAAGCCGGCGCCGATCGTCACCGTTGTCGCAGACCGGTGAGTTCCCTTCCTTCGTTCCACTCAAACCGGCGGCTTGGAGGGCGCCGCGCATCAACGGCGCCTTCCAAACGGGCGAGCTCGTGATCGGCGGAATGGAGAAGGCAAAGTGCGGCAAGAATCCAAAGTTCATGGAGGCTTCTACCCACATGTACATGGGCACGTCGAAGTGAGTGAACGCAAGAAGCTCCCCATCACTCGTTTCTTTCAGTCACACGTTCAACGGTCGCCAAGTAACGCTGAAAGAGGAGGAGTGGTCGGGAGCGTTAGTGGTCGTGGACCTTTCGCTCAACCAGACGACCTTCGAAGAGAAGCACTGGAAGACGCTCATTAAAAAAGGAATCTTCAAAAAAGACCCACAAGACGGGCACATCTACGTGCCGTGCAACAGCAAGCAGACCTTCGGCTTCACGGTGGAGGGCGGCCAGCGGCTGAACGTCCCGCTGCCCGTCGATCAAGTGAGCGTTCACTTCCTCGTTCAAGCAAGCAATTCCGCTGCAGACGCGTCGAAATGCCGGCGGGCTCTGCCTGCTCCGCGTGGGGGAAAACAAGTACTGGACGTCGCTTTCCGGCACCCTCCTTGAAGACCACTGCGTTCACCTCGCTTTCCGCGAGAAGTTCGACGAGAACGACGACGAAGACGACCGCGTGCCCCCGGGAACGCATCAGTTCGCCATCACCCAGCGCCTGTGAGCGTGAAAGTCGCTTGTCGCGTGAATAAACGCGTGTTGCATCAGTCGGAAGCATTTCTTGCATCGTTTGTCTTGTGCCCGTCCAAGAGTCGTCGTCTGTTGAGCGTTGAAGGTAGTTTTGGGGGAAGAACGGCCACTCAAAAAGGGAACTCCTGAACAGGGAGCTACATCAAAGCCGACCGCAATCGCGTTTCTGCGCCTTCGATCTCTGCCCTCCGCATGTAGTAGAACAGTACGGCAAGCAGTCGTTTTTTCGAAGTCGGCTTGAAGCTGGTCCAGGCATTCAGCGCTTATGGTCAGATTTCCCCTTGTGCGCAGGTCATCACCTCTTCAACAAACGGGGAGAAATTCGCCCAAAACAACGCGGAAAGCGGCGGCTGCCGCGGTGAGCGGGCGATTCGGACGGACGGCGCGTCGGTTTCTTCCCGCCAAGCCGCCCGCTGCCCCTCCGCCGCCCGCCAAACTGCCCGGCCGCTCTTGTCGTCGTCTGCCTGCTCGCTCGCTTGCCGTTCGGTGACTCATGCACGCGAGAAAGAAAGCAGGCCCGGGTGGTGGGAAAGCCGCCCGCTTTCGAAATCGAAACATCGGTGCGTCCGCCAGACGTTCTCCCGCAAGCGGTCGAAATGCTCACGCATCTCACTCATCTCACGTTTACTCAATCATGGCCCAACACAACGACAAACATTCAGACGAGACAAGCATGGAGCGATTCGAACATCTCGCCGACGTCTCCGCGTTCTCCTCCACGTGCTCGGCGGTCCATCCGGGCGGCAGAACGATCGAGTGCGCCGTCCTCAAGCCGTCGCGGTGGCGATGGGCAAACGCAAGACAGAGATCGACGAGCGCGAAGTCGGCCGACCGGTTCGCACGGATTGACCCCAAAAGAAGGGAGAGAAGTGAGGACTTGCTTGCAACGATTGCAGATTGAGGAACTCGGCGCCCGGCAGCTATTTGCGGTCCCACCAATCCAACTCAGTCACTTCACCCGTGTACACGAAGCGGACGACTCGCTCCATGACGTCGACCGTGTGGTTCTTGACCACCAAAGCTCCGATCCGCTTCTCATTCGTGTCCGCTTGAAGTAGGCTGACTGCAAGACCAGCACGAACTTGGGAACCCGCAACGAGCGAAACGAGAAGTGAAGGGAAACTATTGTGTGCGCCTTCCGCAGCCGCTCGCCCGCGCGCACTTCGACGTCCGCAAACTCGGGATCGTCGAGCGTCTCGCCAACGTTCTATCACATGCGCCTTCACGGCCTGCTGCTCGAATGGGAGCGCCTCGACGGCGTCGTGCGGCTCGATTCGCCGCAAAGATCGACCTCGTCGGTTTTGTGTAGGTGGTGAACATCGGCCGCGTAGTTCCGATTGATCCACTCGTGCGTGTCGCCCGCCGAGAACCCCCGCTCGCTCCATCCATTCGCCGCCTCCTCCATCCAGCGGTCGACAGAACTCGCACACGAACCGTTCGCCCCCAACTCTCCTCCTCCGTGTTCCATCCACAGCTTGAAGCGAAGGCGGACGCTCGAGTGGCGGTCGAGCCGCACACGCGCCAAACGGAAGCTGAACGACCGCCAAGAGCCGTCTTTGCACTCGAACCCCAACTGGAAATGCGCTCCGTCGATTCCGTTCAGTCGAAAGAGCGGACACGTCCACTTCTCTCCGTGCTAGGCGCTCCACACGCGTCTTCGCCGGCTGTCGCTCACAATCTCTTGCCAAACGACGACATCGATTGCGCCCACGGGGAGAAACACGACTGATTATTTGCGGCTTCGTTTCCACTTGCTTCTTTCCGTTGCGCAATTCCGGCGGATATAAAAGAGCGGCGGGAGCAGCGGGCGGCTCATTCGCGCTCTCCGCCGCCTTTCACTGCGCCCGCTCTCATTCTGCTTTTGCCGCCCGTTCGTCGACCAATCGGCTGCTCGCTCGCTTGCTCTGTGATGCGATGAACGGCCGCGACGTCTTGCAAGTCCCTTCCGCTTCCTCCGTCCGTTCGTCTCTTCGAATTCTCCGCCGGCCGTCCGATTGGTGAGTCCTCTTTCGAATTGGCGGGCGCTCATCCATCCGTTTGTTTCAGGGCGGTCTCTTGCGCTACCACCTTGCCCAAGCCGTCAAGCTGCCCATTCGGCAACCATCGATGGCTTCGAATTGATGCGGTCAACGCGTGCGCCAATCACCAAGAACCAACCGTCTACTGCCGACTTCTGTCCACTGGGGAACGCGAACTGGTCGACTTCTCAAGTGAGTGCTCCCGCTTTCTGCTTATAACTCGCTGGATCTTCTTTCAGGCCACTCTCGACTGGTCTGCCTTCCGTGTGCGGTTTCGGCGAACAACCCCTTCCGTTAGATGTCGCCCGTGCGGTTCTTTTGAAGCCGTGAGTTTACCATTCTTTGCCCGTTCGACGACTTCTGTTTGCAGCTCGAATGGATTGCGGAGTCACTTGCGACCACGGACTCAGAGTTCGAACAAGAAGCTTCTTGTTTGCTGAACGAACGATTCGGGCCGAGTGGTGCGAAGCACGTAGACGATCACCCACAAGAACCTATCGTCAAGTGAGTCTGCCACTTCCGTTCGTTCACCCGACTGATCCACTTGTTTTGCAGTTGGAACAAGTGCCCATTGCTGATCGACGACGTGTGAGCCGACAGGCCAGATGCCGACAAGACTCAAATCAATCCTGTTGTCGTTCTTTCTCTTCACCCACAGCACAATAAACGACTCCAGCCTCCCATTTCTCTTAGAAGCTCGTCTTCCTCCTCTCGCTTCTTCCCAATGGAAGTTCGGTTGTTCGCGTAGTCGAAGGGGAAACAAAACGGATGGGCGGCAGTTCGCTCGAAGGTCCACTCAACGTCCATCGAGTAGCGTGCGGTCGGCGACGCGCGAAGAGCCGCACACCTCCTCTCGCCGTTGCAGTCGCTTCCAATCAGTCGGGAGGCGCCGATGTGGACGGCACGTGTGCGGTTCGTCGCCGCGTTCACTTCGAAGGCGGGCGGGTGTTGAGCGGCCGCAAATCCCTTGAGCGGACGGCCGCCG